>BSBK01005551.1:302500-707906 GCA_027943335.1 Chamaecyparis obtusa | reverse complement strand
ACCAATTAGGACCCTTTACGAACACCTAAGGGTCACATGGGGTCCTAAGAACCACTTTACACCCCTTATGACTTCTTATGACCCTCTACGACCAATTAGGACCCTTTACAGACACCTAAGGGTCACATGGGGTCCTAAGAACTACTTTACACCCCTTACGACTCCTTATGACCCTTTATGACCAATTAGGACCCTTTATGGACACCTAAGGGTCACATGGGTTCCTAAGAACCACTTTACACCCCTTACGACTCCTTATGACCCTCTACAACCAATTAGGACCCTTTACAGACACCTAAGGGTCACATGGGGTCCTAAGAACCACTTCACACCCCTTACGACTCCTTATGACCCTCTACGACCAATTAGGACCCTTTACAGACACCTAAAGGTCACATGGGGTCCTAAGAACCACTTTACACCCCTTACGACTCCTTATGACCCTCTATGACCAATTAGGACCCCTAAGGACCAGTTAAAACCCCTTATTCATTAACTTTCTTGCACTCTCCTCTCTCTCTCAGTCTCTCAGTCACCCCTCTATCTCTCTTTGTCTCTTTATCACGTCTCTCTCTCTCTCTCTCTCTCTCTCTCTCCCTTTCTCCCCCCATCTATCTCTATTTTATGCATTTCTAGAAAGGGTGTGCTCCAAATAGGGCGTGCTTCAAAAGGGCATACGCCCTATTTGGCGCATGCCCTTTGTAGAGAGCCCAAAAATGGCAAAAAACCCAAGAATCCCGTGAAGGAGGCCCACTTTTACTGTATTCTATCTGGAACACGTAGTTTGCACAACAAATATTCACTTTCATGGTGTTGGAGGTCAAAAAGAAGACTATTTTATCAACTTGGACCACCTTTTGTTGCAAGGTCAACATTGTGGTGCAAAAAACAACCTTTATTTAGCAAATTTGACATATTTCAAGGTAAGTTTTGTTTGTTCTTGCATGCCAAAATGTGAATAAATCCTTTTTATTTTATTTCATATTATATGGACTTGTGGAAAGCATATATAGACATGTATTGGACTATAGTTGTATTATAATTTGATATATATAAATTGTAATACTTTTATATTATGTTATGACTTATTATAATAGATTGATTAAAAAAACCATAATTGTTGTATTAGATTGATATTTTATAATGTGTAAATTTTAATGAATTTCAATGTATATATAGATCTTATTCATCATGTCGAGAAAATGACCTAAGATTCAAACACCCGAAGAGCATGAAATAGAGAAAGAGAAGAAAAGAGAAAGAATGAGAGAACTTCGCGAACAATGACAATTGGAGCCCATACAAGAAGAATTAACTAATAGGAGAGAATTGGAATTGGAAACACAAAGGAACCAAATGAGAAATTTTCATGCAATAAGACAATTGAATTATGAAGGGGTGAGTATATCATCTATTGGATCTCAAGTTGAAGGGATGCCATCATCCAATGTTGGAGGTGCACATGAATTATCTAATGTTGAAGACATCACACACTCTACACCTCAAAGTGTAGCCACACCATCATATTATGTTGAAGGCACACCATTAGCTACATCTGAAGGAATAGACACATCATTGCATCATTGTGAAGGCACCTCATTTCCAACTTTCGAAGGTGTAGGAATCACCCCATTGCATCGTGTTGAAGAAACACCATATTCATCTCAAGTGGGTGAAGGTCCATCTTCCACATCTCAATTTGAAGGCACATCATCTTCGGTCGAAGGTACGCAATTCATCCCTAACATTTTTTACGTTCCCAATGTTGAGCCTACATAACAATTGAGAACTCCTCCTAGAGTTTTGCATAGAAAGCCTAAATATTTGATTGATATTGACACTAATATTTTGAAACCAATGCCTGAGAAGATTCCCAAGCACACTTGTCAAAGATATACTAACCAAATTTGGAGGATATTTTTTGAGAATTTGAATGTCACGGGAAGATGTCAATTGTTTGTTGAAATGATGAGAAATCTGAAATTTAGGCCTATCATGAAGATTTTTGGGTTAAGAACAAATGAAACCTCCACTGAAAAAGCTATTATAAAGAATCTAATGGATGCATATGAGACTATGGGTTCTACATCACACACGAAAGATAGTAATGTCACACGACGTGTGATAACATCAACAATGGTAAGAAATCAAATGAAGAAGTCTCGACTCATTAGAAAGACAAGTAAATCATTGAAAATAAGTAGAAGGTCTCTAATGAGAGCCGTGGAAAGGTGTCAAAGATTGGAAGATTCAAATAGCAATGAACTATGGGATTTTTCTGGTAGATTGCCACGGAAAGACAAAGACATTATTGAAGCTTTGAAATCCTTCATTGAAAATTTTTGGAAGAATAATACATGAGTATCTCCTAATCGAAGAGATGTTGTAAGAAGGAGGATTGGTAGTCGATTGCGTGATCCACGTCCAAAGCATTCTTTGGATTCAACCCAGACGCAATTTTTTGCAAAATTTATAGATGCGTATCCTCAAATTAAAATTAGTCAAAGATTTTTTGAAATGGCTAAAACTTTTTACCAAGATAAATCACACACGCACAACTTGTTGTTGTAGAGTACATATTGAATTTTTTAACCATTATACTGTCTATCGACATATATGTGTACATTTGCATGCTAACAATGTCTTGCAGGAGTGTAACATAAAGGAGCCACCTAGATCTTCAAGGGAATTGATAGCTACCATTTTATGTCATAGACCGGATGGACAACAATTTCACAAACTATCATGTTTGAATGGTACATGTGTACATTGTGGTGGTTTGCAAGATTTACCTGTTTGTCAGCATATGGAAAGTAGTCATGTAATTGGGAATGAAATAGTAGAATTTGGAAAATATAAGACCATTGCATATGCTCTAAAAGATGGAAAAGAGGCAAAAAGATGTGATTTAGTAATTGATAGGATTCTGGTGTATCAGTTCATGGATATATTTTGCGGGAAAATTGTGTATGAATATGCAATGCATACACATAGAGCACGATGGTTGGATACACAATTCAAGTTATGCAAGGACACTTTTCTGATTGATACAATTGTTTCAGTTGTGGACTTTTCTAAAAACTACACTTTGCAACCACAAAATGAGGTACAATCACAATATTACAACTCTCAACAGGTTGCTATATTTGTTCATATAGCATACTTGCATGCACCTGATAGTACGAAGGAAAATAGGAAGATATTGAGGGAGTACCATTTTTATATGAGCGATGATCGCTCACATTCTACAGAGTTTGTACATGGTTGCTTTAGTTTGTTTTATGGTGATTTGGCAAATAGGAGCATACCATATCATCGACACATCATATGGTCAGATAATTGTACATCCCAATTCAAGAATTCTCATATGTTTTATTGGTTGAGTAGGATGCACAACAACACTGATATTCAATATATGTGGAATTTCACTAAGGCGGGCCATGGAAAGGGAGAGCATGATGGTGCGAGAGCATGTATAAAAAGAGCTTTAGCACATGAAGAATTAAAGTATGAGGGGGGAGAAAACTTATCAAATGCAAGATGTATTGTCAACTGGTTTAATGCCACAATGGGCCCAGGTAAGGAAGGTGAGTCAATAGTTCATAGATTTTTTTGGTTGATTGATGAAACTAACATTGCACCATATGAGGATTGTTGTACAGTAATAGGATCAAGTGAGCTACACTCTTTTAGAAGTTGTAATGCAGGTTCATGGATGGTATACACATGAAATATGGCATGCTTTTGTTCATCTTGTGCAGAGGATAATTGGGATGAGTGCGACTCAAAGGAATGGGTTGATGAATGGTCTATAAGACCTTTGAGCCCACTTGACTCCTATCGTCTGCCAACAACATTGCAACTAGGGGACATGGCAACATCTATTGACATTGACCGTTTGTCAGATATAGTACAACTAGGTAAATTGTCCATTTATATAGTTTGTCTAAACTATTTTGGATATTAATGTACTAAATATGTCTACGTTGTTGCAGGTCATGTTTTTGTAGTTATTACACCTGAATACAATGACGAAGGGATAGATTATTATTTATGTCATTGTGTTGAGGCCAAAAAGAAATTGGATGTCGTGGTTGTAGACGCCGAAGGATTACAATACCCTATAGGAGTGGTTGTTGTAACAGGAACATGGCTTAGACGATATGGTATGAAGAACTCTAAGTTGTGGTTGTTCAAGGACTGGGAGACACACAGGAAGATTCTACATTATTCAAACCTTGTTGTTGCTTCAAATGTTACTTTGATCAGATATGGGGGCAGGCCAGTGAAAAGAACTCTTTGGAAGGTTCCCAAGTCAGAGCATGAGGCAATACTTAACACACTAAAGGTTAAGGAAGATCCAGTTGGTTCAATGGACTAAATCAGGCTGTACTAAAATGTTGTAATATGTGTTCAACTGTACTATTTGTTTCTCTGACAAAGTTAGCTTCTATGGGACATACCCCATGTGTATAGAGGGAAGTTTGTAATTGTAATGATAATGCAACGCTGCATATTTTTTGGGGCAATGCCGAAGGTTTTCTCCACTCAGCTCTTTCCTACCAGTGCCTTTATTGAGCTGAGTTGTAAACATGTTTCATAATATTAATAAAAAAAGAAACATGTTTACAATAATTTCTTAGCATTTTTATGGTGTTTTATCCAATGCAAAACTATGTAATTTTTATGTGACTAATGATGGGACATAAATAAGATTTTCTCTTAGATCAAATCTCCTCAAAACATGTTAGATCAGATTTCCTCTTGTTTCCACTATGGATTTATGAGATCCATGCATAGTATGACCTTCTAACCCTAGGGATGGATCCAATAAAATGTATATTGACAACATAACATGAAATAAGGAAGGTACAATGAGTTTTGTTACAAGAAAGTGGAGGAGAGGTTCCCTATGCATGCTTTGGGTGCACTTGGAAGGTGCGAACCATGACATAGACAGGGATTTGGCTTAAGAAGACAATGACCTAAGGATGTTCACAAACTCCTTAAATGGTGTAACACAACCAAAACAAGGGTTTCCTACTCCAAAAAACTCCTTTAGAAAGTTTACAAACTCAATCAAACTTTGGTGCCTTTTGGGCTTTAGGGACACTAGGCCTAAATCTAGCCTTTAACTAGAATTCTTCACCAGTGCACTTCCTAACCACTCCCAAGCATTTAGATGGTCCTCCTATGACCTAAGGATGCTAAACCAACTCTTGGTTTGGTCCCTTTACAACCGTACCATAGAAAACTAGACCTGCACCCACTTTTCCTTGTATCCCTCTCAACATAGATTTTCTATTCTAACTTTTTCACAACTGAGTATCTTGACACAAACAGTGTAAGGAAACTTAGGTACGGAAATAGCTTCCTACGCTAATCTCTATAGGAGAGTATTGTGCAAATTCTTATAAATCCTTACAATTTTAGATTCATTAACTACTTTAACAAAGATATTGCAACCACATACAATGCATACAGAAAAATAGAGAATGACACAATGATATACCCTGGGGAAAACCTTTCAGTAAAAAACCCCAGCACTCCAAAACCTGCACAATGTATTATCTTCAACACAAAGATTACAATACATTTGCAATGCAAGTTCTTTCAGGAAATGAGAGACAAAGCCAACAAGACTTAAACTTCTGTTA
Source organism: Chamaecyparis obtusa (assembly GCA_027943335.1). Classification (NCBI taxonomy): domain Eukaryota; kingdom Viridiplantae; phylum Streptophyta; class Pinopsida; order Cupressales; family Cupressaceae; genus Chamaecyparis; species Chamaecyparis obtusa. Next base: position 702,249 of record BSBK01005551.1, on the reverse strand, counting down.
TATCTCTCCCATAGGAGCAACATCATATATATAGACTCCTTTGGACCCAAAAATAGGCACAACCACCAAGACCCATGCACAAAGCCACATGTACACAGTTGTTACATGCAATCCCAAGAATAGGCGTCCATCCCTAGAATAGACTATGACAGCTTGTCATAGAATTTGCCAAAAATAACGGTCACAAAAGAAGTGTAAGAGAATCTGTCATACCAACCTATTTTTGGCATATTCTCTTACACACACCAACCACTTCTTCTTGGGTGCCCAAATAGGCCCTAGTCATAAGATGCTCTTACACCTGTCATAGCACATTCCTTAAATAGTTCTTATGTGTCATAGGAATCCGTCATGACCATTTCAGTCATGATCTCCTTACGCACAAGATGCTGACACATCAAGTGGAGTGACACATCAACATGCCAACTAGACATGTACACTCACACTTAATTACATTATTTGCAAAAAATACATTTACAAAACAAATAATAAGAATAGGAATTATCCAAGGTTGAGACACCTTATTCCTAACATTCTCCCACTGTCAAACACCTTGTAAGAGCAACAGGAACATAACAGAAACTTTAACCGCTATAGGCCAAAAGGCCCATAGACTCCGAACACCATCTGAACTTCTCAGTGCCCACTGGTTTCATTAATGCATCTACAACATTCTTCACAGTATCTACCTTCTCCAAATTTACCTTTCCATCTTCCACCATATCTCTCACAAAGTGAAACTGCACATCAATGTGCTTCATTCTGGCATGGAAACTTGGATTCTTGGCAAGGAAAATAGCACTCTGACTATCACACCAAATAGTAATTTGTTCTGCATCAACACCAACATCAGAACACAATCTTCTAAGCCAAATGGATTCTTTACAAGCATGAGTAGCAGCCATGTACTTAGCTTCTATAGTGGACAAAGCAACCACAGGTTGTCGCTTACTCATCCAAGTAATGGCACCACCAAACATAGTGAACACATAAGCACTGGTGGATCTCCTGCTGTCAATATCACTTGCCCAATCTGAATCCACAAACCCACGAATACAAACTAAATGCGGAGATCCAAAAGAGTTACCATGATAACATATGGAGTAATTTGATGTACCCCTCAAATATCTGAATACTCACTTAACTGCATCCCAATGTACCCATCCAGGATTAGCCATAAACTGACTCAGGACTCCCACTGCTTGGGCAATGTCTGATCTAGTACAGACCATAGCATACATAAGACTGCCAACTGCACTAGCATAAGGTACTCTACTCATGTCCTCCACCTCACTAGGAGATTTTGGACAATCATCTACATATAACTTTGTTCCCACAGAAATAGGAACACATAGTGGTCTACAATCTGCCATGCTGAACTTGTCCAACACAGACTTCACATACTTACTCTGACTCAACCAAAAAATTTTGTTAGACCTGTCTCTACTGATTTCCATACCCAAGATGTACCTAGCTGCCCCAAGATCTTTCATCTCAAACTATGCTGACAACTAAGATTTAAAATAAGAAATCATACCCTTACCCTTCCCAAACAGCAACATATCATCAACATATAATGCAACAATAAGAAGGTGATCATTTTCAACTCTGAAATAAACACAATGATCTGATTTTGATCTTACAAATCCAATTGACAACACAAAGGCATCAAACTTAAGGTACCACATCCTAGGAGATTTCTTCAAACCATATAGAGAGTTCTTTAATCTGTAAACTAAGGATTCTTTACCTTTAACAATGTAGTGCTCTGGTTGTGACATATAAATCTCTTCCTCCAAATCACCATGAAGGAAAGCTATTTCACATCCATCTGTTCTATCTCTAAATCATATGATGTAGCAAGAGATAATAGAAATCTAATGGATGTCAACTTTGCAATAGGAGAGAATATTTCACCATAATCTATTCCTTCTACCTGTGAATACCCCTTTGCAACCAATCTAGCTTTATACCTTTCAACACTACCATCTGCACATAATTTCTTCTTAAACACCCATTTACAGCCAATAGATTTTCTCCTTTTAGGAAAAGGTACAAGGTCCCAAGTTTTTTTTTTCTCCAAAGAAGTCATCTCATCATTCATAGCCTCAATCCAGGAACCTGCATCTTCCATGCCCAAAGCCTCTTTCACAGATCTAGGCTCATCAGTGTTAGTAATCAAAGCAAAGGCACAACTGGAATCTAACATAGAATAACCAAACCTTTCTAGTTTCTTTCTTTCTCTCGTGGATCTCCTCAAGGGCTGCAGTTGAGGTTTTTCTTCCTCTTCTTCTAAACTATCAGAGCTACTAGAGCTCTCATCATCATTAGGCCCAACATGGTCTCTCTGTTCAGTCTTCTCAGGGGTAGGAGGCAACTGAACAACATCTTTTTTCTTTTCTTTTTCATCTAGTTGTAGCACAATAGGAGAAGATGTTAGCTCTCTGAAAATAACATTTCTACTATACAACACCTTACTAGTCACGGGATCCCAAAGCTTGTATCCTTTCACACCAACACTGTATCCGATGAAAATATATTTAATAGCTTTGTTTTCCAACTTAGATATTTTCTCCTTTGGAACATGTACATAAGCTTCACAACCAAAAACATAAAGATGTCTAATTGAAGGCTTCTTACCAGACCACACCTCCAGGGGTGTCTTACCAATAAGGGCTAATGTAGGAGATTTGTTAACCAGATAGCAAGCAGTGGCCATAGCTTCGGCCCAAAACCTTTGTTCTAAACCAGCTCCACTAAGCATACTCCTAGCCTTCTCCATCTGTGTCCTGTTCATTCTCTCTGCAACTCCATTTTTCTATGGGGTATAAGGAGTTGTCTTATGCCTCTCGATACCTTGTTCCTTATAGAACTATTCAAACTCTGCTGAGAAAAACTCACCACCATTGTCATTTCTCACACACTTAATCTTCTTACTAGTCTGATTCTCTACAAGAGCTTTAAATTCCTTGAACTGACTAAAGACTTGTGTCTTACTTTTAAGGAAATAAATCCACGTCCTTCTACTATAATCATCTATGAAAGATATAAAAAATATAGACTTGGAGATTGAAGGAACTTTTACAGGACCAAATACATCAGAATGAATAAGATCCAAAACATCAGAAGATTTGTGAGAACTAGAGTAAAACTGAACATGATTTTGTTTACCATAGACACAGTGTTCATAGAAGTCAAACTCGAGATTGCAATCATTTAACCCCTCAACAAGATTTTTATTTTTCAAGGTTCTGAGACCCTTTTCATCAATGTGGCCAAATCTCATATGCCACAACATTGTCTTTTCTGCAGGAAGCTTACCTTCCAAAGTATCTGCACTACCATCGAAATGAATAGCCACAGGCTTCTTCACTACTTGTTCGGATCGTGAGGATGAAGAACTATTACATAAAGGAATACATGCATCTAGCTGAAATAAGGTACCTCTCCTCATACCCCTTGCAAGCACTATTGATCCTCTCATCATCTTGCATCCTTCTTTCGAAAAAACAACTTGCACACCTACATCATTCAGCATACTTATAGATAATAGGTTTCATGCCAAACTCAGGATGGGCATAACTCTGTTGATTCCCTTTACTCGTCCATCAGGAAATTTGATAGTGACCCTTCCGCGTCCAACTATATTTAGGTGAGAATCATCACCCAAGTACACCTTTCCACCATTGAACTCTTCATATTTTGAGAACCAGTTTCAATGAGAGGTCATGTGAAAAGATGCACCCGAGTCAACTAACCACACATTATCAGATGCATGGGCTGCCAAAGCTGTGATGAATGCATCACCATCTTCTTGAGATCTTTTTGAAGCTGAATCTGAACCTTTCTTCTTCTTCTTCAGCTCTTTGCAGTCTTTACGGAAGTGTCCAGATTTATCACAGTTCCAACATTTTTCCTTGGACTTATTGGAAGTCTTTGACTTCCCATAGGATTTTGATCTACCCTTATTGTCAGACTTATTGTCATTTTTCTTCCCTCTTTTAGTGGATCTCCCACGAATAGCAAGGGCTTCTTTTTCCGAAATGGAAGCCTTTCTCCACATCTCCTCTGATAGCAGCGAAGACACCACATCATCCATTTTGAAGGTGACTAATGTGCTTCTGAGAGCCATCACAAGATGGTCCCATGAATCTGGTAAAGAACACAAAAGTGTGTAGCAACGATCCTCCTCCTCTAACTTGACACCAGCTGATGTCAATTGTGTAGCCAACAGATTAAATGAATTTAAATGATCCATTGAGGATCCACCTTCCTCCATTCATAGAGAGTACAACTTCTTCCTCAGGAACAACTTGTTCACTAGAGATTTGGCCTGATACACAGCCGCAAGTCTTTCCCACAAACTATTTGCGATTTTCTCATCTAGAACATTCAGAAGAATTGCATCGGTTAAATAGAGTCTTATGAGACCCTTAGCTTTAAGGTCTTTGATATCCCAATCTTCTTGAGCTATAGTTTCTGGTCTTGTAGCACTTGAAGTCACTTCCCATAGGTCACGATCTTCCAACATGTCTTTGTTAGGATTAACAAGGCAGAAATAACAATTATGTGCAAATATAACTAATATCAAAAAATAATAAACCACACAAAATAGAACACAAGACACATAGATTTAACGTGGTTCACCCAATCCCTGGGCTACGTCCACCAACAAAAAGTCTAATATTATTATTATCCAGTGATTACAACCTGATTATAATCTGTAATCCCTTACAGCCCAATTCTGTCACAAGTACTAAATCCATACATAATGAAAATCCCTAACCCTAAGCCATATTATATAATATTTTCCCGCTTTAGGGTTAGAATGAGTTATAAGTAGTCAGCCCAAATAACGAAAAAGTAGTCGGCCTCAAAAAAAATTTCTTCGGGGGCTGCACCCCCAAACCCCTGCGGTGAGGTCAGGAGAAAAAGTGTACAGTACTTTCCTGATTAGTCACCACAAGATAACAATCTCCCACTTGGTGACTGATCAATATCCACACTATACTAAAAAAAAACCTCCCACTTGGAGACTAATCCTGTAGCAATACCGCTACCCACATGAGGCTCCCACTGGATTGAACCACCTTGGACTCAGCTGTTCCTTTATTTTGTTCAGTCTAGAAGACCAACTGAAGCTGAACATGAGTTCAACTTCTCCCTTGTTACTACCTTTGTAAACATATCTGCTAGATTATCATCAGTATGAAACTTTTCCAGCCTTAACTGTCCATCATCCAAAACTGATTGAATGAAATGGTACCGCAACTGTATGTGTTTTGTCTTTGAGTGCAAAGTAGAATTCTTTGCAGGATGAATGGCACTTTGGCTATTTGTATGTAGAAAATTATCCTTTTGTGGATGTCCCAATTCTTCCATGAAGAATTGAAGCCATATCATCTCCTTGGCTGCCTCTGTAGCAGCAACATACTCTGCCTCTGTAGTGGATAAGCAACCACCTTTTGTAGTCGAGAAATCTAACTCACTGCTGTCCCACCAACAGTAAATATATAACCTATAGTACTCTGCCTGCTATCTATATCTCTTGCCAAATCTGAGTCAACATAGCCTTGTATAGTAGTAGTAGAACCCCCAAAGTGTAAACACTTACTGGATGTGCCTCTCAAATATTTGAGAATCCATTTGACTGCATTCCAGTGCTCAATACCAGGGTTACTCATATAACGGCTAACGACTACCACTGCGTGTGCAATATCTGGCCTAGTACATACCATAGCATACATTAAGCTCCCTATAGCTAAAGCATAAGGTACCTTAGACATTTTAGTCTCTTCTTCTGGTGTCTTGGGACACATATCCTTAGTCAATTTCAAATGACCAGGCAAAGGTGTGCTAATAGCTTTGGCATTTTCTATAGAGAAACATTGCAACACCTTCTCAATATAATCAGCCTGAGATAGAGACAATTTCCTATTTTTCCTATCTCTACAAATTTTCATACCAAGAATTTGTTTTGCTGCCCCCAAATCCTTCATAGCAAAAGATTTTGCTAACTGTTGTTTCAACCCCTTAATGTGATCCATGTTAGACCCAGCTACAAGCATATCATCAACATATAAACATAAAATAATGTAGTTGTCATCATCCAACCTCTTAAAATAAACATAATGGTCAGAATGACACCGACTATATCCATGCCCATTCATAAAAGTGTCAAATTTAATATACCATTGCGGAGGTGCTTGCTTCAAGCCATATAAACTTTTCTGCAATCTGCACACCAAATTCTCCTTACCCTTGACCTCAAATCCTTGTGGCTGAACCATATATATTTCTTCATCCAAATCACCATGAAGAAAGGTTGTTTTAACATCAAGCTGCTCTAAATGCAAATCTTCAGTAGCCATAATACTTAAAACAGTACGAATAGAAGTCATTTTAACAACTGGAGAAAATATCTCATCAAAATCAATACCATGTTTCTGTGCAAATCCTTTTACGACTAATCTAGCTTTAAATATTTTCGTACCTCCATCCTCTTCTTTTATCCTATAAACCCATTTATTCTGTAAAGCCCTTTTACCTGCAGGTAACTTACATAAATCCCATGTCTGATTTTTAACAAAGAGTCCATTTCATCTGTCATTGTAGACTCCCACTGAAGCTTTGTATCCACCTGCACAGCTTCATTATAACATTCAGGTTCACCAGCATCTATTAACAAAATAGAATACAAAGATGGAGAAAATCTTTCTGGAGGTCTACTTAGCCTTGTTGACCGTCTAACACTCACTGGGGTCTGTGGTATTTGTTGTTGCTGTTGTTGCAGAGCATAAGGAACTACTGGAACATGAACTTGTGGAGTATCATCCAGTACTACATAGTCATTTTCTTTCTTCTCATGCTGCAGCAACAGATCTTTGTACAATACTTTCTCATTGAATATGACATCCCTGCTTCTTACAATTTTATGATTTTCAAAATTCCAAAGCCTATAACCAAATTCATCAATGCCATACCCAACAAATACACATTTCTTTGACTTAGCTTCCAGCTTGGTTCTATTTTCAGAATCTATAAGTGCAAAAGCTTCACAACCAAAGGTTTTGAGAAAAGAATAACTCACCTTCTTACCACTCCATGCTTCCTCTGGAATACCATAGTCTAAAGGAGTAGAGGGGCCTCTATTGATTAAATAAACAACAGTGTTCACTGCCTCTGCCTTCTATGTTCAATACACTACCCGATGTGGATGCCCCTGAGCTTTTCCTATGAATTTCCTCACTCAATATAACACCAATAACATCATCATACTTTAGGGTATTAGAACCAGAAATAGAATTACTAACAGCCATTACCAAGCCATTCCAGCTTTCTGGCAAAGAACACAAAATCAAGAGATCCCTAACCTCTTCATCAAAAGTAATTTTAACTGAGGTTAATTGACTTGTAACTGTATTAAACTCATTCAAATGATCAGTAATTGATCCACCTTCTACCATTTTCATATTAAATAAACGCTTCATAAGAAATACCTTGTTTGAAGCTGAAGGCTTTTCATACAACTTCGCTAGGGTTTCCATTAGATCTTTAGCTATCTTTGCTTCAGTAATATTGAATGCCACCGATTGTGCCAGGCATAGACGAATACTCCCCAGTGCCTTCCTATCCAAAATATCCCAATCCTCCTGAGACATTGATTTCTCTTTCTTGGCTACTCCCTCTAATGGCCGCCATAGATCCTTTTGATAGAGATAATCCTCCATTTGCATCTTCCATAAATGGAAGTTCTGCCCATTAAACTTATCAACCTTCAGCCTACCCTCGTCTGCCATTTCTCTCACTTAACCGAGAGACTCTCCCACTAACTCGTGAGACCTGCTTCAGAGAATAGATGAAAAAATGAATGAAATAACCTCTCTCTAATACCACTCGTTAGGATTAACAAGGTAGAAATAACAATTATGTGCAAATATAACTAATATCAGAAAATAATAGACCACACATAATAGAACACAAGACACATGGATTTAATGTGTTTCACCCAATCCCTGGGCTACGTCCACCAACAGCAAGTCCAATATTATTATTATCCAGTGATTAAAACTTGATTACAATTCATAATCCCTTACAGCCCAATTCTGTCACAAGTACTAAAATCATACATAATGAAAATCCCTAACCCTAAGCAATATTATACAATATTTTCCCGCTTTAGGGTTAGAATGAGTTATAAGTAGTCGGCCCAAATAACTGAAAAGTAGTTGGCCTCAAAAAAAAATGGGGATGAGGTTGGGACAGAAAGTGTATAGTACTTTCCTGATTAGTCACCACAAGATAACAGTCTTCCATCTTGAGTTTCCACAACTCGAAATTAGTGCCATTAAATTTCTCCACCTCCATTCTTCTATATGATGAACTTGCCATCTCAATCTGCAAATAAGATTTAGAATGCTCTACAAAAAACTCCCACTCAACTTGAGATTAGCTCAAAAAACACTACCCAACAACTAGGATCAAAAGTTGATCAAGCTCTGATACCACTTGTAAGGAAACTCAGGTGCAGAAACAGCTTCCTATGCTACTCTCTATAGGAGAGTATTGTGCAAATTTTTATAAATTCTTACAATTTTAGATTCGTTAACAACTTTAACAAAGATATTGCAACCACATACAATGCATACAAAAAAATAGAGAATGACACAATGATATACCCTGGGAAAAACCTTTCCGTAAAAAACCCCAGCACTCCAAAACCTGCACAATGTATTATCTTCAACACAAAGATTATAATACACTTGCAATGCAAGTTCTTTCAAGAAATGAGAGACAAATCCAACAAGACTTAAACTTCTATTATATCTCTCCCATAGGAGCAGCATCATATATATAGACTCCTCTGGACCAAAAAAAAGGCACAACCCCCAAGACCCATGCACAAAGCCACATGTACACAGTTGTTTCATGCAATCCCAAGAATAGGCATCCATCCCTAGAATAGACTATGACAGCTTGTCATAGAATCCACCAAAAATAATGGTCACAAGAGAAGTGTAAGAGAATCTGTCATACCAACCTATTTTTGGCATATTCTCTTACACACACCAACCACTTCTTCTTGGGCACCCAAATAGGCCCTAGTCATAAGATGCTCTTACACATGTCATAGCACATTCCTTAAATAGTTCTTACACGTCATAGGAATCCGTCATGACCATTTCAGTCATGATCTCCTTACGCACAAGATGCTGACACATCAACATGCCAACTAGACATGTACACTCACACTTAATTACATTATTTGCAAAAAATACATTTACAAAACAAATAATAAGAATAGGAATTATCCAAGGTTGAGACACCTTATTCCTAACAAACAGGGCATTTTCAGACACCCATTTGAAATTTATGTAAGATCCCAAAGCCTTGTCTTCCAACTCCAATCCAACAACACCTAACTCTTACCTTGTACACAGACCTAATTGGCCTAATTAGGCTTGGTTTACAAAGGAAGTTTGAGGTATTGGGTTCTTGGAACTAGTAGCTCAAGTAGTGACAAAATCTCTTCAGTGCACATGCACACTGACAGCAAAAATTCAGATAAAGAAGTAACAAGTGTTGTGGAATTATCCACAGAGCAATGTGAAATGAAGCCTCAAATTGGTTCATTAGCAGGCAAAGAATTTGGTCATACACTTCATTCTAGCACCACAAATATTTCTATTAGAAATGACTATCTCAGAGCTCGTGCAACATAGAATCAATTCATCTAGTGCTATGAGACCATGTTGCTGGGGCCTACAAAATCCTCTCACAATTTTTAGAGATTCAACTTATTTTAAATTCGGCAACACATTCTTGGTCGGTGTCAAAACTCAAAGTTTTCCTCAGCTGAAACGGTCAACGTTGCGTATCTTTCCAACCGTTGGTTGTAGTATCGAACCGTCAGTTCCAACAGCTCTGAATGGCTGGGTAAATGCTAGTGGCAACCTCATTCACCATGCACAATCATTCAAACCCTGGCGACTAAATCAGGCTGTACTAAAATGTTGTAATATGTGTTCAACTGTACTATTTGTTTCTCTAACAAAAGTAGCTTCTATGGTACATACCCCATGTGTATAGAGGGAAGTTTGTAATTGTAATGATAATGCAATGCTGCATATTTTTTGGGGCAATGCCGGAGGTTTTCTCCACTCAGCTCTTTCCTACCAGTGCCTTTATTGAGCCAAGTTGTAAACATGTTTCATAATATTAATAAAAAAAGAAACATGTTTACAATAATTTCTTAGCATTTTTATGGTGTTTTATCCAATGCAAAACTATGTAATTTTTATGTGACTAATGATGGGACATAAATAAGATTTGTTCTTAGATCAAATCTCCTCAAAACATGTTAGATCAGATATAAAACTTGGTCAAATCTCCTCAAAACATGTTAGATCAGATTTCCTCTTGTTTCCACTATGGATTTATGAGATCCATGCATAGTATGACCTTCTAACCCTAGCGATGGATCCAATAAAATGTATATTGAAAACATAACATGAAATAAGGAAGGTACAATGAGTTTTGTTACAAGAAAGTGGAGGAGAGGTGCCCTATGCATGCTTTGGGTGCACTTGGAAGGTGCGAACCATGACACAGACAGGGATTTGGCTTAAGAAGACAATGACCTAAGGGTATTCAAAAACTCCTTAAATGGTGTAACACAACCAAAACAAAGGTTTCCTACTCCAACAAACTCCTTTAGAAATTTTACAAACTCAATCAAACTTTGGTGCCTTTTGGGCTTTAGGGACACTAGGCCTAAAGCTAGCCTTTAACTAGTGGACTTCTTGACCACTCCCAAGCATTTAGATGGTCCTCATATGACCTAAGGATGCTAAAAAAACTCTTGGTTTGGTCCCTTTACAACCGTACCATAGAAAACTAGACCTGGACAACACATTCTTGGTCGATGTCAGAACTCAAAGTGTTCTTCAGCTGAAATGATAAATGTTGCGTATCTTTGCAACCATTGGTCATAGCATCGAACCTTCAGTTCTAACAGCTCCGAATGGCTGGTTAAATGCTAGTGGTAACCTCGTTCACCATGCACAATCGTTCGAACCCCACTGATGACTTTGTGCTAAAGTGTCCCTCAAGGTCCCTTAAGCATGAAATCAGTGATCTTTGTAGGGTCATCTCTGGGTGCTTGTGTGACGTAGAATTGATTTGTTAGGTACTACAAGACTGTGTTTCTAGGGCCTACAAAATCCTCTCTCAGTTTTCAAACATTCAACTTATTTTAAATTCGGCAACACATTCTTGGTTGGTGTGAGAACTCAAAGTGTTCCTCAGCTAAAATGGTGAATGTTGTGTATCTTTCCAACCATCGGTCATAGAATCAAACAATTAGTTCCAATAGCTCCGAATGGCTGGGTAAACGCTAGTGGCAATGTCATTCGGCACCCACAATGATTTGATCCCCGCCGACAACTACGTGCTGAAGTGTCCCTCAAGGTCCCTTAAGCATGAAATCAGTGATATTTGCAGCATCATATCTTGGAGCTCGTGCGATGTTGAATTGATTCATCAAGTGCTACAAGACCATGTTGTCGAGGCCTACAAAAGCTTGTTTCAAATTTTAGAGATTCAACTTATTTTAAATTTGTCAACACATTCTCGGTCGGTGTCAGAACTCAAAGTGTTACTCAGCTGAAACGGTCGACGTTGTGTATCTTTCCAACCATCGGTCGTAGCATTGAACCATCAGTTTGAACAGCTCCGAATGGCTAGGTAAATGCTAGTGGCAACCTTGTTCACCACACATAATTGTTCAAACCCCACCGACGACTCTGTGCTAAAGTGTCCCTCAAGGTCCCTTAAGCATGAAATTAGCGATATTTGTGGGGTCATATCTCAGAGCTCGTGCAACATAGAATCAATTTGTCTAGTGCTACAAGACCATGTTACCTGGGCCTACAAAATCCTCTCTCAATTTTCAGAGATTCAACTTATTTTAAATTTGGCAACACATTCTTGGTCAGTGTCAAAACTCAAAGTGTTCCTCTGCTGAAACGGTTAATGTTGCGTATCTTTCCAACCGTTGGTTGTAGCATCGAACCATCATTTCCAATAGCTCCGAATGGCCAGGAAAATTCTAGTGGCAACCTCATTCACCATGCACAATCATTCGAAACCCACCGACAACTCCGTGCTGAAGTGTCCCTCAAGGTCCCTTAAGCATGAAATCAACAATCTTTGTAGGGTCATATCTGGGAGCTCATGCGATGTAGAATTGATTCATCAGGTGCTACGAGACCATGTTTTCGAGGCCTACAAAATCCTCTCTCAGTTTTGAGAGATTCAACTTATTTGAAATTCAGCAACACATTCTCGGTCGGTGTCAGAACTCAAAGTGTTCCTCAGCTGAAATAGTCAATGTTGCGTATCTTTCCAACCGTCGGTCGTAGCATTGAACAATCAGTTCCAACAGCTCTAAATGGCTAGGTAAACACTAGTGGCAACCTTGTTCGGCACCCATAATGATTCGATCCCTGCCAATGACTCCACGCTGAAGTGTACCTCAAGGTCCCTTAAGCATGAAATCAGCGATCTTTGTAGGGTCATATCTTGGAGCTCGTGAAACATAGAATTGATTCGTTAGGTGCTACAAGACCATGTTGCTGAGGCCTACAAAAGCCTGTCTCAAATTTTAAAGATTCAACTTATTTTAAATTTGGCAACATATTCTCAGTCGGTGTTAGAACTCAAAGTGTTCCTCAGCTGAAATGGTCAACATTCCGTATCATTTCAACCGTCGGTTGTAGCATTGAACTATCAGTTCCAATAGCTCTGAATGGCCGAGTAAATGCTAGTGGCAACCTCGTTCACCACGCACAGTCATTTGAACCCCGCCGACGACTCCGTGCTGAAGTGTCCCTCAAGGTCCCTTAAGCATGAAATTAGTGATATTTGTAGGGTCATATCTCAGAGCTCATGCAAAATAGAATCAATTCATCTGGTGCTACAAGACCATGCTACTGGGGCCTACAAAATCCTCTCTCAATTTTTAGAGATTCAACTTATTTTAAATTCGGCAACACATTCTTGGTCGGTTTCAAAACTCAAAGTGTTCCTCAACTGAAACGGTCAACGTTGCGTATCTTTCCAACCGTTGGTCGTAGCATCGAATCATCAGTTCCAACATCTTTGAATGGCCAGTTAAATGCTAGTGGCAACCTCATTCTCCATGCATAATCATTCAAACTGCGCTAACGACTCTGTGCTGAAGTGTCCCTCAAGGTCCCTTAAGCATGAAATCAGTGATCTTTGTAGGGTCATATCTGGGAGCTCTTGCGACGTAGAATTGATTTGTTAGGTGCTACGAGACCGTGTTGCTGGGGCCTACAAAATCCTCTCTTAGTTTTTAGAGATTCAACTTATTTTAAATTCGGCAACACATTCTTGGTCGGTGTCAGAACTCAAAGTGTTCCTTAGCTGAAACGGTCAATGTTGCGTATCTTTCCAACCGTCGGTCGTAGCATCAAAAAATTAGTTCCAACAGCTCCGAATGGCTGGGTAAACACTAGTGGCAACCTTGTTTGCCACCCACAATTCGATCCCTGCCGACGACTCTGTGCTGAAGTGTCCCTCAAGGTCCCTTAAGCATGAAATCAGTGATCTTTGCAGGGTCATATCTTGGAGCTCGTGTGATGTAGAATTGATTCATTAGGTGCTTCAGGACCATGTTGTCGAGGCTTACAAAAGCCTGTCTCAAATTTTAGAGATTCAACTTATTTTAAATTTGGCAACACATTCTCGGTCGATGTCAGAACTCAAAGTGTTCCTCAGCTGAAACGGTCAACATTGCATATCTTTCCAACCATCGGTCGTAGCATCGAACCGTCAGTTCCAACAGCTCCGAATGGCTGGTTAAACGCTAGTGGCAACCTCATTTGGAACCCACAATGATTCGATCCCCACCGACGACTCTGTGCTGAAGTGTCCCTCAAGGTCCCTTAAGCATGAAATCGGCGATCTTTGCGGGGTCATATCTTGGAGCTTGATTGATGTAGAATCGATTCATCAGGTGCTACAGGAATGTGTTGCTGGGGCCTACAAAATCCTATCTCAATTTTTAGAGATTCAACTTATTTTAAATTTGGCAACACATTCTTGGTCAGTGTCAAAACTCAAAGTGTTCCTCAGCTGAAATGGTCAACATTGGGTATCTTTCCAACCATCGGTCGTAGCATTGAACCGTCAATTCCAATAGCTCCAAATGGCTGGGTAAATGCTAGTGGAAACCTTGTTCAGCACCCATAGTCATTCAAACCCCGCCAATGACTCCGTGCTGAAGTGTCCCTCAAGGTCCCTTAAGCATGAAATTGATGATCTTTGTGGAGTCATATCTCAGAGCTCGTGCAACATAGAATCAATTCATTAGGTGCTACGGGACCATGTTGCCGGGGCCTACAAAAGCCTATCTAATTTTTCAGAGATTCAACTCATTTTAAATTCGGCAACACATTCTCGGTCTATGTCAGTTATCAAAGTGTTCCTCAGCTGAAACGGTCAACGTTACGTATCTTTCCAACCATCGATCGTAGCATCAAACCGTTAGCTCCAACATCTCTGAATGGCTAGGTAAATGCTAGTGGCAACCTCATTCACCACACATAGTCGTTCAAACCCTGCGGACGACTCCGTGCTGAAGTGTCCCTCAAGGTCCCTTAAGCATGAAATCAATGATCTTTGTGGGGTCATATCTTGGAGCTTGTGTGATGTAGAATTGATTCGTCAGGTGCTACAAGACCGTGTTGCCGGGGCCTACAAAAGCCTATCTCATTTTTTAGAGATTCAACTTATTTTAAATTCGGCAACACATTCTCAGTCGGTGTCAGAACTCAAAGTGTTCCTCAGCTGAAACGGTCAATGTTGCGTATCTTTCAAACCGTCGGTCGTAGCATTGAACCGTCAGTTCCAAAAACTCCAAATGGCTGGTTAAACGCTAGTAGAAACCTCATTCACCACACACAGTCGTTGAAACCCCGCCGACGACTCCGTGCTGAAGTGTCCCTCAAGGTCCCTTAAGCATGAGATCGACGATCTTTGCAGGGTCATATCTCAGAGCTCGTGTGACATAGAATTGATTCGTTAGGTGCTACAGGACTATGTCTGAAAATGCCCTGATTTTATCAAGATACTTAGTGGTTCAAAAGTTAGAGTAGAAAACCTCTATTAGGAAGGCTATAAGGAAAAGTGGGTGCAGGTCTAGTTCACTATGGTATGGTCTTGATGGGAATGAACCAGTTGTTATTTCAGAGGCCTTCGGTCAAATGAGGACCATTTACATGCTTGGGAGTGGTCAGGAAGTCCACTGGTGAAGAGTTTCAGCAATAAGTCACTTTTAGGCCTAGTTTCCCTAAAGCCAAAAAGACATTGAACTTTGATTAAGTGTCTAACTTTGCAAAGGGAGTTTATTGGGATAGAAACTCACTTAATTGATTGTGTTACACCATCCTAAGAGATTTTGAATACCCTTAAGTCATTACAGGTGATTGGTGAATTGTGGGAGTCGAGTGAAGGGCCCACTACTTTTCGGCTATCACCTCTGCATTAAATTAGGTCTGTGTCCAAGGTGAGTGTTAGGTGGTGCTGGAGTGGAGTTGGAAAACAAGGCTTTGCAATCTTAAATAACTTCCAAATGGGTGTCTAAAAATATCCTGATTGTGTCAAGATACCAAGTTGTGAAGAAGTTAGAGTGGAAAATTGAGGTTGAGAAGGCTACAAGGAAATTGGTGTGCAGGTCTAGTTTTCTATGGTATGGTTGTAAAGGGATCAAAACAAGAGTTTTTTCAGAGTCCTTAGGTCATATGAGGACCATCTACATGCTTGGGAGTGGTCAGGAAGTCCACTGGTGAAGAGTTCTAACTAAAGGCTAGGTTTAGGCCTAGTGTCCCTAAAGCCAAAAGGGCATTGAAGTTTGATTGAGTGTATAAACTTGCTTTTTGGAGTTTTTTGGGATAGAAATTCATTTTATTGGTTGTGTTACACCATTGTAAGAGCTTGGGAACACCTTTAAGCCTCTGTAGTTGGTTGGTGAGTTGTGGGAGCTAAAAGAAGGGAACTCCACTTTCTTGTTGTAACCTCTGCACTAGTTCTCATTTAGGTGACCAAATCCTTCTCGGTCCACCAATAGACCCATTAATTTCCCACATTGGTTTGTTAGCAGGCAAAGAATTTATCAAATGTCTTGAAATTTAAATGAAGAATTTTGGTGCAGGAGCACCTCTCCAAACACCTAAGTGCACCTTGGAACCAAATGGAGGTAGTGGATCTAAAGAATTCCTAAAAGTGAATTGGGATATATTAAGGCCAATAATGGCAATATCTAATAAATAATTTAATTTAAATATTATAAGTCCTAGAAGTCCTGGCAAAGGACTTAGTTTTTCCTTGCAAAATCTTATTTTTTTTTATGTTTGGTTGATTGTTTTGGGTTTGGAACAGAATTGTGGGTGATATAATAACATCATAACATCATTTTTCATCTGTATTGAATGATTATATAATCTATTTTGCTTCAGATTTGGAAAGTTGTTGTAGGTGGTCATATTGGTGCATTGAAATAACTCCATTTTGGTCTTTTTGATGATATAATGGGCCATTCAATGAATGTAATTGATGTTTCTCATTGAATGGACCCTATGTAACATATGTATGATGTTACTAACCATTTGAATGTAGGAGAAGTTGTTTTAGTGGGTGTACACCATGAGGAAGAGTGGAAAAAGGGCACAAAATTGATGCCACAAGTGTAGCAGCAAAGGATCCGCCTTAAAAAGGGTATAATTTTATTTGAAATAGTAGAAGTATATGTCAAATGAAAGCTGAATCCACAAGGAGGAGTTCTGGAAATGAGTTTTGAGTTGTTTTTAAGAAGACCCTAGTTTTGAAGGCCTAGAGGGAGCAATTTGGGGCTTTTGGTATAGAAATCCTATAGGATCCAATTGACTTCAAATTTCTCTAATTGGGACCATATTAACACTCTATGAAAAGTGGCAAGGTTGGGTGTTAAGTCTGTAATAGGGTTCCTTTGTAAAAGTGACCTATTAGGTCTAGGAAGGAAAGTGGAGCAACAGTTTTTGGGGGTTGTGTTCCAAATTAACCCTACCTAATTCTAAGATATGTTTTGTAAAACCATAAAAGGTATCTGAATATACACAATTTCTTCCTAAAAAATTACATCACTGATACACACAACTATACTGTAATGACCCACATGACCAAGGTACAGAATGCATGCAGTACAAAGAGTAAAGCCATATTTCAATAGTGCTACTACAAAAATATAAAGAAGAGATACAATCACGTGCATATGAAAACATAAAAATTTGTAGTCAATTTTGAAATTTGAAATGAATAACCAATTTACTATGAAAGCATGGACAACAATGTAAACACATAAGACATTGCCAATCAAGAATACAATGTACATGCGTACGTAATAACAACATGCCTGATGATATCATATAGGCCAATAAAAGTTTGGTCGAATAATGCAATATAAGTGTACAAAAGATATGTCTGATAATATCATATAGGTGTACAAAATATATGTCTAGCAATGCCATATAGGTGTACAAAATGTGTTTCCAATAATGCCAAGTAGGCATACAATAAAAGTATCCCTATTCTACTCATTTCCCGCTAGGGGAAGAAAATAAGTCTCGAGCTATTTTTTATTTTCAAGTGGATGGGGATGCAGTGGATGCTGGAGTCTTTCGAACATGTTCACTTGTCCTCCTATCTAGACTATTCTGTAAAGAGAGCTGAAAAAATAAAAAGTATAAGCATTAATGAGTAATATGTAAATCAAAATTAAAATGTATAATGACATATGCTAGAATTTTCTCTTACCACAAATATGTAGTCACTATGTTCATCCACTGCAGAGCTAGGCTAGTGATCAGGAGTGAAAAGTCCCAGGATATACAATCAAAATACTAATTCAATTTCCATATGTGAACATTGTTACAAATTCAATTCGAACTATTAAGATGACAATGATAATTAAATTTAGTTTCATACTGCAGTAAGTGCCTTAGAACTAGCAACAACAACACCAACTCCATGATCCAAAGACTCTCGAACACCAGGAGGAGTTTCCGATGTCATCATCTGAAAATGAATCAAGCAGATTATTATGCATCTATTAAGAATATTTATAATTATTTGCAAAATGACATGCATTAATGGTACCTCTGTGAAAGTGCCACCACGTGCAACTGGATACGGTGCAGATGTGGAAGTTGTCACAACAGTGGCCTAGAGAACATGCAAGATAATTTAGAAGACAATTATTCATATAAGAATATAATGGTAATGTGTTGGTTATAGTATTTTATTACATATATACCTGTGGACTCCATGATGTCGTATGAAAGCTAGGAGAAGGAATGTGCTCACTTCCAACAGTGCTTTGAGTCTAGATTTTGATAATAGTTTTTTTCATAAATTATTTGCTCATTTATTTTTTTAATATAATTTGATCAAAGTAAATGTAATTAACAATAAATATAGATACCTCTCTAAATGTACAGTGTCACCCCTCACTATGTACTACAAATTTAGAAGGTCTAGCAGTGAACTAATACACAGTACAATAAGTTATCAGATAAAATCATGTATAATAACTTAATGTATTAATTCAATTATTTTTTTTGATAAATACCTGTGGAGATTTATTAGTGTAGAAAGTGGTAGGGGGGACATGCTTGGTTCCACTAACAATTTGACCCTACATATACATCATATACTAGTTTAGTTATTCATTTGGTTCTAAATGGAATATATGACCAAAATAAATATAACTAGAATTGCAAATATTTACCTATGTGTCGATGCCAAATGTTGTGTTCAGGAAGTCACTAGTCATCATACCATCATCATCACCAACCCTACCATGAGGAGTACCATATGTGCATAAGGACCCACATGATTGGCATAAGTGGCCCCTCGAAGATTGTTCATCCTCCCTCTGGACTAATGGGCTAACAACATCAATGAGAGTTTGGGTGAGGGCATTAATGGTGCCTAGTGTGTCCACCTCCACATGTTCCTTCACTACAAAAGGAACACTAACATGCTCAATATGGGGCTTGCCAAGGGGTGCCCTGGGTGCATTGGGGTCAACATGTGCCCCCGGTCTATTAAATGACGATCCCCCACCTCTACTTTGAGAATCTAAAAAGTCAAAATAATTGGGCACCTCACCAAGGATGAACTCGCAATAGAGTTTCCTCAAAAAATATATGGGAACCTCATGATTGTTGCAAGAAGGGTTATCAAAGATGATCCACCATCTATCCCAAAAGTTATTTTTAATATCTTCATTAATGCACTAGTGAATTGGGAACCTCCTCAATGTAGTTTTGACAGTTTCATTTTGCCCAGGCTTTTTGAAGAGTTTACAAATGTCATATTTTGTGATTTTTTTCTTTTTAATGCCCTCATATGACAACTTATCAGCATAATATTGTTTATGTTCTTCTCTTTTATTATGCCAGATATTCAATTGCCCACTAACTGATCCTATGTGGGTAAGAATCGATTCTAAGGAGGAAGCAAGTGTTGCTCTTTCGGGATTTCTATTTACGGATACTTTTAATCTATTGATTAAATTTTCTAATTCCCTTTTCCCATTTTCTATTTTTTCAAACAAAGTTTGTGATGCTCTAGGAAGAGGTTTTTCAATTGGTGGAGGTTGTGGTAGTGGGTTTTCAATATTTTCTTCTTCTACATGAGGAGGCGGTTGGTTTTCTTCATTAATTGGAGGGTTTGAATGAGGGTTTTCTTCGGGTGCATCATTATTGCCTGTAGTTTAAACAAAATTGTTTTTTTTTAATTCTATTTGTAAATAAAATTACAAATAACAATAAAAGAAAATGTAAATTGAAAAACAAATAAAAAATGAACATTTACACATAAACAACTGAAGAATCATTAAAAAAAACCTACCTCTTTTGCTTCTTCTTGATCTATGCTGACGAGGAGGCATTGCATACAAATTTGTGGGCAAAAAAATGCCTCTTCTAGACTACGTGCGCGCTAAAGGGTGACCTTGCTGCTACTAATGGCATTTTGAAGCTCGAAATTGTGAGCTTCAAATGAGTAGTGAGTGGTTTTATAATAAAATCACAAAGGGTGCATGCCAAAAAGGGTGCATGCCCTATGGCTTGGATTGCCCAAGCCTTAGGCTTGGGCAATCCAAGCCATAGGGCACACACCCTTTTTGGCGTGCACCCTTTGTGCACAATGGGGCCAAAAAAAACTTTGGCATCTTTTTGGTACCCCATTTTTGTGCACATACCCACTTATCATGCTTAACATATTTTTATCTAAATGTACTTCAAAAACAAGGTATCTTCTATCATACAAAATACTAAATTGTTCAAAATGGCGACAGCTCTTCCCTATAGTGTGATCTACTATGCAAGTAAAGAGAGTTCATTTTTTGATACCACCATTCTAAGAAGCTTCCTAATGAACCTGATCAGACAAAATTTCCATCAACAATAAGTGCTAATTATGTGTACCAATAGATTATGAAATATAATTTTGAACAAGTCTTAGACCTTATAGTGTTTTCCTAATAGTTTAGATGACATGATGAAACCCCTCTCAAAAGTGAAACTTTATCTCAATTGATTATTACATGTACAATCTCCATTATATCTCAATCAGGTTCACAAATAGAAGAAATGAAAAAGGAGGTGTGAAAACACACATCATACATGGCACAAATCAAATAAACACCCCTTGATTTGGCTTTAGAGACTGGCCTTTTACAATTGGCACTTCATAATTGTAGTGCACCAAAACAATTACAAATTACAAAAAGAAAATTTAAAAATTTGAAGAAAGTGGAGGAAAGAAGATTTGTGGCATCAATAATTTGACCAATTTTTCCTTGTCACTTTGTTGTGATTATTTTTTTTTTTGTCAGACATTGAGGTAAAAAGAAAATTTTGAGAGACCAAATTCAAATTTTATAATTCAGATTTTGTTCCCCGCCAAAATAATCTTCCCTCCAAACTATCTAAATCTCAAAATGAAGTGCAATTGTAAATATAGTTTGATCTAGAAATCCTCACATAGAAAGACTCACTAAGTTGACCACCATTAATCTTAAATAATGTGGTTAGATCCAAGGCCTTCAATCTATCCAAATAATTCCTAAAATAAAATCCATTTGGTAAAAGTCTCAATGTCAAATAAAATATAAATTTCAATAAATCTTAGATGCAAAATGAAGGGTGAATTAGAATATATGAGTACCAAAAGAAGGTAGACCAAACTAATCAAATAACACCAAAAAATTCAACATGATGCCAAAGATATGTTTCTTAATGGTACTTATCTACAAATATCACAAAGAGGATTTTTTTTTATGCATGTCTCTTTTCCAAATGTCGACAACTAACTTTAAACTACTTAATATTCACATGGGTTGATGATTTCATGACACTCAAACTTGAAATGAATTATATATATGTGAGTCAAGTATTCAAATAGAAGATGGATCTCCCAACTCAAAGCCAATGGATAGCTTGACTTTGCAGCGATAAGTGTAGATTAATTTAATTGAAAAAAATAGGAAAACCAACTCCATTGTAAGCTCATTTTACTCTTCCTCGCCTTTGTCACTTGACAAACTAGCAGATGTACTCACCAAAAACCTCATCTTAAAAGAAACAAAAGAGAATTGAAATGAATCAAGGTGATAAGAGGCCAAAGTTGAGTAAAAGAGAATATATCAAATTTAATTTTTACATAAAAAAATTACCAAGTAAGGTTGATGTAGATGCACTAAAATTAACATTAGCTTTTAGATACAAAAATCAAAATTACAAAAGTAATAAAAAGACAACTTTTATGGACTAATACAAAAGTAAACATATGCACAAAAAGATGAAATGGAAATAAAGAAATGGAACCTATCATTGCCTAGAATGATGAATCCCATAGTTATTAGCAGCATCCCTAGTTTCCTCTTTAGCTTCAGCTCCAGTTACTTTGCCATCCAAAAGGCCTATAGGGAGAGTTAAAAAGTGATGTTAGGGCTCAGGTTTAGATTTATTTATCTACATTTTTTTTACATGGATAGCTTACTCATACAATACATCGAAAACAATGACATGAATGAGACAACATTAATATTTCAAAATGATTTTCATTAGGTGAATAGAAGATTGATATGGAAATAGTTCTACCATGTTGCCATAGAAAATAGATCAAAATGGCATAGGAATTTTTAGTCCAAGTAGATGATAATATGATTTAGAACAATAGAGAGGGGGGTGAATTAGTTGTTCTCAGGTCCTGATGTATAAAACAATCTTCTAAACTTATCCTTAGATTAGATCCAAAACCAAAACAAACTCAGTCATCACTGATTCAATAATAGAAACATCTAATAATGCAGTCCACTAGCTTTCTGTAACTTTAACTTGCAAAACATAGAAATGTTCAGATCTAAACATTCATACAAGTTTAAACACTAGGATTTATAGTGGAAACCCAATTTGGGAAAAACCACTTTGTAACATGCTACTATTACTTTCACTCTTCCAAAGTGAGCTCGGTAAAAAGCCAACCCTATCAAAGGTTACAATACACACTGTCAAATGTGACCCGATTAAAGGATTTCAATCACCCTATTAAAAGTGAGCCTAGTCATAGGACTTACATACACTCCATTAGAATGCAACCTTGTTCAAAGGAGTTAACATATGACTGTTAGGTCAACCTCTGGTAAAAGGATTTTGACTGTTACAATGGTTAGAAAGTAGCAGTAGTATTATTTGAAAAATATACAATTCACTTTGCAGATATCAGATCCGATTCTGTACACTAATGATGGTTTACTAACTTTGAAACTTTTCCATTTCCATCTCTGATCTACTTGGAACTTTTCTTCAAGTAATCACCACCATTCTCCTTCAGCCTTTTCTTTCTTATTCAGTCGATAAAACTTTCCTCTTCGAGCATTCTCTGTTCACCATGTGCATACATATTACAATGTTCAGATTCCCTTATATTTTCCTCAATTAGGTTAACTCATCATTTTCCGCTCAATCTCATTCGTAGATCTTAGGGTTAGGTTAGATTCATTGAATATACCCACTTTATGTTCTTCGGCTCCTTTTCTAGAATCATCTCAAATCTCTCAAATATTTACAATAAAACATTTTACAATACATTTAATGCTTCCAAACAATCAATAAATAAAGTCAACACATTTTACATAATCCAAGAATTCAACAATGTCAGCTCCAAAATTAAATTCTCTTCAAATATAAAATTGTTGATACTCGGTCAATACTGTGATTGTTCACTCGGTCTTCATGTAGAATGCTCGGTCAATACTGAAACTGTTTCCTCGACAATTTACTTATACTAGGTTGACACTATAATTTTTCTCGACATATACTAACTTGGTTGACACTAACATCACTCGGCTTAAACATGATTTTTCCATTCTTTTCTCAGTTAAGCCTACCAGTTTAGTCTTCAGTCTTACTAAGATAAACAGTACATTATCTCATCATAGTGCAACATAGTCAAGTACACTTTGTAGTATCAAGATAACTCAACCTTTCCTTAGGTGCTATTGTTACCATCCTTTCTTAGCCCCTTAGCAACACTCAACTAGATATAGTACTTTCCTAAGTAGCAACAGTCTTACCAATTAAGGTTTGACATCAATGACAATACAACAATTATTTCAATTCAGTTTCCAACAATCTCCCTCTTTGGCATTGATGGCAACACCATATGATATCACCTAAATAACACATGGATTACCAACCAATCCAAAAACTTATCTGTCCATCATAAAATTATTTATAATATCCTTAGCTTCATTCTGATTTAGAATCTTGTAAGCCTCACTTATGTGACCATCAGAAGTATTAAGATCTCCATCTATCCTAATTCTTCATTTTAGTTCATCAGCCTTATCTTTAGTTTCATCAATTCATCTCCCTCTTACTTTATAGTATCATGTGTTATCATATCAGTTCATTCTCCCTCTTTGACAAAAATTCCAAAGAAACAACTAAAACATACATCCATCAGATGTAGATAATATCTGTGTAGCACAGTGTTTCTCCCTCTGTCATCTTGCTTATGACTAATTCATTGTCCTTGCTTCTCTTTACAACTCTAGGCCAGCCCTAAAGTGTGACAACCTTCTGCATCAATTTGTCAAATGTTCTATTGTAGCACACTTGATGTAGTGCTCCTAGCTTATCTAGGCTGCCTCAGTTAGGGGAAGAACCCCTAATTGACTTCTAAAATACTCATGAGCTTCTCTGGGTAAAGCTTTAGTGAATATGTCTGCTAATTGTTCTTTTGTATTCACATATTCCATTCAGACTTCTTTGTCTTGTACTAATTCTCTCAATTAGTGATACTTGATTGCAATGTGTTTGGTCTTAGTGTGCATCACTAGATTCTTAGAAATATTGATAGCACTTGTGTTGTCACAGAAAATAACAACGGGTTCAGTGATTTCTTATTTCATGCCTATCAACAATTTTTTTATCCATACCAAGTTTGAACAGTTTACTACAGCAGCAACATACTCGACCTCTATAGTAGATTAGGAAATGCAATTTTGTTTCTTTCTTGTCCAGGAGACTAATCTCTATCCAAGAAAGAAAGCTCCACCACTTGTACTTTTTCTATCATCTACATTTCCTACCCAATCAGCATCTGTATAAACTCAGAGTTCAAATTTGTCATCCTTCTTATAATATAGACCATAGTCAACAATTCCTTTCAAGTATCTCATAATTCTTTTCACAACCATCATATGTGTTTCCTTAGGATTGGCAGAGAATCTTGCCACAATCCCAATAGCTAATGCAATATCTAGTCTGCTATGTACATCATATTGCAATTTTCCAATCATAGATCTGTAGAGAGTCTGATTCACTTCTACAGCATCATCATTCTTAGATAACTTTTGTTCAGTAACCATAGGAGTACCTACTAGTTTAGCATCTTCCATCCCAAAAATTTTCATTATTTCATTAACATATTTAGACTGAGTAATGAAAATTCCATTTTTCTTCTGATATACTTGTAAACCAACAAAGAATTTGATCTCACCAAACATACTCATTTTAAATTCAGTTTGCATTTCATTTGAGAAACTTTTACATAATGCATCTTGTCCACCAAAAATAATGTCATCCACAAATATTTTTGTCAACAAGATACCTTTACCTTCTTCATCCTTCATGTATAGATTTCTTGTGTCATTTGTTCTTGAAAATCCAATCTGTATCAAGTAGTTGTGCAACCTCTCATACCATGCTCTAGGTGCTTGTTTTAATCCATATAATGCTTTGTTTAGTTTGCACACCATGTGTCTTTTGTTTAGATCAATAAAACCTTCTATTTGTTCTATGTAAACTTCTTCTTCTAGTATACCATTAAAAAATACAGACTTGACATCCATTTGATATACCTTGAAATCTTTATAGGCATCATATGCAAGCAGAGTTCTTACTCCTTCCAATCTAGCTACAGGGGAAAATGTCTCCCCATAATCTATTCCTTCTTCTTGTGCATAGCCTTTGCATACCAGCCTAGCTTTGTTCCTAGTGATTTCACCATTTTCGTTCATCTTATTCTGAAACACCCATTTTGTTCCTATAACATTCTTGTTTTCAGGTATCGGCACCAGAGTCCAAGTATCATTCCTCTCAATCAGGTCAATCTCTTCATTCATTGCTTGTATCTAGTCTTCATTCTCCAATGCTTCTCTAGTTGTCTTCAATTTAAATTCACATAGTAGACATGTTGGATCCTTATTCTTACTTTCAGTTTGGATTCCAGTATCTTTGTCTCCAATTATCTGTTCAGGCTTATGATGTCTTCTCACATATTTTGTGAAAATAGGTTTAGATGTTATCTCTTCTATTTCATCATGTTCCTCAACAATATTTTTAGATTCAACTTCAGAATGCTCGGCAACCTCATCCTGATACTCGACAACATTTTCTTGTTGCTCAGCATGTTCTTGTTCTCTCTCGGCACTATTTTCCTGACACTCGACAACTTTTATCTATCACTCGGCATTGCTTACCCGAGACTCAGCATCAAGTGCAAGTCTGTTACTTGCCTCTTCTTCTTCTTCAATGTACACAAAAGATCTATAATCTTCTGGTTCTCTTTTACTATCAGCTTCATTTCTTTTTGCATACTCATCAATTTTGACATTCACACTTTTGACAATTTTGTTAGTGTTAGAGTTCAAACACTTGTAAGCTTTACTTTTGTGGAGTACCCTAGGAATATTCCTTCATCACTCTTAGCATCAAACTTTCCATTCCTAGTGTCTTTTAATATATAGCACTTACTTCCAAAGATTCTAAAGTATTTAACACTTGGTGCATGCCCATGCCATAATTCATAAGGTGTCAGATTTGTACCTTTCTTGATCTGTACCCGGTTCAGAGTGTAGATAGCAATGTTTATAACTTCTTTCCAATATTTTTGTGCCACATTCTTTTCAATCATCCATGTCCTTGCACAATACAAGATAGATTTGTTTCTCCTTTCTACTATACCATTATGTGGAGGTGTTCTAGGTGTAGACATCTGTCTATTAATTCCTCTATCATTGAAAAACAGATTAAATTCATTTGATATAAATTCTCCACCTCAGTCAGATCTAAGACATTTCAGGTTCCTACCTATGTCCTTTTCAATCTTATCCAAATACCACTTAAAATATTGAAAAGCTTCTAATTTTTCTTTTAGAAACATCACATGCATCATCAACAAATAAGATAAAGTATCTAGCACCATAGTAACTTTGTATACCCATAGGTCCCCAAAGGTCAGTATGAACCAAATCTAAAATGTTTTCAGAAGTAAAGGATTTTCTCTTGAAACTTGACTTTGTCATTTTGCCTAACTGGCATTCCTTGCACATCACATTCTCAGGTTTATTCAGTCTAGGTAGACCTCTTACCTTTTTCTTCTTACTTATCTCTACCAGATTGTCAAAGTTAACATGACACAGCCTTTTATGCCATAACCAAATATCATCAAGTTGT
Organism: Chamaecyparis obtusa; assembly: GCA_027943335.1. Classification (NCBI taxonomy): domain Eukaryota; kingdom Viridiplantae; phylum Streptophyta; class Pinopsida; order Cupressales; family Cupressaceae; genus Chamaecyparis; species Chamaecyparis obtusa. Next base: position 675,157 of record BSBK01005551.1, on the reverse strand, counting down.
GTAATCAAACATGTTTCTTCAGATAGGTCAAGATAGAACAAATTACCTCTAGTGTGATCTCCACTTCCAATTAGTTCTCTAGCGGCATCAAATATTTTAGCTTATTTGTGATGAAATTCCACTCGGTAACCAATTTTGTTAAGCTAAGAAACACTTAACAAATTATAATTAAGACCTTCAACCCAATATGCATTTTCACAAGGTATCTTATCAGTTAGTTTAATCAAACCTTTTCCTCTAACAGGACATGGTGCATCATTACCAAATTTTACACTTTTACCTTTGTAATGATGTAAGGTCTCAAACTTATTTTTGTCACTAGTCATGTGATGTGAACAACCACTATCAATAATCTATTTATCATTCTTGTTCACATAGGATATCAATGGAGTTTTCTCATCCTCATCAGATTCATCTTTCATTGCCACATAAACTACCTCAATTTCAAAATCGTCACTATCAGTGTCAGTCTCTTTTTCAGCAATGTAACAAGATTTCTTACCTTTTCCCTTGTAGTCTCTATTCCATTGGTAGCTTCTGTCATCTTTTCTGTCTTTATGTTTTCTTTTCCTTTCATCATCTTTATCCTCTCTATCAGGACATCTAGCAACTATATGACCAACTTTATTACATGCAAAACATATGATAGGGAGTTTACCTTTATACTTTCCTTTTCCCCTTCTTAGTCTTCTAGCCATAAGAGCTTCTAGATCTTCTAGGTCTTCATCAGAAGTGTCAATGTCACTTGCACTATCACTTTCACTTTCACTTTCACTTTCACTGATGCATCTTTCTTTTTCTTTCTTTGGCTTGTTAAGAACTAGTTGTGACTTAAAAGCAGATTCAACATTTCCAATACTTCCAATAGTGAAATTATCATAGTTAGAGAGTTCAAAAGCACTCAGCTTACCAACCAAACTTTCTGAAGTAAGCACATTAGCAGAGTCACATCTAGATTCCTGAATAGCTGAGATCTTAATAGCATATATAGGATGTAGGGTTCGTAGTACTTTCCCAATTATAGTTTCATCATCAATAGTCCCATTAGCTACTCTAATAGCATTCACAACTTCTTTTATTCTACTACAGTATTGTGCAATGTTTTCACCTTCTTGCATTCTCATTTTATCAAACTTACCTCTAAGACACTCGGCCTTCTCTTTCAGCACATTCAAGTCACCACCATAGATCCTTGCAAGAATGTCCCACATATCCTTTGCAGTAGTGCAGTACTTAATGTCCTCAAATTCTAGATAGCTTAGGGAAGATGTAATTTCTAGCATTGCCTAATTATGTTCTTTCTTAGCTCTCATTTCCTCAGCAGTCAAAGGTGTGACAAGTGAAACATAACTGTTCTCAATGTAGTACTTTGCAGAGTGGCCAATATCGACCAGATGTAGCTTCATCAAGCTTTTCCATGCAGAGAAATTTTCTTTGTTCACCTTCGGTACTACATCATTCTTATACATCCTGATCATTTCCTTCAAGCCCCTTTAAACTTGATATCTGTCAACACTAATAATAAGCAACAAAGCTCTGATACCAATTGATAATATGATTTAGAACAATAGAGAGGGGGGGTGAACTAGTTGTTCTCAGGTCCTAATGAATAAAACAATCTTTTAAACTTATCCTTAGATCATATCCAAAACCAAAACAAACTCGGTCATCACTGATTCAATAATAGAAACATCTAACAATGAAGTCCACTACCTTGCTGTAACTTTAACTTGCAAAACATAGAAATGTTTAGATCTAAACATTCACACAAGTATAAACACTAAGATTTATAGTGGAAACCCAATTTGGGAAAAACCACTTTGTAACATGCTACTATTATTTTCACTCTTCTGAAGTGAGTTCGGTAAAAATCCAACCCTATGAAAGGTTACAATACACACTGTAAAATGTGACCTGATTAAAGGATTTCAATCACCCTGTTAAAAGTGAGCCTAGTGATAGGACTTACATACACTCCATTAGAATGCAACCTTGTTCAAAGGATTTAACATTTGACTGTTAGGTCGACCTCTGTTAAAAGGATTTTGACTGTTACAATAGTTAGAAAGTAGCAGTAGTATTATCTAAAAAATATACAACTCACTTTGCAAATATTAGATCTCATTCCATACACTAATGTTGGTTTAATGACTTTGAAACTTTGCCATTTCCATCTTTGATCTGCTCAGAACTTTTCTTCAAGAAATCACCACCATTCTCCTTCAGCCTTTTCTTGCTTATTCAGTCAATAAAACTTTCCTCTTCGAGCATTCTCTATTCACCATGTGCCTACATATTACAATGTGTAGATTCCCTTATATTTTCCTCAATTAGGTTAACTCATCTTTTGCCGCTCAATCTCATTTGTAGATCTTAGGGTTAGGTCAGATTCATTGAATCTACCCACTTTATGTTCTTTGGCTCCTTTTCTAGAATCATCTCAAATCTCTCAAAGATTTACAATAAAATATTTTACAATGAATTTAATGCTTCCAAACAATCAATAAATAAAGTTAACACATTTTACGTAATCTGAGAATTCAACAATGTCGGCTCCAAAATTAAATTCTCTTCAAATATAAAATTGTTGATACTCGGTCAATACTATGATTGTTCACTTGGTCTTCATGTAGAACGCTCGGTCAATACTGAAACTGTTTCCTCAGCTTGCACTGTCTTCCTCAGTAATTTACTGATGGTCAGTCGACACTATAATTTTTCTTGGCATATACTAACTTGGTCGACACTAACATCACTTGGCTTAAACATGATTTTTCCATTCTTTTCTCAGTTAAGCCTACCAGTTTAATCTTCAGTCTTACTAAGATAAACAATACATTATCTCATCATAGTGCAACATAGTCAAGTACACTTTGTAGTATCAAGATAACTCAACCTTTCCCTAGGTGCTATTGTTACCAACCTTGCTTAGCCCCTTATCAACACTCAAATAGATATAGTACTTTCCTAAGTAGCAATAGTCTTACCAATTAAGGTTTGACATCAATAACAATACAACAATTGTTTTAATTCAGTTTCCAACAGTAGAGACAATAACTCTTATTTGAGAAAGGAAGCAATAAAAGTCATATTATTAGATCATGTTCATTATATGCCAATCAAAAGAAGATATGTAGCATTCATATGGATGGAGGTAAATAATATCAATTTACAAATCACCAACATGAGTACTAGTGATAAGAGCAGAAATATATAATACTCAAGGACATGGTATGATTAGTGTCAAAAAGATAAAATTCATAATACAGTCATGGCATGGTTAGAAGATGTATTTTTCTCAAGTTCAAAGGAAAAAAGACTACTATAAGAAGAGGAAGATGCAATCATGACTGTCAAAGGAATCTAAAAAAAAACCATATCCATGCAGTCATATAGAACAACACTGAAAGAACAATGATGCACCATCACAATGATAGACATTAAAGTAATAAGGACACTATATAAAAGTAGTGGATCTACAACATGGAAGAAGAGAAAAGTAGTACATCTACAACATGGAAGAAGGGAAAAGAAGTGTGACAATACAAAATACCTAGCACCTATAGAGTTTCTTTCACAATGGATGTGGAGTATATATGAAAAGAAGTGAAAGCATCAGACTTTATCTAGGAACTCTGTATCCTAAATAGTAGACATAGATTTCAATGGTAGTACATATTACCTTTATTTTATTTCCAGAAAGAAATAATTTTAAAGGAATTCATTATTGGAAATACTTGATTACATAAAGTATAACTTCTATATGTCCTTATGTATAACTTAAAAATATCCATTTTATTTGAAAAATGAGTCAATAAAAAGCATTAATATCAATATGGAGGTCCATAAACCATACTTGAGGAGTGTTGTCAACATGTGTGGTGCATATTAGATCAAGTTCAAACATCTTTAAATCACATATTATTGAGGGGTATGTGAAGGATCATGGTATGCCAAAAAGTGGCGATGTGTAAAAGAATTCCTGATTGAAAGACTCTTTGAAAAACAACTATAACTTTCAAACAATATAGCATTTTTGAAATCTAAAATATTAATCACATTCTATGCTTCACCTAATACAATAATAATAAACAATTCTTTCAATTTGATGAAGTTTTGACTAAGTTAAGGTGGTCAGACATGAGAGTTTTTACATTCACAAAAATTTATAGCAGAAAAATCATAATTAATTATTTACTTGGAAAAAAATATAAAAAAATATACATCACATCCAGACACGAGTCTACTACTTTTATCTAGAATCTTATAAAAAAATATTATCATTTGATTTTGTTTAATGTAGTCAAACATACACCTACTTGTTATCTTTCTAGTCCTGATTGATAGACTTATTGAAAAATAGCTATAACTTTCAAACTATATAACATTTTTGAAATCCAAAACATGTGTCACATTCTATGATTTTCCTACTACAAGAAAAATGAAAAAAAAATCAATTTCATAAAGTTTAGACTAAGTTAACGTGATTAGACACAAGAGTTTTTGTATAGTGGAAAAGTTGTAGAAGAAAATTCATAATTAATTATTCACTTGGAAATAAATTATAAAAAAATATGTGTCACATCTGGACATGAGTCTACTACTTGTATCTAGAATCTTGTTAAAAAAAATTATCATTTGATTGTGTTTAAGGTGGTCAGACATACACCTACTTCTTATTTTTTCCTAAAATTTTCATACTACTATATTGAAATTTCAAATTTTCAACATATAGAATAATTGTTTTTCAAAAAAATCCTAGTATCTTAGAAAATAAATTCAATTTTCTACGGATTCTCTTTTTACATATTTTTGATATAATAGTTATAACTTGTTTAATTTTTTGTGTTAACTTGCCTAAACCTTATTTTCTTTATTTTCATTGCCACTTAAGGGCCTAGTTTGGCATACCGTGATTGTGCACATACCCTGAGATAGTCAATTTTAGACTATTTAGAGACAGTTTTGGGGTAGTTAAAAATGGTTTTAGGGAATTAGAAGTCTATATCAATGTTGATCCACAGGTTTGGAGACATGATGTAGAGTTGGTGATGTAAGGGGACATTTTTGTAATGTATAAAATAAATAAACACTAGTGATTCTTGCAACTATATCTTTGCCCATGGGTACAGTCTACCATAAAAAGGTAACAGTGAATTCTCATGTTCATTTAAAATGTGATCTTGATGGGATGATAATGTAGAATCACATACTAGTGTTTTATTTACATGTTTAAGTAACTATATCATGTTTGGATTGTTCTTGAGACTAACAGATTGGCTGGTATTTGGGTCTGTGACTGATTTTTGGGTACAGTCAGCATTGTTGGGTTGAAATCCTTTAAGTTGATGTAACTCTCCCACCCCTGTAGACACTGTGATTGGTGGGAGAGGTTTAAAAGATGTATATTATCCTTGTATTATAATTTTCCTATGCAATGATAAGGGGTGTTGATGTTGAAAACCACATAATGGTGGAATTTCTTGGGTGAAGGAGAGCCAATTTGACACCAATCACTTGGGAAGCATTTTCCATTAAGAATAGTTGCATTGGATTATGGAATATGGATGATTGTATCCATAATGATGTGTTAGAGCTAGCGAGTTGATTTGGAGATGATTATGAAGTTGATTTTGCATGGCCCTAGATAAATGACCCTAGGAACAAGGGTTTGATGATTAGATGAATAGGTGGTGATTAGTTTTCATTTAACAACTTTTGCAACAAATATTGCTAACAACATTTTGCAATGTTGTGCAAAACTTGACAGAATTACTCCTAGGATCTACCCAAGGTGGATCTAACATATTTTGATGTTAATTACATCAATTCCACCATCTCTAATACAATTCTACCCATCCAATATCATATCAACCTTAGTGAGCCATAGAATCTATAAAATGTGATTCTTTGTTAGACGTATATTTGAAATTTTCTATTGAGCTTTACTTTGCAGTTTTCAATCTCTTATCTATAAATGTAATTTGATGAACATGGTGATGCAGATTGGTTGATGAACATGTTTAAGAAGTAAAATATTTCTTAAAGTGAATGAGAAATAATATGGAATAAGAAGGAGGTGTTTTTGACCATTGAATCTATGTCATTGGTTTAGTTTGAGCTTCACTTGGTTTTGAGAATAGTTTTATATTCTCTACTTAACAAGGCCAACCACATGAATGTGGAATCTCATTTGGCCCCTCCCCCTCCCTAACATCACTCTAAATTCCCCATTAACATCTAATAACATTCAATTATTCATTCATCCATTTTTGAAATATAACATTCAATCATTATAATCACATAACATTCATTAACACATACAATTCATTAACACACAACATTTATGAATAATTCATTAACCCATCATTCATCAACATTTACTAGTACAAAATTACATCCATTAAGACAATGTTCTTTCATTAGAAAAAAATGTTAATTACAATCATTTCTTTTTTGGTTTCTTGTTCATTTTTATAAGGTAATGGCTAATCGGAGTATCAATATCCTCATCATTTCCCTCCTCTAGTGGTTCTAATCTTAACACATGTCTCCTCCTCATCTATTCAGGAACAGGAGGCTGTTGCACCAAAGGGGGGTCCGTTGCAATAACAACTACGTCATGGGTTAAATTCACACCATTTTATATTAGTGTTTCAAGTTTTTCATTAATTAAAAGAAATATAAATCAAAAAATAAATTTAGAAGAAAAAAATATAGATTTTCTTTACTTGAATGTGCCACATCATCTACATGGTGATCACTCTGAACATCCTCCACTTGTTCAGCATGATGTTCGGTATGCTCTAAAATATACACAAAAAAGGTTACACCAATTTCAATTTAAGATGTTAAATTGTATTAATATTACAAAATTAATTTTCAATAGAAAATGAATACCTCCATCGACACTACGATGCACATCAGGGCCTTCATCATGTGGCATAGGTTTTGTGTTAGGATTATGAGGCCACATTGCAAAGTCATGCGCATTATTATCATTGTTTGCTTTTTAAAAACAAAAATAATCATTTTATGTTTGAAATTAACATCAAATATATTGTTGGTCAAGTATTCAATTTCAAATATATATTTTTTTGGCATATTTACCTATTCAACCGATGTAGGAGACTCTTGGGTTGGGCTAGTGGAAGGTTGGCATAGGCGTTCAGCCACGACTTGATAGCCTTCCTTGAAGGCAATTTTTTTGTGTTCTGTCATGGCCTCTAAATAAAATTATGAGCCCTACATTTTTTGATTAAACAATTTTTTTTGCATTTTATAAATAATTTTGATCTAGAATTCATTTACTTGTACTTACAATTCGTGCTTTAATTTTTGAATATCCACCAGAGCCAAGTTTGTGATGCCCAATATTTTGTAGTGTGGCCTTTGTTGCCTTTGATATGTCTTCCAACCTATGAAAAGTTTGAAATATGCTAGATGATATAGATATAAAGATCACTAATTAGATATATGTTACATTGTTGGCAAAGACATTCTAAAATAATAACAGTAAGAGTAGCTTTCAATAAAGTTTGAGCAAAAATTTTCTTAGAAATTTTGAATTAGTTGTAACTGTACCTTTTCCTATAGCTGTATCTATAGTATCAGTAAGTCCAATGAAAAATCTACACTCCTGATTAGTAAGTCCAATGAATTTTTTGAATGTTCCAAAGAAAAAATTCCTTGTAAGTTGTTAACTTAAGGATTATTTTACTCAAGGTGGCTGGAGCTCTGCTAGTACCAGCCTCACTGTGATGTCCATGACTAGGTACTTGAGCAAACAAAAAATCCTGTAACAAGAACACATACATATTTTAGTTCACAACATAAAAGAGTATAAAATATAAACCTTTATTGAACTTTTGTTATAACTAAAGATTCATTACTACTTACTTCATAAGATGTGCTTGCACCATCAATTCATCTATCCTCCTCAACATCTCCTTAGTTGGATTTGCATCTTCCAAAATGCTAATAATTTCCACATTGACTTTTTTTAGTTTTTTTTTCATTGTATTTATTATATTAGGGATATCTGGGATATCCTCATCCGTATCTACAACTATTTCCTCAGTTGTTGTAGGTGCTTTTCCCCTATCTTGAACATCAATTTGTGATAGGAATATCAGTAAAATTATCAGAATAACTCTAAAACCCTAAATAAAATAACATAATAATATAACATTTTTCAACTATCTAATTTGTACAATTAAAATAAGGTTTACAGTTTCTAAAGAATAGGTTGGAGGAGCATCCCCGTGGCCTCTATCATGTGGGGGATCCATGTCATCCTATGACAAAGATTAAATATAAAAACTTCAGCAAACTGAAAGCAATAGACTTAACAAAAAAAACTTGTTAATAAAATGGTCTATTAGAGTCATAAACTTGAGGTTAGTTTAAATGATATACAGTAATTACCACCCTCATGATAGTAGGTTTGTTTGTATCTATGCAATTTAAATGGTAATCCATTAGTAGTTCTTCCCCTACACTTATTGATTTTATCACACATCCAAAAACATAATTCCCCTCACGCGCCTCAAATATGCAATTGGGTTACTTATTAGTTGAGGAAGGTCACGTACTATTTATAAAATCTACAATATTCCCTTTTGCTTTTGGTCTCCCATCAATGTACATAGAAAATCTTTTACTTTGATCTTTTTCTTTCCATTGTATATAATTTGCTGACAGTGCATACCTACGCATACTTTTTGTATATAGAACAATCCACATCCAATCATTGTAATTGTAACAAGGTTTGACATACTCCATAAATTCAACAACTTTTTTGTAACACACCTTTATCCCATCCATGGAAAATAGGCCCAATCCATCTAATGAGGATGGAGCTATGTGATATATCATCTCATTAACACAAAAATTAGTGTTAATTGGAGGTAGCTCATTAGGTACCCATTCTTTCTCAAGATGTGTATAATGAAAGGGCACCTTGATGTCTCCTTTAGTCTCATCATGATAAGAACATGACCCCACTTGAGCAAGGAAAAATTACATGTATTTATTGAATTTTTTTCTAATCTTTTGACCTCTAGTTGATCTCCCTATTTTATTCATACTACATGTCAAACTTTCATCTACCATTCCCGCATTTCCTCATTCAAGGAAGATAGAGCTGACAAGTACCTATTTGGTGGGTCCTGCAATCCATCAAATGAGATATTGTCATGTCCCTGCTTCAAATAAAATTTTGATAATAATTAAATAATATATATAGAATAATAAAGTCTTGAATAGAGTCATGACCCATATGGTTCTTCTTTGTCTATATGTGGGAGATATAAAATGTAAGTTAAAAATGAAGGAAATTCACAAAAAATAAGAATCATATAAAAGGATCAGAAAAGTGACAAAGATAAGTCATATCCTTAGCATAGCATGCAAGCAACATAAGTGATCAGTGATAAACAAGAAGAATATAAGAAAATTATGTCTATTTATTGAATTATACATGTTGATCCATGTCACTGTGCAAGATCCTCATTAAAGGGGTTAAATTTCCTGCATATGTTAATCATTTATCTTAAGTTAGCTAAAAGTTACATGATACATATGCTACAAATTATGTAGAAGATAACATGAACAAATTACCTTTACCTTATATATGGAATAGAAGATCATCAACAGAAGGGGTGATGATGTGTGTATTCAATTGCCTATTTCCAGAAAGGGTGACAATCAAACAAAATATATACATGTATCAGAAGAAATTAATTGAGCATCATAAGCAATACATTGGTAAATGTAAATCACATATGTTGTAACTAAACTAAGGGAGTTTCACTAATGCATATGTGAATCATTTATCTTAAGTTAGCTAAAAACTACATGATACGTATGCTACAAATTACATAGAAGACAACATGAACAATATGGAAGATCGTAAGCATGAAAAAATTACCTTTACCTTATATATGGAATGGAAGATCGTCAATAGAAGGGGTGACGATGTGTGTAGTCAATGGCCTATTTCCAGAAAGGGTGACAATCAAACAAAATATATACATGTATTAGCAACAATTAATTGAGCATCATAAGCAATACATTGGTAATTATAAATCACATATGTTGTAATAATTAGAATGGAACACAATAAATATGTAATCATTAGAATTGAAATCAATAAATCAATATAAATATATATAGTAATCAATATAAATACATATAAATAATTAAATCACATACCTTGTACATTTCAATCATGTCATTGATCATCTTCTTCATCCATCTCATCATCATCATCATCATCATCATCATCATCATCTGTTAGAATAACTGAGAGGGGGGTGAATCAGTTATCCACAATCCCAATCACAAAATGTATATCCAAAAACAATTTACTAAAACTTTTGCAGCTCGGTAAACTAAAATAGTATTATGACTGTACTTTTACAGATTACCTGTTAATAACATATAATGATTATCGATCAAATCTAGTATGCAACATCTAAAATTATGATAACAAACAATCATCACAATAAACACATAACACAAGAGATTTAATGTGGAAACCCTATGAAGGGAAAAACCACCTCGGACCGACAACCCCAAAAATTGTTCACTCTTCTGAATGAGGTTGGTGAAGATCCAACCCTATTAAAGGTTACAAACACACTATGAGGTGTAACCTTGTTAGAGGATTTTAGACCAACCATTATCATCCAACCAACATTCACTATGGGGTTGATAGGATAACAAATGTACACTCTATGAATGACATTAGAAGACTTTCTAGTCCACTCTGTTAAGAGATTTCTTTGTTTACAATGGTTAAAATGTAACAGCAGTTGATCTGATTACAACACAACTTCAATTGTAGATTATCAAATCTATGTTAAGCTCATTCAAATCCTCTAATCAATATTTCAATTCTATTTCAATCAATATTCAGTAACTTACTGTCGCTTGGTAATAGCTTTCTGATGCTCGGTAATCTTTGTAGTTCGGTTCTCCTTAACCAATCTAATTAGGCATGCATGAAGCTTATTCATGTGATATCTCTGCAGTCTCCTTCTTCTGGCATAATTTCATCATGAAATCCTAGTCTCTTAAATAGATGAGTAAACTATTTTATTTCCCATCCATCAGATTTTGCCGCTTAATCTCCTTTGTTGATTTTTCCGCTTAAACCTTCCTCGGCTGATGTGTTAGTAACACATTTTGTTTCAATCCATTAGATATCCTTCGAATTATGTTAGCTATCGATCTTCATAAAAAACATTATCTTCATCTCTGATTTCGAGGTACTTTATAGCTCATCAACTTACATCGACTAAACTAGTCATTTAGTTATTTTCTTCTACTCGGTTAACAAATAAATGTGTCAGTGAACACAAGCTCGATTTGTACTATGATCGGTATACACTACACTATGTCGGTGTATACTAAAATGGTTCATTTACCAACAACACTACCTTGTGCATTTTTCTCTTATCCTTCATCATAGATGAATGCAACATAATCAAGTCAATAACATAAGGTCATAGACTCATCCATAAGTTCCCCAATGTATTCCTTATCCTTATCTATCATATCCATCTTCTTCATGTAGATATATCTGTTCTTCATTTCTTTCCTTCTTCTTTTGTAGATGTTTGGGTATAGTAACTTACAAGATAAGTACTGTCAAAACTAGTTGACCTCAATGACAACATATTACTGATTTAATCATCTTACATATCTAATCAGCAACTCAGTGATCTTAAATCACAGATCTTCAAGTTATACAATGTATTCAAATCAGTTGTAGTTCATCAATCTCTCCCTTTGGCATTGATGGCAACACAAGTAATATGAAATATGCCATAAACATACCAAACATGTATTCTACAACTATGTCAACAAATGTTGTAATGGTACAAGCTCTCCCTAGCTTAATATGTTTAATCACTACCTTACATAAAAGGATTTGCAAGTGCAGACTAAGTTTTGCAGATATGATCATATGATCTTTTCAGTTCCCTTTTCTGTATCTCTTTCCCTTTGTCTTTGGCTCCATATTCTTCATATTGATCTCTCTCCCTTTGACATCAATGCCAAAGAACAATAAAAACATATAGCTTTTTAGTACCCATGTAACTCTATTATTGGGTACATTCTTTGTATCTTGGTATATTGTTATGCAAATATGTTCCAGTACTTCAATCTTTCACAACCTTAGACAAAAATCCAAAGTGTGAACTTTGTTGCATCAACATGTATGATCTTCTAATAAGATTAGGCTAATGTGACCTCCAGACCACCTTAGTGACCGCTAGACAGGGGACGGACCCCAAGTCTAGTCCTCAAGTATTCATATGTATCCTTCGGTAGAGGCATAATTTCATCGTGAAATCCTAGTATCTTAAATAGATGAGTAAACCATTTTATTTCTGTCCATCAGATTTTGCCACTTAATCTCCTTTGTTGATTTTGTCACTTAAACCTTCCTCAACTGATGTGTCAGTAACATGTTTTATTTCAATCCATTAGATCTCCTTTGAATTATGTTAGTCATTGATCTTCATAAAAAACATTATCTTCATCTCTGATTTCAAGGTACTTTATAGCTCATCAACTTCCATTGGTTAAACTAGTCATTTAGTTATTTTCTTTTGCTCGGTTAACAAAAAAATCTGTCAGTGAACACAAGCTTGGTTTGTACTATGATAGGTATACACTACACTACGTTGGTGTATACTGAAATGGTTCATTAATTGACAACACTTCCTTGTGTATTTTTCTCTTATCCTTCATCATAGATGAATGTAACATAATCAGGTTAATAACATAAGGTCATAGACTCATCCATAAGTTACCCAATGTATTCCTTATCCTTATCTGTCATATCCATCTTCCTCATGTAGATATATATGTTCTTCATTTCTTTACTTCTTCTTCTATAGATGTTTGGGTATAGTAACTTACAAGATAAGTACTATCAAATCTAGTTGACATCAATGACAACATATTACTGATTTAATCATCTTACATATCTAATCAGCAACTCAATGATCTTAAATCACAAATCTTCAAGTTATAAAATATATTCAAATCAGTTTTAGTTCATCATCATCATCACCACTATCATCATCATCATCATCATCATCACCACCACCACCACCACCACCACCATCTTCTTCTTCATCATTATCTTCTTCTTCATCATCTTCAATATCTTCTTCTTCCATCACATTATACTTTATCAGCCTTCCTCTTGGATCATGTCTAACAACAAATGACCAACCCGATTTATGTGGTACCTCTAAGTAAAACACTTGCTCACATTGGCTTGGAAGAACATAGGGCTCATCTCCAAATGGCTCAAACAACCTTGTATTAATTATTGTAAATCCATTATCATGTTGAATAACAGTTCTATCGGGATCATTTTGATTCAGTCATAGCCTATACCATTTGACAATGAATAGAACTAATTTGAAGGAGTTAAACTCACACTCAAGGATATCATCCAAGATGTCATAGTATCGATTTTGAGAATTTTGAGGATGTATGTTATTTCTAGATGATATACTAGTGACCTCGAAGACTACAATTATCTCAGAATCACAAGTTTTCTTTGTGTCATCCAATTTTTTTATGCAAAATTTGTTGCCATGGTAGTACATAGCTTTGTGGTGCTTGACCTGTAATATTTCAAGCATGTGAAAATTATTTTCATCGTGAGTTGATATGAAACATATGGGTCATGATCATTAATAAATTTTTATGTACCTCTCTACCTGTTAAACCATATCCTAGATCAATTACCATTGGCATAACATTGGAATCTCCCTTATGATGAGCAACACCTTCCCATGTTAATGAGAAACCTTTTTTTTTGACATCGTTCAATCCATACCATCATCCAATCAAGATTGCTCGCAATATACAAATGTATTACATCTCACTCTCGACCAATTGTATAAAAAAAATTAGACCAATTAAAAATAACTTATATTGAAGATTTATAAGAATTAATTACCTACAATAACATCTTATAATTACCTCTCACTTTCATCAATCTACCTTTCTCCATCAAGTACTCCCCTTCAAATTTGTTAATGGAGTTGGGATCCCAAATACGATCTACATGGATCTTTGCTGCAAACATAGGAAGATATTCACTAATGTACACCATGGTTTGGTATACCATATATCCCTCAACCATAGAACCCTCAGGATGTGCTCTCTATTAAACCAAGCCCTTCAAAAATTTCAAGTTCCTCTCAACCATCCACATTGACCTAGTTTGTATAGGTCCATACAATTTAATCTTCTCAACTTGATGTATGAGGTAGTGTTCTCAAGTGCATTGAAAAAATTTGAAGGTAGATACTTTTGCATTTCACAGATAAGATGAAGAATTTTTCTCTTCCAATATTTTATATCTTTTTTATTGAATGCTTTTTATGACAACCACCTCGTGTATTTTCTAAGATCATATATAACTTGTTTGGAACTTTTGTCAAAGTGGTGTTGGAGAGATATAGGTAGAATGTACTGGAAGAATTGTAAAATGATCTTATCAATATTTTATAAAATAATGCAATGAAAACTACATGCAGTATACAAATATATAGTGAATACAAAATAAGATGAATTACCTTCATAAATGTATTCCAATCATATGTTTTCATCCTTGGCCCAAATTCACTTTTCTCTGATATGAGATTATATATGTTCGCAGCAAATCTTGTGGGAAATCATATTTTTTTTAATGACTTCTTTTATAGCATTTCTATGCTACTCTGATAATAACCAAGTAAGGGCACTTATATCAATATGGGCTCCATTGTTATTTGATCGAATGACATTTTTCATTGCATTGTTGGATTCTTCAATGTCATTACAAATGTTGACAATTTTGTCTTTGTCATATCTTCCATCCAATATTTTCTATAATGTCTCTATTGCATTCTTTCCAATATGCATAGCATCAAACAAATGCACATTTGGGAGTTGATCATAGTACGACAACCTACTAAATTGTGTAGGATAACTTTTTAATCCTTTTGGAAGTTGTTCATTAATGCCTTGATGACCTTCACAAGTATCAATTACATCATCAGTAAACAAAACACAATATTAAAATATAAATTTCAAATAAAAACCATTAGATGGAATGAAATTACGTTGATGATTTATTTAATTGTATTCCAAATTCCATAGGCGAGGTGTCATTCTTCGTGTCTTTGACGTAGTCTCTTCTTTCCCATTGAAAAGATATTTTTTGGTAATTCGGTACTTATGATTTCTATGGAGAAAGTGTCTATGCTCATCGAACACCTTCTTTCCTAAACTTTTTGAATGATGAGATTTCATCTTTGGACCACAAACTGGAAATGCAAATTTTCCCTTTGTCTGAAGACCTACAAGATCGTGTATAATTGGATTAAATATGTTAATTTTGTGTTAGCACTATAACATACCAAAAAAATGTGTTAAGAAGAGAGCATACCACAAAAAAGTGTTAGCCTAGGGGCATCATGTATTGTCCATACAAGCATTGCATGGAATTGAAATTGTCTTTGTCCTATTGGTCTAGAGATGTCATACATAGTGACCCCATTCCATAACATCATCAAGTTGTCAATAAGGGGCTCAATATATACATTCATATCTTTAATTTGGTACTTATCTAGTTGAATGAAAAAAAATATTACATAATTATTATGACTATTTTGATGGATTATTTATAATAAATTAATTTAGATGACTATTAAATTAAACAATACTTAGAAAAATCATTGTCAACATTATGTGCTTCATCTTTATGGACATCCAAGGAGGAATGTTATTGTTGATAACAAAAATATCCCACACTAAGTAAATAGATCTCATCTCTCCAAACAGATTGACACTGTCCCCTACCAATGAAAGATTGAGATTACAAGGTTCTTCTTTAAAGTGTGGCCAAGTTTCCTATTTTTTCTTAAATCTTGAACTATCTGCAGGCATTCACATAATGTCACCTTGACTTCTATTGCATGCTTGGTAATCCATAAATTGTGCCAAGCTATTGTACCTGAATAATTGTTGCAAATGTGGAATAATGGGAATATGGAGAAGAACCTTGCAAATAACCTTTTTAATTATTTGATCTGATCAATATCTACTAATATGACAATCAGGGCATTCTATTGCAAATTCATGATGTTTATGATATATAATATGATCATTCGGACATGCATGTATTGTTTGATAGTCCATTCCAATATCTTTCATAATGGAAGATAATTCTAAATACAAGTGAGGTAGAATATTTGATGGTGGTAACAAACACTCACCTATCAACCTATGACCAAAAATATAATTTGTTAATATAAAGAATACTAATTTCTACACAATTCACCCTTTGTTAACTAGAAGGAAATTACGACTATAAAACTAAAAAAAGATGACATACCTTAACATATGTGTCATTTCTATGTTGGGTAAACCATTCATAACCTTCAAGTTCAGCAAAAACAATACATCGGCAAGAAGAGTTGTTTGGGATCCTTCGTATAGGGGCTTGTATGCCTTCTCAAGTATAGGTACATCAAGGTCATTTGCATCATTATCATCATCATCTTGATCATCATGATCATCTTGATCATCATGATCTTCTTGATCATCATGATGTTCTTCCATGGCATTATTACCCTCTACTTCAATATTCACACCTCCATGCTCCCTCATTTGGAAATCCACATTTTGTAGATTGTCATGGTCCATAACATGAAATCCAGGGTGGTTGACCTATATCAAAATGATGACCTTAAATTAACCATGACAATGATCTCATCATCAAATCATGTCTTATGTGTTTTATCAATTATTAAAATACATACCAATGGATGAAATTATTTTCCCCCTTCAATGTGACCATGTTGCCTACAATGTTCCTCAACTATTTTGATTAGATATCTTCGATTCTTTAAGCCCTTGCAAATTTTGTAGGGACAATAACATTTTTCGTCACCTTTTCTTTTAAAGTTACACCAAAATCTAGAAATTGTAACCTTATTTTGTTATGGGTTGATATTTTCAAACATGGTCTTTCTTGAATGGAATGACTCATTGGTGGAAGAAGGATGATTTGTTTGCAACATGCAGATATAGACACCGAACAACCAGTTTGTCAACTCTAATTTTCTCAACACAAAGGGACATTTATCATAGCCATAAAAACCTGATTATTTTTAAATGGAATACACCAAGGAGTACCATCAAAAATATTGACCATTTACAATCATGAACAGTAAACCTAAATCAAATAGCTCATTTTTTTATCAGCATGTGTAGTCTCTGTGTATATGAAAAATGAATGAAATATCAAGCTAAAATAAAATAGTGAACAAAATAGTATTTCACATAAGTGAATGAAATATACCATCAAAAGGTGACAAAATCCTATCACCAAGCATAGACATAGGAAATTAAAAAGGGGCAAAAGACAACAAATAAGAAAAATCATTGAGATTTGACTAAAAATTACTCAGAACTTGACCCCACAACAAATAAACTTGTGATGATTTCACAATAGTACATGTGTTACAGGGTAAGCTCCCAGTAGTGCTTAGGCAAATCTACAAATTCATCAACTGTGCATATGAAGTGGCTCTAATGGCAGATATAGTTGTTGAAAAACCATTTTATCAACTCTAATTTTGTGAGAGGATCAATCGAATAATCACAAAATGAAACATGCTTTTTCAACAGTGTTCAAAATCATTAGGACTATAGAAAAAGCATTAAGATTATAGAAAAAGCATTAAGACTATAGAAAATCAAGTTCTAGAAATGGACAGTTCTAATGCTTTGTCATTACAACAATTGAGAATTCATCATTTGGTATTTCTAGGTGTATTTCATTTAAGTATTTCAGGCACAAAGTATTCCATTTACATATGTTTAGAATTTTGCCAGTAATGATTTGTGAAATGAAATCATGTAAAACACAAACTAATATTATGATGCAGGAGCATCTCGGGTCCTTGGCAATCCTGTGTCATTAAAAAGAATTTGGAGTTTGTCTATGTTGCTTGGTTTCTTCTTTAACCAAGTTGGTCGATAGTTGGTCAATTTCCTTTGGTTTCTGAGGGTGGTTGGTTATCTCCTGGGCGGTCGGTTATTTCACTAGCACTCAGCATTGTATGTCTATTGCTCAGTTATCTTGCTTACCGATAGGTTCAGTTTTGTTTCCTGTCATGGCCGACTTGTGCATTTATATTGGATCATGGAATTAATGTTGGTTTCCATCATTAGGAAGCATGTGGTCCTAGATTTGACCATTACTTATGTTAATTTTGGATCTGAAGGCTGACTCAGCTCAGTCACTTCTTGTATAAATGTAGATGTTTGGTTGTAGTTTAGGGAGTCAGTCTTGATAGAAGATGGTAGACATTAGATTTATGATTTCAAATAGATCCTCATATGTTTGAGGAATCTTGAGATTCATTTTAATATCTATCCCTAACCGATAAGGTCTTACAGCCTGGCATGTACAATTCCAATTGATGATAATATATGAAAGATCTGGCATTCTCTCTCTCACTCTTGTTGTTTGTTGCTTCTGCATGTGTGTTGTAGGCTTAGATCATTAGGGTTCACCATCCTTTGGCCCCTCTTGCTCCTTTCCATTGCATTAGGTGGTATCAGAGTGAGGTGAGATCTTGATCTAGGTCTACGGATCTAGGTTTGCAGGTTCCTCTTGAAGTCCTAGTTGAATTATTGTGGGGTAGCAGATTGTGATCTGACCTGCAATTATAGAGGGTTGTCAAGATGGTTCATGGGAGGTGAGATGTAGATCCAGGATTGGTAGATATGCTAAGGTAGATTGTTGCTAGATTAGAAGCAGTACAAACAGCCCAAAGAAGAGGTAGACATCTTGAAGATGTTAGTGATGATGAAATTGAAGAACAGGAAAATGAAGAACCTGCTCCTATTATAGATCAAGGTGAAGAAATATTTTTGAAGGCTTTGACAAATCTGAAGTCAACACCACATTTCAATCCCCCTGAGTATGGTGGAAAGATGGATTCTGATGAATTGGTGGACTGGATCACCAAGATGGAAAAGTATTTTGAATATGCGAGTATCCCTAAGGATAAGAAGGTGAAGATTGCAAGAAAAAAGTTGAAAATTCATGCATTCTTATGGTAGGAACATCTTCAATTGGATCGAAAGAGGAAAGGAAAAGAAAAAATCAAGGTATGGAGTAAAATGGTCAATAAGTTGAAAGGAAAGTTCTTACCCTATGATTATCAGATTAACCTAGTTTGACGAATGCAAAGTCTGAGACAAAAGGATAGCTCATTAAAATAATATACTGAGGAATTCTATAGATTGGATATCAGATCTAGACATGATGAAGATGATGTGGAAAGAATCGGTAGATACCTGAATGGCTTGAGGTTTTCCATCCAAGAGGAGATTAGTATGGTGAAGTTGGAGAACATTGAAGAGGCTTATCAATTTTCTTTGAAAGCTGAGGAGAAATTGAACAAAAGACATGAGAAAAGATAGAGAGGTCATGGTGGTAGATTCCCTAGAGGAATAGGTAGATCTAAACTAGAAAAGACAAATCTAGACAAAGATAAGACTGAGTGGAAAGGTGAAAGTTCTAGAGGTAGAGGCAGTAACTACCAAGGTGGTTATGGAAGAGGTAGTTTTCGAGGAACTTTTTATAATTGTGGAGAAGAAGGACATAGATCTTTTGAATGTACATAGGCTATTAAGAAGGTTGGTAGGAGTAGAAATGATTGGGTGCAAGAAGAGTCATCGAATGAACCTGAGAAAGAAAATAACTTGATGGTAAGGAGAGCACTGTGGAATGAAAGAAAGAAGGAAGATCTGGTAAGGAAAAGTTTGTTCAAGACTAGATGTCAAGTTTCTAAAAATTTTTGGAAGGTAATCATTGACAGTGGTAGCTCGGAGAACCTGGCATCTAAAGAGATGGTCACAAAATTGCAGTTGGAAAGGTTGGTACATCTGAAGCCCTATCAAATTTCATGGATCAAAGATGAACATACACTCCTGGTAAGTGAACAATGTTATGTGAATTTGAAGATTGGAAAATATTATGATAAGGTGTTATGTGATATCATGACTATGGATTGTTGTCATATTTTGTTGGGTAGACCTTGGTAATATGATAGACATGCTATATGTGATGGAAGATTGCATAAGTAAACTATTGTGGCTAATGGAAAGAAAAAAATCTTGTTTCCATTGATGGAAGAACCTGTTAGTAATGTTTTCACATCTGTGAAATTTTTCTTGATGGAAGGAAGAAAATTTGTTAACTCTTTGAAGAGGGTTGATGTATGTTTTGCTATGATTCCTAATAAACTGAGTAAGAAAAAAGAGGATAATGTCCCTGAGGAGATTGATAAGTTACTCAATGAGTATAGTGATATCATTTCTGATAATGTACCCAATGGTTTGCCACTGAAAAGAAGCATTAATCATTGTATGGATCTTATCCCTAGAACTCATTTATCGAATAAGGCACCTCATCAGTTGACACCTACCAAGAATTAGGAATTGAACTGACATATTAAAGAGTTGCTGGAGAAAGGTTTGATCAGAGAAAGTTTGAGTCCTTTGCAGTACCTACTATATTGGCACCAAAGAAGAATGGATAATGGATAATGTGTACTGATTCTAGAGTAATCAATAAGATAAGAGTGAAGTATAGGTTTCCTATACCGAGAATGGATGAAATAATGGACAGTCTGACTGGAGCAAAGTATTTCACAAAGATTGATTTGAAAAGTGGGTATCATCAGATCAGAATTAGAGAAGGTGTTGAATGGAAGACTGCTTTCAAGACAAAAGAAGGTTTGTATGAGTGGTTGGTTATGCCTTTTGGTTTACTAATGCACTGAGTACTTTTATGAGATTGATGAATGAATTTTTGAAGAAATTCTTGGGTAAATTTGTAATTGTATATCTTAGTGATATTATGGTATTTAGTAAGACCAAAGAAGAAAATTTGTTGCATGTTAGACAAGTTTTGTAGAGATTGAAAGAGGAAAAGTTGATGATAAATCTGAAAAAGTGTTCGTTCATGAAAGAAGAGATTGTGTATTTGGGATTTGTTATTTCAGCTGATGGTTTGAAGATGGACCCTGAAAAGGTTGAAGCTATTTTGAATTGGCCTACACTTGTGAATGCTACTGAGGTAAGATCATTTCATGGTTTGGAAATTTTTTATAGAAAGTTCATAAGGAATTTCTATTGAATTTGTAATTCTATGACTAAGACTATGAGAGGAAACAGAAGAGAATTCAAGTGGACACATGGAGCTGATAGAACTTTTGAGACTCTAAAGCATAAGGTTGTTGAATTACCTATTTTGGCATTACCTGATTTCAGTAAAGTATTTCAAGTATAATGTAATGCAAGTGGAAGTGCAAGTGGAGCTGTGTTGAGTCAAGAAGGTAAACCTATTGCTTTCTTTAGTGAAAAGTTGAATGATGCTAGAAGGAAATATTCTCTGTATGATCAAGAATTCTATGCTATTGTTCAAGTACTAAAGAAATGGAGACATTATTTGATACCG
Source organism: Chamaecyparis obtusa (assembly GCA_027943335.1). NCBI lineage: Eukaryota > Viridiplantae > Streptophyta > Pinopsida > Cupressales > Cupressaceae > Chamaecyparis > Chamaecyparis obtusa. The sequence goes on along the minus strand of BSBK01005551.1, from coordinate 653,595 downwards.
AGTGAATTTGTGTTGTATATTGATCATAAGGCTTAACAATATTTGGGTAGTTAGAATAAGTTGAATCAGAGACATATGAAGTGGGTTGAGTATTTGCAGAGTTACACATTTGTGATAAAGCATAAAAGTGGAGTCACTAACTAAGTTGCTGATGCATTGAGTAGAAGAAGATATTTGATGACCGAGATAAAAATTGAAGTTCTTAGTTTTGATGAGATGAGAGGTTTGTATGAAAATGACCCTGATTTTTCTAAGCCATGGAGAAGTGTAGAGAACCTATTCAAGATCAACAAGATACTAAATGGGATGAATATTTTATTCAGGAAGGTATGTTGTTTAAAGGTATCTAGTTATGTATACCGAGAGGAGTAATGAGATCTAATTTGATAAAGGAGAAACATAGTAGTGGTTTGGCTGGACACTTTGGCATTGATAAAACATGGAATTTGCTGAAGAAGAAGTACTTTTGGCCATAGTTGTATAGAGATGTTCATAAATTTTTTAAAAGTTATGGTATTTGTCAAGTTGCAAAAGGAGTAAGTCAAAATAGTGAATTGTATACACCAATTGATGTACCTGAGAAACCTTGGATTGATATCAGTATGGATTTTGTTCTTGGCTTACCGAAGACAGTAAGAGGTAATGATTCTATATTTTTTTTTGTGGATAGATTTTCTAAAATGGAAGATTTTATACCTTGTAGAAAGACATTAGATGTAGTACAAGTAGCAAATCTTTTCTTTAAGGAAATTTTCAGATTTCATGGATTACCAAGGAGTATTATCTTTGACTGAGACAGTAAATTTGTTTGATGTTTTTGGAAAACACTTTGGAATAAATTTGGCACTGAACTGAAATATAGTTCTACATTTCACCCACAAACTGATGGATAGAAAGAAGTTTGGGAAATCTTTTAAGATGCTTAGTTGGAGACACACCGAGTAATTGGGATTTTGTGTTAGCACAAGTAGAGTTTGCATATAATAATTCAATGAACAGGAGTACTGGAAAGACACCATTTGAGATTGTGAATGGCACACAACTAAGAGGAGTATCTAATTTGAGAGACATTGCTGATGAGAATAAGAAAAGTGTTGGAGTAAAGTTTATTGAATACATGAAGACATTGCATGAAGATGTGAAGCTAAAGCTAGAAGACAGTAATCAGAAATACAAAGATAGAGATGATAGATCAAGAAGACATAAGACTTTTGATATTGGTGATGAAGTGATGGTTCATTTGAAGAAATTTTGATTTCCTGTTGGACCATATGGAAAGCTGAAGATGAAAAAGTTTGGACCTTGCAAGATTCTGAAGAAATTTGATAGTGGAAATGCATATGAAATTGTGTTACCTGATGACATGGACATATCACTAATTTTCAATATTGTTGATTTGTATGAGTATCATGAACCTGATGAAGAAGTAACAGTACTGACAGAATATCCTAAAAGGCAAAATGATGAAGTTGAATAGATTTTGAAGGAAAGAATTGGCAAAAGTACAAGAGGAAAATAGTATATGGAATATCTGGTTAAGTGGAAGAATAGACCGATGGAGGATAGTTCATGGATTTCACAGTTTGAGTTGGATGTAGCTCAGACCAGACCTACCAAATGATTCAAAGAATCATTTTAAAATAACCTCGAGTGTCTGATGTAGGAGCATCTCGGGTCCTTGGTAATCCTATGTCACCAAAAAGAATTTGGAGTTTGTCTGTGTTGCTTAGTTTCTTCTTTAACCAAGTTGGTCAGTAGTTGGTCAGTTTCCTTTGGTTACTGTGGGTTGTTAGTTATCTCTTGGGTGGTTGGTTATTTCACTGGCACTCGACATTGTCTATCTGTTACTCGGTTATCTTTCTTACCGATGGGTTCAATTTTGTTTCCTATTGTGGTTGACTTGTGCATTTATATTGGATCACAGAATTAATGTTGGTATCCATCATTGGGAAGCGTGTGGTCCTAGATTTAACCATTACTTCTATTAATTATGGATCTGAAGGCCGACTCAGCTTGGTAGCTTCTTGTATAAATGTAGATGTTTGGTTGTAGTTTAGGGAGCCAGTTTTGATAGAAGATGGTAGATATTAGATTGGAGATTTTGGATAGATCCTCACATGTTTGAGGACTCCTGAGATTCATTGTAATACCTGGCCCTAACTAGGAAGGCCTTACAGCCTGGCATATATGATTTGAATTCATGATAATACATGAAAGATCTGACATTCTCTCTCTCACTCTTGTTGTTTGTTGCTTCTTCATGTGTGTTGCAGGCTTGGATCATTTGGGTGTACCATCCTTTGGCCCTTCTTTCTCCCTGCCCTTGTGTCATATTATTATTTTTATGAGAAGAGGTCAAAATAATATTCAAAGAATTATTATGAAATCTGCATGTTCATCACCTATGCATATACCTTCTCTAATCACACAACCAATGAATAACATTTCTTGAACAATTGAGATTTGAACAACATGCAAATTTGACTAAAAATTATTGGGAACTTGACCCAACTACAAATGGACTTGTGATATGATTTTCACAATAGTACATGTGTTGTTGGGTAAGCTTGCAGTAGTGCTTAGGAAAATCTACATGTTCATCACCTATGCATATGAAGTGGCTCTAATGGTAGATACAGTCGTTGAACAACCATTTTCTCAACTCTATTTTTTCAACATAGAGGGACATTTATCATAGCCATAGAAACATGATTATTTTTAAATGGAATACACCAAGGAGTACCATCAGAAATATTAACCATTTACAATCATGAACAATAAACCTAAATCATATAGCTCATTTTTATATTAGCATGTGTAGTCTCTGTGTATATGAAAAATGAATGAAATATCAAGCTGAAATAAAATAGTGAACAAAAATTCAAATTCAAGGCCTAATTTATCAAGAGAAACAAACAATGTGGAACCCCATGACAATAAAAAAAAGAAACATGGTTTGTTAACAATATTCAAAATCCTATCACCAAGCACAGAAATAGGAAATCAAAAAGGGACAAAAGACAACAAATAAGAAAAATCATTAGGACTATAGAAAAATCATTAAGACTATAGAAAATCAAGTTTTAGAAATGGACGGTTCTAATGCTTTTCCATTACAACAATTGAGCATTCATCATTTGGTACTTCTTGGTGTATTTCATTTAAGTATGTCAAGCACAAAGTATTCATCAATCTAAGTATTCATTAGGAAAATTTGCATGTTCATCACCTACTCATTAGAACAATTGAGAATTCATCATTTGGTACTTCTTGGTGTTTTCTACTTAAGTATATCATGGTGCTGCTTAGGCAAATCTGAATTTTCATCACCTGTGCATACAAGAGTCAATCAGAGAAGGTATATGTACAGGTGAAAAACATGCAGATTTGACCAAGCATTATTGGGAACTAGACCCTACAAAAAATGGACTTGTAATTATTTTTCACAGTAGTACATGTGTTGCAGGGTAAGCTCCTAGTAGTGCTTACGCAAATATGCATGTTCATCACCTGTTTCTTTGAAGAGTTTTTAGATTCTGAGAAGAGGTATGAGTGGAGGCCAAAGAAGGGATATTTGTGAAGGTTTCATAGAGCTATGTTACTTTTGTCCAACCTCAACTTAGTAAAGAAGATATTCTCTATAATTTTAGAGATCTAGAAAATCTTCACAAATATCTCTTCTAGCTACCTCCACTGAATATACGTGTTCTCAGAATCTAAAAAATTTGATCATTGATCTATTTGGTTTTGATAGTTAGTTTTATGAGTATTATGGAACATTTTTGGGTAGTTAGGTGGTTGTAGTCGAGTTTCTTGGAAGATTTTGAGTCTATTTCAATGCGGGCTTTCCAAGGTTACAAACTAGCAGGGACATTGCAGATGGTTTGGTGCAAGGAGATAGAATGGTCACAATAATGGATTGAGATGTTAATGAGTGTACAATTTGAGTTTATTGAGATCCTTAGAGGAGTAAAACATAAATGATTTCACAAACGTGTAATTAAAACACAAGGCAATGATCTTACATCACTATTCACTCAAGAACACGTTTCCATAAGCAATTTAATTCACTCTTGTAGTGACTGTACCCATGGGCAGAGATTTACTATTACTATTGCAAGGATGATTTTTATTTATTTATTGTAATCATTATACAAATTTGGTCTCTTACACATCCCACCCTACTTCTCTCCTTCCACTCACATGGATCTTAATACAAATAAACTCCTAACTCCCCAAAAATTGACTGTTCATTTATATGTTGATCTGGATTGATTTCATAGAAGAATTATATGGATGATAATCATAATAACATTCATTTGAATCCATTTTTGCAATGAAAGAGATGTTTTGGACACCCAATACATTGACTATACACTCACGGATAGAGACAGGAAACTTGGAAAGAATTTACATTTTTTTGCATAAAATACATTTTACATTATTGTGGTGGACTTGATATGCAAGTTGAGGGACTCCAAAACTTTAAAATACATTTTATTGCATTAAATAGTTAAAAACCAACTATCACTTCTTTGGACCATCTATATGAACAATTTCTAGTGTACAGGCTTTTACCCCTCCAATAGGTCTCCAAATACAAAGCAAGTGCTATCACAACACCTTCCCAAAACTTATAACCCAAAAAAAAAGTTATAAAATGATCCTAAACTAAGGATTTTTCACTTTTCAAGAGAATACAAGTTTTAATCACCCAACATCAAAACCCTCCATTCTATGTACATTTACCCATGGTTTTCTCTTCCAAGCATCTCCAAAAACTTCTAGATCCCCTCAATGGATCCAACACCATCTCTTATCCAAATCATAACCATCAATGTCATAAAAATTAGTCCTTTAATGGTCCAATCTCCTAGACCATGACTGGTTCCATCACACGTGACCCTTCAATCAGCAATTTGTCTCCATTAGAGACCTCTAACTCTTCACCCCTGTTCAACCCTGCAACAAACACATAAGGAAAAATATAAATAACATATTTAAATTCATTTCCACTTCCCATAACATCCATGGGAGTGAGGGGCCTTACCAATCCATCATTTCACCAAGGTAATTTTTTGTTGCACACCCTGACTATATAGGGATAGTCACCTCTAAACAGGGTTCAAACACTTCAAAATCTTCACAAATCAATCCAAATCAACATATAAATGAACAATCATACTAACATCTATCTTTTCTCTCCATATTGTAATGAAAGAAAGCATTTTAGGTAACCTATAAGAGGATTGTACCCTCATGGGAAAAGACAGGGCTAGTCTTGTTTAATTTACATTTCATTGAAGAAAATTATATTGCATTCATCCATTTGATCTCCAATCGATCATATACCTTCCTTTACCATAAAATGTATTTTATGCAATAAAATATATTTTAAAGTGTTGGAGTCCCTCAACTTGCATATTATTATGATTATTATGATTCTTATTCATAGAATTCTTCTATGAAATTAGTCCAAATCAACATATAAATGAACAATCATACTAACATCTACCTTTTCTATCCATATTTCAATGAAAGAAAGAATTTTAGGCAACCAATTAGAGGATTATACGCTCATGGGTAGAGATAGGGCCAGTTAAGATCAAAATAAAAATACAAGTTATATCTTGACCTTCACATTTTCTCCTTAACTGCAACAACAAATCACAATACTATGATCATCTCAAACTTTTGCAGTCTTCAAGTATTTTCCCTTTGTTTTGATTACAAGGATTTTATCTTCAAAAATATTTTAATTCCCTATATTTATTGAAAAAATATGACTCCAAATACAAGTCTATAATTCGTAGAAACCTAGGTTTGGAAAAACCATGATGAGAATCATTGCTAGGATCTAATGTCCTAATCTTTCCTCACAAATAAGTTCAATTACAATGTTTAAGAACACCAACCCTAAGGAGTCACCAACCACCTACTTTAAGAGTAGCAACTTAATCAATATTACTTCAATGATCTAAGCACCAACTCATACTTCTAAAAGCACCAACTCTAAGTCTATTATAATAGGTACAACTTATCACAATTTCTAACATTGTCCTTTACAAAATAAGTAGACAAGTAATTCTACTTTGAACAAATTTTAGATATATCAAAATGCACTCCAATACTATCTTTGTAAATTGAATACAAATTGAAACAATAATTCATATAAATCTGAAAACTTTCCTCTGCTATCAACAAATTCTGAAACAAACTTATCTAAAATCTTAGAACATATCTGAGAAAAAAAATCAAGGCATTGTTATTCTTGGAAGAGGTTTGAAAGATAAATAGAATCAAGGGACTCTTTACTGATATAACTGATCTTCAGATCTTTCAGTAGATTATCTTTCTTTTTTATGATTGTGTCAACTCTTAGACTTCAACAAGCATATTTATCTGACTTCAAATAGAACTTACAAATTTTTATCATTATTTATAATGACCTCAATACTCATACAAAATTATCACTAAACACCCATATCATACCCGCACCTTCTTTCCATCAGTCCTCTTTAAATACTACTTCATGTTTCTAAATATGTTTGGAGAAAGGAAAAACTACTTTGAATTGCTTAGTTAATGTCTACATCATTCAACTTCATTTTCTCTATTTGTATATTTCAACAACAAGCTTAACCATATCAATCTTCATCAATTGATGAAAAATTATATAAACTATTAAAACAAATAGAACCACATGGAAGTTTAACATAGAAAACTAGTATATATTATCGATGGCTTTGAAGAAGTTTCTAAAAATGCCATTCATTCTAGATCAAAATATATTATGTCATCATCATATCTAAAGCATATTGATATTGTAGTAATGATATTAAGATCGAATAATCCATCTGTTGATGAAAAGATATTGTCGATATATACTGCATAATAAACTTGATTGTTGATGTGTCATTTGAGACCCAACAAATTAAAGCTTTCAGACAATGTTACTCTGTTTAAATATGACAAATTATCAGGCATAAAACTTTCAATGTTCAACTGGTTTCCAATCTAATGCCATCCCTGAATCATTCTAAGATGGTTAAAATCATACTTTGTAACTCCTCTGAAGTCTGATAAATATTATTGGGTTTTAGATATTATTCACTAATTCATCTTTGTAATCACTATAATATCTACCAAATAAGAAGAAAGTTATTCTCTGCAAATTAACTCATTGTCTTGTGGGTACAGTCAAGGAACAGTAACTTCCAATGACTAATTGAAACATGTTTTGTGATTGATTATTGATGTAAGAAAGGTCCATAGTCATTAATTATTGCTCCTTTAATTTTTTTTCACTATTCTCATTGCATTTTAAGTTGAAATAATTGACTGGTGTGCTAGAATCAGTGACTGGTTAGACATAGTCAACATCTTTGATTTGAAGTTTTTATAATATTGTAACTCTCCCACCCTCTACAGTCACTATGATTGGTGGGAGAGCACAACCATATAATACTATCATTGTACTATACTAATCATATATAGGGATGTGGAGGATTCATGATGGAGGAACAATGATGGCTAGAATTTGTTGACTAAAGATGAGCCTGGTGTTGGAGATTTGCCAGCAGGTGAGTACTAACTATATGTTTGTCATTGATGACAACATATGGAAGGTAGCATGCATGGAAGTCCTATGCAATAAGATTTTAGTACATGTATCATAGACATGATATCAGCATGATATCATGGGCGTAGAGGTTAACTATTAGTACAGACAATTATATAGCAGCTTGTGTCAGCAATGTTCCTGACAGAGTAACAGACAGTCTTCTATGTATGGTTGTCTGTACAATTTATCATTGAGCCTTGCGTGCTTGGATATATGTTGAAGACATGTTAGTGATGTTTTAGTTATGGATGCATAGTTTTTTGATGAGTACAAGTGAAGTTATGTAGTCATTATTTGTCAGCAGTAGTTTCCAGTGTTTGTTCAGAAGAGTTGATAGAGATTTTATTAGTTCTTGAGTTGCACCTATCTTTAGGGTATGCACCCTTGGAGTTAACCTTGGAGAAGTGTTATTGATTTTTTGGTTAAGAGTGTATGAGCTAATTTAACCTATAGAGAAAGATCTAGTTGTTTTGGTAGAGCTGACACTATGTTGCGTGTGTCTACAATTATCTTATTCAATAGGTCCCAGAATGTGTTGCGTGCATAGTAGAGCTGACAAAATGTTTATTGGAGTTTGTTATGGTTTCTCTAATATGATTTCAAGGTGGTTCTAATAGGCCAACTTGATTATATCATTTAGAGGAAAGATATTTATAGGTAGTCATTTGTGATTGCTTGAGTGTGGTTCATGGTTGATTAAGCATAGCAGAGCAGAGTGTGCGAAGTGTTGAGCCATCAGAAGATGGTCTATGTGACCAAGTAAAGTACTTGCACTATTCAGTGGAACTAATTTTGATGGTAGGTCTAAGTGCAGTTCAACAAGATCTAGATATAGTGTGTATATATTATTCAGAAGGTTGTAGCCTTTGCCCATTTGAGCAGTGAGCTCTTGGATAGTGTGTCCTCTCCCCTAACAGGGACAATTGTAAAAAAATCCTAACAGGGTCCGACCCTTGACCAGGTCTACTATACTTAATATATTGTAAAACTACTCCTATCAGGGTAAAGGATCTTCTAACAAGGATCATTATACATCAGTATAGAATATTAGTGGGTATCAAGCCCCACTGGGGTTTTTACCTATTTGGGTTTCCCAGTAACCAAAATATTGGTGTTGTGTTCATTTGTTCTTTCATTGTGTTTATGCTTTATGTTTAAGTATACTTAATTGGATAAAGAATTGAATCTTGTAGATAACTGATTCACCCCACCCCCCCCCACTCTTAGTTATCTCTTGGGACTATTCCTAACAATTGGTATCAGAGCCAAGTGCCTCAGATACAAAGTTTAACAACTTGAGGTTGATCAGATGACATACTTTAGGAAAGAGAGTCCTAAGTTTGATGGAGAGAATATTCTTGATTGGAAGAACAAGATGGTGACTCATTTGCAGTGCATTGCTTTTGAAGTTTTTAATGTAACTATAAAAGCAGCCAAGATTCCTATTTTAGAAGACCTTACAAAAGATGATGCTACTGACACACAAAAGGAATTTTTTCATCACAATGCTATTGTTAAAGAAGCCCTTATCAACACCCTATTTGATGGTGATTTTTTAGAAGTAGAAAAGATAGATACAGCCCATAAAATATGGAAGCACCTAGAAGACATATTTGAAGGAGACAAACAAGAAAAGGATGCATGCAGAAAGACATGGAAGAAAAGATACAATGCATTAGAGATGTTTCCTAAGGAAAATATTAGAGCTTACAATCAGAGGATTATTGAAGCAGTTACTGGAATCAGGAGCAATGGTGGAGAGATTTCAGAGGAGGACATTATGGACAAGTTAATGACTACTCTTACTCTAGAATATGAAAGTAAGATCAACATCCTTGATGAGACCATGCAACTTACATCAAATTTCAAGAGAGAGACCTTGATCAACAAAATCTTAGTGTTTGAGATTTCAAGACTGAAGTCAGAACCTAAGAGAGAGATAGCTTTCAAAGAAATAGTTCATGGTGAGAAATCTATAAACACTTCTAGTAATTTTGATGATGATGATGAAGAGAAAACATTAGATGATTTTATTGCTATGATTTCCAAAAGAGAAAAGAAAGGAAAAGGAAAATATGAAGGTCAATTACCATTTAAGTGATTTTCAAGTAACAAGATCAGTCACTTTGCATCTAAGTGTCCCACTAGAGCTAAAAAATTCAAGAAGGATTACAAGCCTAAGTATTCTAAGGAATGCTACTATGCTAGAGATGGAGTTTCAGATAAAGAATCTGGTGATGAAGAAATTAGATTCATTGCTATTATAGACAAAATGAATAACAAGACAATTCATGAAGATAAGAAAGAAAATCAAGAGCTAGCATTGATTTCACAAGCTGACATAAGGACAGGCTGGATTATAGATAGTGGTTGTTAAAATCACATGACAAGTGATAAAGGTAGGTTTGTTCATTTGGACAAATACAATGGTGGTATGGTCAGATTTGGAGACAACACTCCTAAACCAATAGTTGGTAGAGGAGCCATCACCTTGGATGGAAAGAATAGTACTGATGATGTTCTTTATGTTGATGGTTTGAAACATAACCTTCTTAGTGTTGGTTAGTTACTTGGAAAAGGCTATCAGTTTGAGTTCAAAGATGACAAATGCATCATTAACAACAAACATGGTGTTATGATTAGGTCAGGCTCAAAGACAAGAGATAATGTTGTTCAACTCAATTCAGAAGCAAGTTGTTTTGTTGCTAAAGTTGATGATAGTTGGTTGTGGCATAAAAGACTATGTCATATCAATTTGGATAACATAGTAAAGATAATAAATGTTAAGACAGTAAGAGATCTACCTTGCATAGTAAAGCTAGTTGATACTAGATGCAGGGAATGTGTGATGGGGAAGCATGTGAGCAATTCTTTTAGGAGCAAGGAGAATTCAGTAGAGAACAAGTTGGATCTGATTCATATAGACCTATGTGGTCCAACTCAAACAAGATCATACTATGGTGAAAGGTATTTCATTTTTTTTGTTGACGATTATAATAGGATGATGTGGGTTGCACTCTTGAAAGATAAGTCAGAAGATTTTGAGACATTCAAAATATTCAAAGCTAAGGTTGAGAATGAATCTAGACTAAAGATAAAATGTTTGAGATCGGATAGAGGAGGAGAATTCACCTCTGACAGATTTTATGAGTACTACGAAGAACATGGCATAAAGAGATAGTTAAGTGCACCTAGAACCCCTCAGCAAAATGGAATTGTCGAGAGGAGGAATAGGCTCATTCTTGATATAGTGTGCACCATTATGATAGAAGGAAATATTTCACACACCTATTGGAGAGATGCGGTCAATACAACAATATATACCATCAATAGAATTCAATTAAGCCCAGGCGCTGACAAAACACCATACGAGCTATGGTTTGGTAATGTTCCCACAGTAAAATACTTCAAAATCTTTGGAAGCAAGTGCTACATCAAGAGGGATGAAGTAGTAGGCAAGTTTGATGCAAGAAGTGATGAAGGTATTCTTCTTGGTTACTCTACTAAAAGTAAAGCTTATAGATGTTTCAATTTAAGATTGAAAAAGATCATTGAAAGTTCTCATGTAAAGATTGATGAAAAGTTTATGGTTCAAGAAAGATATCATGATTACTCACCCATGATTGAAGAAGAACCTAGACCCTCCACTAGTTAGCATCACCTAAAGTTCCAAAGTTTACATAAAGAAATCATTCCAAGGAAGACATCATTGGAGATCAGAGTGGGAAAGTCTTAACAAGATCACAAGCAAAGAATTCAGCTAGCAATGAAGCAGTATGTTTACTATCTCAAATTGAACCTTTAAGTGTTGAATATGCTTGTAATGACTCGGATTGGCATGATGCTATGAAAGAAGAACCTGATCAGATTATTAAGAATGACACTTGGGAACTGGTCCCAAGACCTAGTGATAAGAATGTGATTGGAACAAAGTGGATATTCAGAAACAAGATGAATGAAGATGGTATAGTAGTAAGAAATAAATCAAGATTAGTATGTAAGGGATATGCACAAAGAGAAGGCATTGATTATTTAGACACATTTGCACTTGTGAGTAGATTAGAAGCTATCAAGTTGTTTCTAGCCTATGCTATAGTCAAAAACTTCAAATTTTATCAGATGGATGTCAAGTCAGCATTCCTGAATGGAGACTTGAAAGAAGTATACATTGAGTAGCTAGAAAGATTCACCTGAACAGATAGACTTGATATGGTATGCAGATTGAAGAAGGCCCTCTATGGACTTAAGCAAGCCCCTAGAGCATGGTATGAGAGACTAGATGGATACTTAACAAAGATTGGATTCAATAAATGAGTAGCAGATTGTAATCTATTCATTAGAGAGACATCTGAAGGTTTACTACTTGTTTCTATATTTTTTGATGGCATTATCTTTGGAGGTAATTACAAGATCAATGTTGAATTTGCAAAAGAAATGCAGAATGAGTTTGAGATGAGTATGATTGGTCCTATCAAATACTTTTTGGGACTAAATGTGCAGCAGATAGAAAAAGGAATTTTATTAATCAGTCAAAGTATGTGAAAGATATACTGAAGAAATTCAAGATGGATGATTGCAAGCTAGTAGGAACCCCTATGATCATTGGATGAAAGCTTACTAAAGAAGATGACTCACTAGCAGTAGATATAACATTGTATAAGTCTATGATTCATAAACTCATATATCTTACTCAGACTAGACCTGATATTTCCAATGCAATTGGCATAGTTAGAAGATTTTCAGCAGAACCTAAACAAAGTCACCTCATGGTAGTAAAAGGAATATTCAGATACTTGCAGGGAACTATAGATTATGGTCTATGGTATCCTAACTTAGAAAATGTTGAGCTTCATGTGTACAATGATGTAGATTGGGCAAGATGTGTTGATGACAGAAAGATTACATTAGGTGGAGTAGTGTTTCTTGGTGATAGACTTGTCACTTGGAAAAGCAAGAAACAAAATTATATTTCTCAGTCAATAGCAGAAGTGGAGTATGTTGCAACAGCCTTGAATTGTTCTACAATTGTTTGGATCAAGCAGATGATAAAGGATTTTGGAATTCAGATTGATTATTGTATTTTTATTCACTATGATAACACTAGAACTATCAATATGTCAAAGAACCTTGTGATGCATGCAAAGACAAAGCACATTGAGATAAAGTATCACTTCCTAAGAGAGAAAGTGGTAGAGAAAGAAGTCAAGTTGGACTATGTGAGTACTAAAGATTAGTTGGAAGATATATTCACAAAGCCCTTGCCTAAGGATACTTTTGAGTATCTCAGGGAGAAGTTGGGAGTAATTCCCTTCCCTGATTCTTCTTAGAAGAAAGAAAGAAAGGCATCAGTCCTCTGGGACTGATGGAAGGTTGACTACCCTACCTCAGGAGTAGTATCGGTGCTTAAAATAAATGGCACCCTTTTCCATTGATGTCAAAGGGGGAGTAATATATAAAGTCATGAAAAATAGAAGTAAAAAGAGGAGTAATATACTAAGGGGGAGTAGCATTCAGTTATGATAGTAGTACATTTGAGGAAATGGAGAATATTAGAAAATATTACAGTAGATGGAGGATCCATCCTTCGGGGATTTTTGATGAGGAAATGGAGAATGTTATAAAAGAAGTCTTCATTTGGGTTGGTGGTGGTTTTTCATTCCACGTGTTACCATCAATGACAAAAGGGGAGATTGTTGGAGATTTGCCAGCAGGCCAGTACTGACTATATGTTTTTCATTGATGACAACATATGGAAAGTAGCATGCATGGAAATCTTATGTAGTAATCTTTCATTATATGTATCATAGACATGATATCATGGGTGCAGAGGTTAACTGTTAGTATAGACAGTTATATAGTAGCTTGTGTCAGCAGTGTTCCTAATAGAGTAACAAACAATGTTCTTTGTATGGTTGTCCGTACATTTATCATGGAGCCTTCTTCCCTTGGATTTATGTTGAAGGAATGTTAGTGATGTTTTATTTATGGACACATAGTCTATTAATGAGTAGAAGTGAAGTTATGCAATCGCTATTTGCCAATAGCAGTTTCCTATGTTTGTTCAGAAGAGACAACAGAGATTTTATTGGTTCTTGAGTTGCACCTATATTTAGGGCATGTAACCTTGGAGTTAAGATTGGAGAAGTGTTATTGATGTTCGGTTAAGAGTGCATGAGTTAATTCAGCCTATAGAGAAAGATCCAGTTTTTTTGCTAGAGCCGATAGTGTGTTGCGTGCATCTACAATTATCTTATTAGATAGGTCCCAGAATGTGTTGCATGCATAGTAGAGCTGACATAATGTTTATTGGAGTTTTTTATGGTTTCTCTAATATGATTTAAAGGTGGTTTTAACATCCTAACTTGATTATATCATTTAGAGGAAATATATTTATAGGCAGTCATTTGTGATTGCTTGAGTATGGTTCATGGTTGATTAAGCATAGTAGATTAGAGTGTGAAAACTGTTGAGCCATCAGAAGAAGGTCTATGTGACCAAGTAAAGTACTTGTGCTATTCATTGGATCTGATCCAAATTGTAGGTCTAAGCACAATTCACCAAGATCTAGATATAGTGTGTATCTGTTATTCAGAAGATTGTAGCCTTCACCCATTTGAGCAGTGAGCTCTTGGATAGTTCATCCTCTCCCCTAATAGGGAAAATTGTAAAAGACTCCTAACAGGGTCTGACCCCTGACCAGGTCTACTGTACTTAATATATTGTAAAGCTACTCCTATTAGGGTAAAGGATCTTCTAACAAGGATCATTATACATCAGTACAGAATATTAGTGGGTATCAAGTCCCACCGGGGTTTTTACCTATTTGGGTTTCCTCGTAACCAAAATATTGGTTTTGTGTTCATGTGTTATTTCATTGTGTTTATGCTTTATCTTTAAGTATACTTAATTGGATAAATAATTGAATCTTGTAGATAACTGATTCACCCCCCACCCCCCCCCCCCCCCTCTCAGTTATCTCTTGGGACTATTCCTAACACCTTGTTGACACCAGTCAAATGGAAGCATGTTTTTCCTTGTGAATGAAGGTGTTTTGTGATGGATTTTTAATGTCTAGGTCCTTATTGAAGTTTTTGAGTAGTAGGTTTGGTCTGGAGATAATAGTGGAGGTCCTTTTAAATATACCCTATGTGTAGGACCCTAGAAGTAAGGGTTTAGTGGATAAGACCATAGGAGAATGGTGAAACCATGAGGACTAGAAAATGTGTTGTTTTGTAACCCTTAGAATGTGTTGGTACTTAAATTTTTCAAGCATAAGTTTCATACTTTTTACAAAATTGAGGTATTCACCAAAATAATTTTATTTGAATTGAATAGCTACAGAAAAAATATCCTAAGTGCTTTTACAAAATTGCTAGAATCTTCTTTAAAGTCCAAAAAGCCCTAGTTTAAAACCATGTTTGAAAAACCCTTAGTATTCCTTGCATTTTAGGAAAAAACCCTAGGTCGGCTTTCTATCTTTATAATTGAACGTTACTTTTTACAAGCTACTTAAGTTTCTATAACACATGTTTAATTTTTTCATCAAGCGGGGCCATTTTTTCTAATGCTTTCTTTTACCAAGGTCGACATTTAATTTCCCTAAGTCTAAGTCCCAATGACATTATTAAATTTCCCTAAGTCCTAATTGTTTTATCCCACTAAGGTTTCGGCTTTGGATTAAGGCTTTAAATATCCTTTTGATCCAATGGTTGTCATATGACCGCAAAGAATCTTTTCATCCCTTGTGATCATGCGAAAACCGTTGATCTTGTTGACAAGTTAGTGTAGCTATCGGGTGGGACCTTTTCTTCTTATTAATTCACAGTCATACAATGTAGAGGATCTAACAGCATATACATACTGGGTCCAATAATTAAGGGCTTTGAAGGACTGATAGCTTGCAGATGATCAGATGGATATCGTATGACCACAAAGAATCTTTTCATCCTTTGTGATCTTGCAATAGCCATTGATCTTTTTTTAAACCATGATGTGTCACTATGGATCCAATCAGAGGAATGAAGAGCATCGGTCATTGGATAAAAGATCTAATAGTAGTAATATGTTCGGTTGTCAAGTGGGCCTAAATGCTATAGTTTTAAGTTCACCATTGATCTATTTTAATCAAATGATTATCATTTGATCAAAATGCTAAGATTCATCCATCACGTTCTTGTGACAACTATTAGATCTTTCTTTAGTAAAGATCAACGGTCTAGTTTTAATGCTGGATCAAAACTAGTATGAAAAATGTATTTTCCCATTGAATGAAGATAGTTCAAATTTGCAAAGAAGTTATGGTTGGATCGTGTGGAGTAAATCACCAAAATTTTAATTTTTTTGATGCTAATATATCATTGCTTATCTTATTTTTGGAAACCTGAAGTCGTAGAATTTGTAGAAGCCTAGGAGAAGAAAATTGTAGAGCTGGTTATTGTTTCCTGAGGAATTATCTGAGATTGGTTAGTATTTTATGAAATTTTTCCCCTGCTAGTATCTTTCTGGTTCTACTATTAATTTATTACATAATTGTAAAGAATTGTTAACCCTAAAATGGTACTGAGGAGGGAATTAACTAGAAATATTGAATACCAAGATAGAGGTGTGCATGAAGACCTCCTGCAACAACTTTATCACTCAACCACTGATATAGTTAAGGCTAAGGGTTTAGTACCAAGGGACCCTAGAGTTAAAATAGTAGATGACCTATACGAAAATGGAAATTATATGAGAGACTATTAGAAAGTAAAGTCCACCAAGATAACTGAGAGGGGGAGGGTGAATCAGTTATTAGATAAATATAACTTTTATCAACCTTAATAGATTTTAACCATGTAAGAAATGTAATCAACAACCATAGAAAGATATACATGCATAATAACACAATGACACAAGATATGTTGACTAGGGAACCTCTTGATCAAAGAGTAAACACTAGTGGGAATGATGCCCACAAAAGATGCACTAATATGAATGTTTCTTGTGAAAGTATGGACTCTATTAGGAGTCTTATGAAATACATTCAATACATTTAAATCCCTGTTAAAAGATTCTAACTCTATTAGGAGTTATGGAAGATAGAATGACACTACCCAAACAGCTTCAAGGTAAGATCACTGAACTCACTATCCAACTGATCTTTATATTACTCAACATAATAATACCAAAATATTACTAACCTCAACAATCCAATACTCCTTCTCTGACTGTGCCAAACCACACCAACTCTCTCTTCAGATCTCAATACCAGATCTTAGTACTTCACATATCCTCTTTCAACAATCTCACTTTCACAATACACTTACATTCATTACAATCCAAAATAAAACAAGGAATACATTCCTTCCTTTATACCACACTCAAGTAATTACAAATGAGTCGGCATACAAATTACAAAATAAAATTTTCTACATGTTACATCAAAATTACACAAAATTGTCGGCTTCCAATCAATATAATTCTTCACTTGTGCGACCTCTGATCTTGCATTGTCATCCATGTCACTATAAAAATGTTGTTAGGAATGAATGAAAAGTGTTTTGGTAGTCATTATGTAGCAATTGTTGTTGCATTCATGACTTGGATTGTCATTGATGTCAACACAGTGATATTCTGGATATTAGCAGGAAAGTAGGTACAATTTTGTTTTGCACACATGTTTCATTGTA
This sequence comes from Chamaecyparis obtusa, assembly GCA_027943335.1. Taxonomy (NCBI): domain Eukaryota; kingdom Viridiplantae; phylum Streptophyta; class Pinopsida; order Cupressales; family Cupressaceae; genus Chamaecyparis; species Chamaecyparis obtusa. The sequence continues at coordinate 636,303 of BSBK01005551.1, read as the reverse complement.
GATTGGATTTTGCACAGTTGATGGAATATTCTTTGGTGTGTTATTAACCTATGGTTAATAATGCAAAAAGAAATTCATTCATTTGTAAGAGTTATGAGCATTTTGGTGAAAGCAGTGTTTAGACAGTGTTTTTGTGTAGCGATGTTCAGAAACCGGAGGATATCTCTTAGCTGGGATGGAATCTGATTTTGCGTAGTTAAAGGGATGTTGGAGACTCATTAATGATGATGTGGTTCCTAGCACAAACTTTGAGGATATGTTTGGAGAAAGTTACAGTAACTGGAAGCTGACAATTTTATGTGAATTCTATGTGTAGCGTGTAGAATTTATTATTTTGTAATTGATGACCGACTCATTTGTAATTATTTGAGTTTGGTATATAAGAAGGAATTTTTTCCTTATTTTAATGTGTACTATGAAGAGTGAGATGTGAATATATGCATGAAGTGAAGAAAAGAGCTAATTCAGTGATGAAGGAAGACTTGTGAGTACAGAGATCTGGAATTGTGATCTTGTGTAGCAGAGAGTGCAGTTTTGGCACAGTGTGAAGGAGGTAATATATTTCATATTATTCTATTGAATAATTCTAAGATCTTTTGGACAGTGGGTTCAGAGATCTTGCCTTGAAGCTGTTTGGGCAGTGGGTCCTTCTTTCTTCCATAAACTCTTAACCGGGTTAGAATCTTTTAACATGGATTCAAAATCTCCTAATAGGGATTTATATGTACTGAATGTATTTCATAAGACTCCTAACAGGGTCCATCCTCTAACAAGGAACTTTCATATTAGTGCATCATTCCCACCAGGGTTTACTCTTTTCAAGAGGTTCCCTAGTTAACATATCTTGTGTTATTGTGCAATTGTGTATGATTATCTTTATATGGTTGATCAGTACATTGATTATATTGTTTAAATCTATTGAATGGATAAATTATCTGATAACTGATTCACCCCACCCCGCTCCCCTCTCAGTTATCTTGGGGATCTTTACTTTCTAACAATTGGTATCAGAGCAGCAGGTCCTTGAAAGAAAAGTTTAACAACTTAAGGAGATCCATGGTGAATTTCAGAAAAGAAAGCCCTAAGTTTGATGGAGTAAATTTTGACATCTGGAAAGAAAAGATGAAGACACATCTATTGTGTTTAGGACCAAGTTATTGTTTGATTACAAAGAATGAGAAGACTATCATTGAGGAAGACAATCTAGAGGCAGGAACTAAAGATGAACTAGATCTATTCATGTGTAACATACTTGCAAGAGAAGCACTTTTATCAACACTACCAGAGAATGAATATAGTCAGGTAAGATGTTTGAAAACATCTCATGAAATTTGGAAACCTTTACATTCTACTTTTGAAGGTGATGAACATGCAAAGAAGGCTAGATTACATAATTGGATTTGTGCGTTTGAAGATATCAGAATGATGGAAGATGAATCTATTAGAAGTTATATTGGTAGGATGTCTAAGATTGTGATAGGAATAAAGTTTTGTGGAGGTGATAAGATAGAGAATGAAGTGATATGGAAAATTATGAGAACTTTGACACCAGTATTCAAGCAGACAACGTAGATGATTGAACAAGTGATACCTTGTACATCAAACTTTTCAAGAGAAACTCTTCTTGGAAGATTAGAAACAACAGAGATGAACTTGAGATTATCAGGAGAGCTACCTAGAATGGAAACAACATTTAGTGCTCTTAGCATTAGACCTACAAGAAGTACTAGTGTGTATGGAGATTATGCCAGCAGTAGCAGATCTAAGGAAGATAAGAAGATTGAAGAAGGTATTGCATTACTTGTAAAAAGAGAACCAGATGGTAAGAAAATCTTTAAATGTTGGACTTGTCAAGAATATGGTCATTTTGCATCTAAATGTCCTGAAAGAGTTAAGAAGTATAGAAGAAACTTTAAACCTAGGAGATCTAAAGAATGTTATTATGCAAATGATGAAGATTTTGAAGCAGGAATTGAAAAACATTTAAGTGACAGTGATAATGATAACCTTGAGGAAATAGGATTTGTAGCAATTAAAGAAGAAAGTTATGAATCTGATAAAAGGGAAGAAAAAGAATTAGTTTCACAAGTTGAATAGAAATCTGATTGGATTATAGACAGTGGTTGTTCACATCATATGACTGGAGATAAAAAAAAGTTTGTTAAGCTAGATAATTATGATGGAGGAATTGTTAGGGTTGGTAACAATGCACCTTGTTTGATTAAGGGTATAGGATCTATTACTCTTGATGGAAAGACTAACACTGATGATATTTACTTTGTTGATGGACTAAGACATAATCTACTAAGCATATGACAATTGACTGATCAGGGTTATCAAGTTTGGTTTTTTTAGAAAACTTGTGTGATAAAAGATAAAGATGGAAATTTGATTGGAAAAGGATCTAGAACTAGAGGTGATGTATTTCAATTGAATCCTACTGAGATGACATATTTGATAACTAGGATTGATGACAGTTGGTTATGGCATAAAAGGTTTTGTCATATAAACTTTGATAATATTGTCAAGGTGAGCACTACACATGCAGTAAGAGATTTACCTAGAATTATGAAACCTACTAACTGATGGAATATGGATGAAGTGACTGAGAGGGGGGGGGTGAAACAGTCAACCATAAAAACACTTTAATAATTCTTTCCAGATCCCTCAGGATATCTTAACGATGTTATCTATTTTAGCACTCGGTAAATAGATTGCAGTAACTTTGAAGATGCAGAAAGTATTAGCAATATTATCTTTAGATATTCATCAGCACATGTATATGATTGAGAAATCAATTAAGAACACAAGAGACACAAGATTTAACGTGGAAACCCAATATGGGAAAAACCACCAATGTATCTAGATACTAATTTTCACTTTTCTGAAGTGATGCCCGGTTAGAAGCCAACCCGGTAAAAGGTTACAAAACACACTGTTAGGTGTGACCTTGTTAGAGGATTTAAAACACCCTGCTAGGAGTGTCCTGGTAAGAGGTCTTGAAAACAATTCAATGGAATTATCACCTTCTTAGAGGATTTACAATATGGTTATCAAACCAACTCAGTTAAGAGATTTAGAATTCACTGTTACAATGATAAAAAGGTAACAATGAAAAATGACCTGTATAATAATGCAACTATCTTGCTGATTACAGATCTCTGTTCTGCATAAGTCTAATCCTTTCTGATCAAATAAATCTCTGCTGCACCTTAAGGATATCTGAAAATCCTTCACAAATTCACATACACCTTTCTTGCTTTTCTTCTGTAAATCTTCTGCTATATTTCTGCTTCATTTTTGACATTTGACCTTTTATTTATATGATTTTAGATTTGTCAAATCGACATTATTTAGTATAACAGTCGGCTGAATTAAGCAAACTCTATTTGCAAAAATCCTTCAAGGGCCGATAGTGCTCGGTGACCATAACTTTCTATAATCTTTCGGAGACCGAGGGAACTCGGTAAACACCGACAATCCTTTACCTTTGATAACCGACTGAACTCGGTAAACACTAACCTTTATTCGACAACCGACTGAACTCGGTAAATACTAACTTTTCTTCGATGACCGACTGAACTCGGTAAACACTAACTTTTCTTCGATGACCGACTGAACTCAGTAAATGCTGAATTTCCTTTGGTAACCGAGTGAACTCGGTAGACACTAATTTTCTTTGATAACCGAGTGGACTCGGTAAGCACTAATATTCCTATCTGGCAGACTGACAGAGCTCGGTAGGAACTGATTGCTGCAGACTATGACATTGTGTGACATCAAAGACAATACATAATTGAGTAGCAATTTCCTTCAGATAATTTTTTCCAACACTAACATGATTTCCAAAGAATTTATGATGGCAAAGAAGAAAAGGAGTTCATTTCCCAACAAGAAGTTCACATTGATAGAGAAGTTGGAGATTGTTCATATAGACTTGAGTGGTCCTACTAGGACTAGAGGATTCTATGGTGAAAGGTATTTTATGATTCTTGTTGATGATTTTACAAGAATGATGTGGATTGCATTTTTGAAAGAAAAATCTAAAGCATTTGATAAATTTAAGATCATGAAAAGAAAAATTGAGAATGAATCTGAAATGAAGATTAAGTGTCTAAGATCTAATAGAGGTGGTGAATTTACATCTAGAGAGTTTAACACTTTTTGTGAAATGAATGGCATTAAGAGACAACTTTCAGCACCTAGAACACCAGAACAAAATGGTATTACAGAAAGAAGGAATAGGTCAATAAGTGAAGCAGCAAGAGCTATGTTGTTTGAAAATGATTTGGCTAAAACTTTTTGGAGAGAAGCAGTGAACACAATAGTATAGACTATGAACAGAGTACAAATCAGAGCAGATACAAACAAGACACCTTATGAATTATGGTTTGGACATACACCCTCAGTTAATTATTTTAGAATTTTTGGAAGTAAATATTATATAAAGAGAGATAATGATATAGGAAAGTTTGATCCTAGAAGTGATGAAGGAATATTTCTTGGATATTCTTTAAAAAGAAAAGCATATAGATGTTATAACAAAAGAACTAAGACTATTGTTGAAAGTGCAAATGTAAAAGTTGATGAGAAGTTTAAAATTTAGGAAAGAATGCTTGATTATGAATCTGATGGAGAAGCACAACCTCAGCCTAACATTGAAAATGCAGAATTATTTTTTGAAACTAACAATGATTTGCTGAATGAAATTCATACTAAAGAAGACAGAGAAGTAAATAGAGAAGAAAATAGAGAAGAAAGCAGAGAAGAATCTACAGTCAGAACAAGATCAGTAACTATGACACCTAACAGGTATACTTCAAGACATCACCCTATTGAGCAAGTTATTGGAAGTTTAGATAGAGGAGTTTTGACTCGAAATAAGTTACATTTATGTTTGATTTCTCAAATTGAACCTAAGACTACTAATGAAGCATGTGAAGATGAACATTGGATCAATGCTATGAAAGAAGAACTAGAGCAGATTGAAAAAAATAAGACCTGGGAATTGGTCCCTAGACCTGAAGACAAGAATGTGATTGGAACAAAGTGGGTATTTAGAAACAAGATGAATGAACAAGGAGAAGTGATAAGAAACAAAGAAAGATTGGTATGTAAAGGATATTCACAACAAGAAGGAATTGACTATGAAGAAACTTTTGCACATGTGGCTAGACTTGATGCAGTGAGAATGTTTCTAGCATATGCAACTTACAAGAAATTCAAAGTGTATCAGATGGATGTGAAGTCAGCATTTTTGAATGCTAAATTGGAAGAAGAAGTCTACATTGAGTAGCCTGAAGGTTTTCTTTTGACACAAGAAGGAGATATGGTATGTAAGTTAAAGAAAGCTTTATATGGATTAAAACAAGCACCTAGAACCTAGTATGCAAGATTGGATAAGTATTTATTGAAATTGGGATTTATAAAAGGAACAACAGATAGTAACTTATACACAAAAGAACTTGAGAATGGTTTGTTGGTTATAGTTATATTTGTTGATGATATTATCTTTGGAGGAGAAGATGAAGCTAGTGACAAATTTGCAGATGAAATGAAGACTGAATTTGAGATGAGCATGATTGGAGAAATGAAATATTTTTTGGGATTACAGATAACACAAAGCAAGGAAAGTATATTTGTAAGTCAGACCAAGTACTTAAATGAATTATTGAAAATATTTGGAATGGAAGATTCTAAACCTGTTGGAACACCTATGGTAACTAGACATAAGTTTTCTAGCAAAGATGAGACACTAGCAGTTGAGCATAAAAAGTATAGATCTATGATTGGAGGATAGTAGTACTTGACACATACAAGACCTGATATAGCACATTCAGTAGGGATTGTAGCAAGATTTCAAGCAGAACCTAGAGAATCACATTATGCAGCAGTAAAGAGGATACTGAGATATTTGAAAGGAACAATGGATTATGGATTATGGTATGAGAATTCTGATGATTTTACTTTATGTTCCTATACTGATGCAGATTGGGGAGGCAATGTTGATGACAAGAAAAGCACCAGTGGTGGAGCCTTTTTTCTTGGAGGAAAATTGGTCTCTTGGCTAAGTAAGAAGCAAAATTATACTTCACAAAGCACAACAGAAGTAGAATATGTTGCAGCAGCAAATAATTGTAATCAGATTATTTGGATGAAGCAGATGTTGAAAGATATTGGAATAAAGTTTGATGAGCCTCTTGTTATACATTGTGATAACACCAGTATAGTGAGTATGTCAAAAAATCATGTTTTACATTCTAAGACTAAACATATTGAGATCAAGTATCATGTTGTAAGAGAGAAAGTTGCAGAAAAAGAAGTATGATTGGAGTACATAAGTACAAAGGAGCAGACAGCAGATATATTTACAAAGCCTTTACCTAAGGATACATTTGTGTATCTAAGAGGTATGCTTGGGGTTATGCCCCAACCTATTTTTGAGAATTGATGCAGATGATTGCATCCATCCAGTGGTATATGAGCCCTATCTTTCTTCTGGATTGGATGTTGGAACTTCCTCTATGGGGGAGTTTATGAGCTGAGTCATGAGGACTCTTGTTATTGTATTCTTCTGAAAAGTGTCTTTTGACATTAAATTGTTGTTGACTTAGTGATAGAATTTATGTCATTGATGTCAATGGGGGAGACATATACATGAAAAACATTATGGATTGTATGAGAGAGCTGAATAGGAAAATGAAGCAAGATTTGATTTGATATTTTGCAGTGATGTTGCAGTATTGGATTTTTGGAACATTGGATGTTTTTCATCTATGTTGCCATCAATGCCAATGGGGGAGATTGTTAGTAATGAATTCAAAGTGTTTTGGAAGTCATTCTATAGCAGTTGTTGTTGCATTCATGACTTGGATTGTCATTGATGTCAACACAGTGATATTCTGGATATTACTAGGAAAGAAGGTACAATTTTCTTTTGCGCACATGTTTTATTGTAGATTGGATTTTTCATAGTTGATGGTATGTTCTTTGGTGTGTTATTAACCTATGGTTAACAGCACAAAAAGAAATTCATTCATTTCTAAGAGTTATGAGCATTTTGGTGAAAGCAGTGTTTAGACAGTGTTTCTGTGTAGCGATGTTTGAAAATCAGAGGATATCTCTTAGTTGGGATGGAATCTGATTTTTCATAGTTAAAGGGATGTTGGAGACTCATTAATGATGACTTGGTTCATAGCACAAACTTCGATGATATGTTTGGAGAAAGTTACAGTAACTGGAAGCCGACAGTTCTATGTGAATTATATGTGTAGCGTGTAGAATTTATTATTTTGTAATTGAGGACCGAATCATTTGTAATTATTTGAGTTTGGTATATAAGAAGGAATTTTTTCCTTATTGTAATGTGTACTATGAAGAGTGAGATGTGAATATATGCATGAAGTGAAGAAAAGAGCTAATTCAGTGATGAAGGAAGACTTGTGAGTACAAAGATCTGGAATTGTGATCTTTTGTAGTAGAGAGTGTAGTTTTGGCATATTTTGAAGGAGGTAATATATTTCATATTATTTTGTTTAATAATTCTAAGATCTTTTGGACAGTGGTTTCAAAGATCTTGCCTTGAAGCTGTTTGGGCAGTGGGTCCTTCTGTCTTCCATAAACTCTTACCCGGGTTGGAATCTTTTAACATGGATTCAAAATCTCCTAATAGGGATTTATATGTACTAAATGTATTTCATAAGACTCCTAACAGGGTCCATCCTCTAACAAGGAACTTTCATATTAGTGCATCATTCCCACCGGGGTTTACTCTTTTCAAGAGGTTCCCTAGTTAACATATCTTGTGTTATTGTGCAATTGTGTATGATTATCCTTCTATGGTTGATCAGTACATTGATTATATTGTTTAAAGCTATTGAATGGATAAATTATCCGATAATTGATTCACCCCCCCCCCCCTCTCAGTTATCTTGGGGATCTTTACTTTCTAACAAATGTCTCCAACTACTCTCTAACTTTGCAGAACCAGATTCTATCCCGATTAGGAGATATCGTCCGATTTCCACAAAATGCTACTCAGGAACACTACCTGAATACTACTTCCACTGATTTTCTCATAACTTCCATGAATAAATTAATTACTATATGCACTCTTAACCATGATCTTATAAAAAATCATAGCGTAATTCCCCAACTCCGCATAGCTTCATCTTTAATATCCCACACTAGTAAATTTGGCTTCAAATTTCGACCAAGAATTGGTCAAAATTTTGACCGAAATTAGTTGAATTTACGACTAACATTGTCGTCGGTCTTTTTTTGTTGAATTTTTGACGTACTTATAATCAGTCAAAATTTGACTAAAATAGAGGTTGAAAATTCGACTGAGTCCATGATTCAAAATTGTCGTCATTTTTTTATAATGGTCAAAATTTTGATCATTTGTCGAACAAATATCCACCTGATATTAATCGAAATTTTGACCAGTGGCAACAAAAATTTCCACCAAATGTTGGTCAAAATTTTTGATAAAAAAATCAAATGTTCGACCGAGATGCTATACGTTCGACGGATAAGATGGTCAAAATTTTGTTGTTTTGGTCAAAATTTTGTTGGTCAAAATTTTGTTATTGTGGTCGAAATTTCAACCATCCTTTGGTGGAGATTTTTGCTGGCATTGGTCGAAATTTTGACCAATGCTATTTTTTTTTTAAAAAAAAACAATGTTACCTACGTAAGGTGAATTTAGAGTTCTTTTCATTAACCTGTGATTCATGAGTAGTGGTTTACATAAATCCATCTCTCATGAGAATGAATGGAACAGTTACCACTCATTGGCTCTAGGTGATGCTTACAGAGCTAAACCATCGAGACTTCCTGGGAGGTCATCCATCCCAGTACCACTCCAGCTCGAGCACGCTTAACTACAGAGTTTCCTCAATGGTTAAACCCACTCTACTTGCATCCTCATTTGAAAAACCTTCACCAAGTGTTATGCCTTATGAACCATTCATTAGAAAGCCCCTTAAGCTCATCAATTAATAAGTAGGAGATATTTTCCATAGCAAGTCAAATTGTCACATTGCTATCAACATTCAACTGTGTAGTTTTTTGAGTCAAACTCATTGACCCGTGATTCATGAGTAGTGGTTCACACAAACCCATCTCTCATGAGAATGAATGGAACACTTAGCACTCATTGGTTCTAGCTGATGCTCATAGAGGTGAAGCACTGTAACTTCCTAAGAGGTCACCCATCCTAGTACTACTCCAACTCAAGCGCACTTAACTATGGAGTTTCCTTCATGGTTAAACCCACTCTACTTGCATTCTCATTTGAAAAACCTTCACCAAGTGTTGTGCCTTATGAACCATCGATTAGAAAGCCCCTTAAGCTCATCAACTGGTTCATAAGGCGCAACACTTGGTGAAGGTTTTGCAAATGAGAATGCAAGCAGAGTGGGTTTAACCAGGGAGGAAACTCTGTAGTTAAGTGTGCTCGAGTTGGTGTAGTACCGGAATGGGTGACCTCTTGGGAAGTCCTGGTGCTTCACCTCTGTGAGCATCAGCTAGAGCCAATGAGTGCTAACTGTTCCATTCATTCTCATGAGAGATGGGTTAATGTGAACCACTACTCATGAATCACGGGTCAATGAGTTTGACTCAAAAACTTACACAGTTGAATCTTGATAGCAATATCACAATTTGACTTGCTGTGGAAAATATCTCCTACTTATTAATTGATGAGCTTAACGGGCTTTCTAATGAATGGTTCATAAGGCATAACACTTGGTGAAGGTTTCGTAAATCAGGATGCAAGCAGCATGGGTTTAACCATGGAGGAAACTCCGTAGTTAAGCGTGCTCGAGCTAGAGTGGTACTGGGATGGATGACCTCCCGGGAAGTCTCGGTGCTTCACCTTCGTAAGCATCACCTAGAGCCAATGAGTGCTAACTGTTCCATTCATTCTCATGAGAGATCCATTTGATAAAGCTTGGTGAAAGAACTTCAAACATTTTGAAGCATCTATTGGATTCTATCACCCAAAAGGAAGATGGATTTCCCAATTTAGAAATTCAGAGTTCTTTTCATTAACCTGTGATTCATGAGTAGTGGTTTACATGAACCCATCTCTCATGAGAATAAATGGAACAGTTACCACTCATTGGCTCTAGGTGATGCTTACGGAGGTGAAGCACCGAGACTTCCCGGGAGGTCATCCATCCCAGTACCACTCCAGCTCGAGCACGCTTAACTACGGAGTTTCCTCCATGGTTAAACCCACTCTGCTTGCATCCTCATTTACAAAACCTTCACCAAGTGTTATGCCTTATGAACCATTCATTAGAAAGCTCCTTAAGCTCGTCAATTAATAAGTAGGAGATATTTGCCACAGCAAGTCAAATTGTGATATTGCTATCAACATTCAACTGTGTAGTTTTTTGAGTCAAACTCATTGACCCGTGATTCATGAGTAGTGGTTCACAGGAACCCATCTCTCATGAGAATGAATGGAACAGTTAGCACTCATTGGCTCTAGCTGATGCTCACAGAGGTGAAGCACCGAGACTTCCCGAGAGGTCACCCATTCCGGTACTACACCAACTCAAGTGCACTTAACTACGGAGTTTCCTCCCTGGTTAAACCCACTCTGCTTGCATTCTCATTTGCAAAACCTTCACCAAGTGTTGTGCCTTGTGAACCATTGATTAGAAAGCCCCTTAAGCTCATCAACTGGTTCGTAAGGCGCATCACTTGGTGAAGGTTTTGCAAATGAGAATGCAAGTAGAGTGGGTTTAACCAGGGAGGAAACTCCGTAGTTAAGTGCGCTCGAGTTGGTGTAGTACCGGAATGGGTGACCTCTCGGGAAGTCCCGGTGCTTCACCTTTGTGAGCATCAGCTAGAGCCAATGAGTGCTAACTGTTCCATTCATTCTCATGAGAGATGGGTTTGTGTGAACCACTACTCATGAATCACGGGTCAATGAGTTTGACTCAAAAAACTACACAGTTGAATCTTGATAGCAATATCACAATTTGACTTGCTATGGAAAATATCTCCTACTTATTAATTGACGAGCTTAAGGGGCTTTCTAATGAATGGTTCATAAGGCATAACACTTGGTGAAGGTTTTGCAAATGAGGATAAAAGTAGAGTGGGTTTAACCATGGAGGAAACTCCATAGTTAAGCATGCTCGAGCTGGAGTGGTACTGGGATGGATGACCTCCGAGGAAGTCTTGGTGCTTCACCTCCGTAAGCATCACCTAGAGCCAATGAGTGCTAACTGTTCCATTCATTCTCATGAGAGATGGGTTTGTGTGAACCACTACTCATGAATCACGGGTCAATGAGTTTGACTCAAAAAACTACACAGTTGAATCTTGATAGCAATATCACAATTTGACTTGCTATGGAAAATATCTCCTACTTAATAATTGATGAGCTTAAGGGGCTTTCTAATGAATGGTTCATAAGGCATAACACTTGGTGAAGGTTTTGCAAATGAGGATGCAAGCAGAGTGGGTTTAACCATGGTGGAAACTCCATAGTTAAGCGTGCTCGAGCTGGAGTGGTACTGGGATGGATGACCTCCCGGGAAGTCTTGGTGCTTCACCTCCGTAAGCATCACCTAGAGCCAATGAGTGCTAACTGTTCCATTCATTCTCCTGAGAGATCCATGTGATAAAGCTTGGTGAAATAACTTCAAACATTTTGAAGCATCTATTGGATTCTATCACCCAAAAGGAAGATGGATTTCCCAATTCAGAAATTCCCAACCACCATCTTTAATAAATTTATCTGGATCATCTAGAATGGTCTTCAAAATTGGCTACTAGTTCAAGTTCATTCTGCTTACATAATACTTTATATCCATTGAGTTTAGCCATTCTTTGATGCCATCAAGAGAAGATTGAGGAATAACATCAATGTGGAGTACATCCCGCTTGAAGTCTTTGAAAACAATAGCCATATCAAATGCCTTTTGCCCAAGTCCTAGTCTCTCAAGGTTAACTATCTCAATCTCACTAATGGTTATTACTAAGAAAGGAAATTCCACCAACTCTACCAAACAGTTTACGGTAGGAATAATAAAAGAAGAGGCTTTGAAAGGAACTCCATGAAAACCTAGCTCTCTAAATGGTATATCAAACTCCAGTTCAAAATCTTTTAGATGAGGCTGCTCCCATAGCTCTGTTACTCATTTAACAAACCCTTCAAACTCTCCATTGATTTGATTTTTCCTGTCCCTCTCTTGCTGCTCTTCCTCAATTTCATCAGGATCATACATGGACCTTCTTGCCCCTCCTAATGTTTGGACCACATCCATTACTTCCACAAAAAACTGGACATCCTTAGTCTTCTTAGTTCCCACCATAATATGGTTATGCAAATGAAAATGAAGCAAAGTAATCATCTCCTTCTTTGCTGGCTGGAAGAATGCATGTTTAATATTTTGATACATGATATCAGCTCTCTCTTCTGCTCTCATGGTTGAATACCGAAATCCATTATAGTGGGCCTCTAGAGTTCTAGTCATCTTTCTTCCTCTTCCACCAAATGTCGGCCTGATCCACAAGTCTGCCAACCTAATTGGCTTTTTTTTTTAAAGTTGAAGTTTCTTCTGAGTCACCAGTGTAGGTCTCTTTGCCTTTTCAGACTCTATCATAGCTACAGATAGTCTGTGGGATTTGATCATTTGTACCACTTGGTTGATGATGCAGGGGCATCCAGCAGGGCACCTGAGCCCAGGAGTGGAATGGCATTTAGAGATGTTCAATTGCAATGTTAGACTCAATATTCAAAGCAAAATTCATAATCAAGTCTAAAGGTCATTTTAATGTAATAAGGAATAATTTAGTATGTAAGCAAGATATGGACGTACAAAAAAAACCAGTGAGCTGTTTAACAAATCCCCAAAAGAAATTGATATCAAGAATGTAGCAAAAAAGATGTGAGATGCATGAACATCAAAGATTAATATGGCTAGAAGATAGAAGCAATGAACTGTTCATGAGTTCCAAGCACTTAAAAATGTGGAGTTCAGTCAGCCTGTACTAGCAAGCTAAAAAAATTCTTTCAAATCATTGATTCAGTTTGCCATGTTTATTGACCTCAAATTTGGTCTTTTCATTAACCTATGATTCATGAGTAGCGGTTCACATGAACCCATCTCTCATGAGAATGAATGGAATAGTTACCACTCATTGGCTCTAGGTGATGCTTACGGAGGTGAAGCACCGAGACTTCCCGGGAGGTCATCCATCCCAGTACCACTCTAGCTCGAGCACGCTTAACTACAGAGTTTCCTCCATGGTTAAACCCACTCTGCTTGCATCCTCATTTGCAAAACCTTCACCAAGTGTTATTCCTTATGAACCATTCGTTAGAAAGCCCCTTAAGCTCGTCAATTAATAAATAGGAGATATTTTCCACAGCAAGTCAAATTGTGATATTGCTATCAACATTCAACTGTGTAGTTTTTTGAGTCAAACTCATTGACCCGTGATTCATGAGTAGTGGTTCACACAAACCCATCTATCATGAGAATGAATGGAACACTTAGCACTCATTGGTTCTAGCTGAAGCACCGGGACTTCCCGAGAGGTCACCCATCCCAGTACTACTCCAACTCGAGCGCACTTAACTACAGAGTTTCCTCCGTGGTTAAACCCACTCTACTTGCATTCTCATTTGAAAAACCTTCACCAAGTGTTGTGCCTTATGAACCATCGATTAGAAATCCCCTTATGCTCATCAACTGGTTCGTAAGGTGCAACACTTGGTGAAGGTTTTGCAAATGAGAATGCAAGTAGAGTGGGTTTAACTAGGGAGGAAACTCCGTAGTTAAGTTTGCTCGAGTTGGAGTAGTACTGGAATGGGTGACCTCTCGGGAAGTCCCGGTGCTTCACCTCTGTGAGCATCACCTAGAGCCAATGAGTGCTAAGTGTTCCATTCATTCTCATGAGAGATGGGTTCTTGTGAACCAGAGTATCAAAACCCGTACTGAGTCAGGCGAGTTATCCTGACTCGCGGGTCGAGCCATATCTCCCAGGTTTTTGTGACCCAGCCGAGTCATGGGCCGAGTTATGGGGCATGACCCACGTGACTCGCCGAGTCAGTGGGTCATGGCCATAACTCGCGGGTCCATGCCTCATGACCCACGCCATGGTAGGCCCGAGCCATAGACTTGTCAACAACAGTGATATACATGTTGTTGAAGGATGAGAAAAATTGTGACAATCACTTAGAACAAGACAATAATCTGCTATTTCAAGAAAGAGGACTATGCCAATGATGCAGTCATAATAAAAATGATATGAGCAATAATCCATGAATGAGAGCAGCAAACAAAAGGATGTAGAAGATAGTATGCTGGAGGATAGTGGCTTTCATTTTTATGACAGTGATCAGAAATGGAGAAATGCAGAAGAATATCGGTGAAAATCATGACTATTATGAGAGGACATGATAATTAACAAACAGTCACATCAATGTCTAAGGACATTGATCATCTTCATGAATCTCTAATGACAGTAGGCTTCATGAATTTCTGATCATAGTAGTCTTCAGTGAGTGTTCAAGGACAGTGTTCAAAGAAAGAAGATAGCAAACAGAAGAATGAATCCTAAAGCAGTCATTAGTCATGAAAAGTCACTGATAAAAGATGATTAAAAGCAGTGTTTTGCAATGTGATAGCAGTGAAAAGAAAATCGATCAGAGCAGTGATGTATAGCAGTGATTACATGATGAAACAATGACATATACTGTTAGAAACAGTGACATTCACTGTTAGAGCAGTCACAATAAGGATCAGAACAGTAAGTAAATGATAGGTCATGAAGAGCAGTCCAAGGAATGTCAAAAAAGTTAGCCAATGAATAAATAAGAAGAATCATAAAGAAATGAGAACAGTTGATGGTGTATCACAAGAATATCAGTTAGAATAGCCATGATTCATCAATGAGCATTTATGAGTTGTTAAAGGGAAGAGTAGGACAAATCCCTTGGGACAATGAAGATTGAAATGCTAAGAATCAATGATCCACAAGATTCAAATTGGAGAGATGGAATGAAGACAGTGAATGTAATGGAAAAAATAGTGATCAAATTGCCTTGGTTATTGATTGAATCTACACATTTGAATATCTATATATATTGAACTAGCAAATAAGAAAAGACGTGACGGTTCACATTAGAAATGACATGTTAGTTCATAATGAAGTGACGTGACTGTTCATAACAATTACCATTCATTCCCTTCATTATCAATTATACTTTCTTCTCTTAACCATATCCTTTAGATGTTATTTGACCTTTAGATGTGATGTGATGTGTTTTTAAGCTTTATTCAATAATGGGTGCGTAAAACAAGTTTTAAATTTTAAGCAATCTCTATTTTATTTTTTTGCTGAGTCATTACTGAGTCATTGCCAAGTCATCGGCGAGTCACGGGTCGAGTCGGCCTTGCCGAGTCTGAGTTTTGATTCTTTGGTGTGAACCACTACTCATGAATCATGGGTCAATGATTTTGACTCAAAAAACTACACAGTAGAATCTTGATAGCAATATCACAATTTGACTTGCTGTGGAAAATATCTCCTACTTATTAATTAACGAGCTTAAGGGGCTTTCTAATGAATGGTTCATAAGGCATAACACTTGGTGAAGGTTTTTCAAATGAGGATGCAAGTAGAGTGGGTTTAACCATGGAGGAAACTCCGTAGTTAAGCGTGCTTGAGCTGGAGTGGTACTGGGATGGATGACCTCCCCGGAAGTCCCGGTGCTTCACCTCCATAACCATCAACTAGAGCCAATGAGTGGTAACTGTTCCATTCATTCTCATGAGAGATGGGTTCATGTAAACCACTACTCATGAATCACAAGTTAATGAAAAGAACTCTGAATTTTTGAATTGGGAAATCCATCTTCCATTTGGGTGACAGAATCCAATAGATGCTTCAAAATGTTTGAAGTTCTTTCACCAAGCTTTATCAAATGGATCTCTCACAAGAATGAATGGAACAATTACCACTCATTGGCTCTAGGTGATGCTTATGGAGGTGAAGCACCGGGACTTCCCGGGAGGTCATCCATCCCAGTACCACTCCAGCTTGAGCACGCTTAACTACAGAGTTTCCTCCATGGTTAAACCCACTCTGCTTGCATCCTCATTTGCAAAACCTTCACCAAGTGTTATGCCTTATGAACCATTCATTAGAAAGCCCCTTAAGCTCGTCAGTTAATAAGTAGGAGATATTTTCCACAGCAAGTCAAATTGTGATATTGCTATCAACATTCAACTGTGTAGTTTTTTGAGTCAAGCTCATAGACCCGTGATTCATGAGTAGTGGTTCACATGAACCCATCTCTCATGAGAATGAATGGAATAGTTAGCACTAATTGGCTCTAGCTGATGCTCATAGAGGTGAAGCACCGGGACTTCCTGAGAGGTCACCCATTCTCGTACTACACCAAATCAAGCGCACTTAACTACAGAGTTTCCTCCGTGGTTAAACCCACTCTGCTTGCATTCTCATTTGAAAAACCTTCACCAAGTGTTGTGCCTTATGAACCATTGATTAGAAAGCCCCTTAAGCTCATCAACTGGTTCGTAAGGTGCAACACTTGGTGAAGGTTTTGCAAATGAGAATGCAAGCAGAGTGGGTTTAACTAGGGAGGAAACTCCGTAGTTAAGTGTGCTCGAGTTGGAGTAGTACTGGAATGGGTGACCTCTCAGGAAGTCTCGGTGCTTCACCTCTGTGAGCATCACCTAGAGCCAATGAGTGCTAGGTGTTCCATTCATTCTCATGAGAGATGGGTTCTTGTGAACTAGAGTATCAAAACCCGTAGTGAGTCAGGCGAGCTATCCTAACTCGCGGTTCAAGCCATGTCTCCTGGGTTTTGGTGACCCGGCCGAGTCATGGGCCGAGTTATGGGGCATGACCTGCGTGGCTCACCGAGTCAGTGGGTCATGGCCATAACTCGCGGTTCCATGCCTCATGACCCTCGCCATGGTAGGCCTGAGCCATAGACTTGTCAACAATAGTGATATACATGTTGTTGAAGGATGAGAAAAATTGTGACAATCACTTAGAACAAGACAATAATCTGCCATTTCAAGAAGGAAGACTGTGCCAATGATGCAGTCATAATAACAATGATATGAGCAATAATCCATGAATGAGAGCAGAAAACAAAAGGATGTAGAAGATAGTATGCTGGAGGACAGTAGCTTTCATTTTTATGACAGTGATCAAAAATGGAGAAATGCAGAAGAATATCGGTGAAAATCATGACTATTATGAGAGGACATGATAATTAACAAACAGTCACATGAATGTCTAAGGACATTGATCATCTTCATGAATCTCTAATGATAGTAGGCTTCATGAATTTCTGATGATAGTAGTCTTCAGTGAGTGTTCAAGGACAGTGTTCAAAGAAAGAAGACAGCAAACAGAAGAATGAATCCTAAAGCAGTCATTAGTCATGAAAAGTCACTGATAAAAGATGATTAAAAGTAGTGTTTTGCAATGTGATAGCAGTGAAGAGAAAATCGATCAGAGCAGTGATGTATAGCAGTGATTACATGATGAAACAATGACATATACTGTTAGAAACAGTGACATTCACTGTTAGAGCAGTCACAATAAGGATCAGAACAATAAGTAAATGATAGGTCGTGAAGAGCAGTCCAAGGAATGTCAAAAAAGTTAGCCAATGAATAAATAAGAAGAATCATAAAGAAATGAGAACAGCTGACGATGTATCACAAGAATATCAGTTAGAATAGCCATGATTCATCAATGAGCATTCATGAGTTGTTAAAGGGAACAGTAGGACAAATGCCTTGGGACAATGAAGATTGAAATGCTAAGAATCAATGATCCACAAGATTCAAATTGGAGAGATGGAATGAAGACAGTGAATGTAATGGAAAAAATAGTGATCAAATTGCCTTGGTTATTGATTGAATCTACACATTTGAATATCTATATATATTGAACTAGCAAATAAGAAAAGACATGACTGTTCACATTAGAAATGACATGTTAGCTCATAATGAAGTGACGTGACTATTCATAAAAATTACCATTCATTCCCTTCGTTATCAATTATACTTTCTTCTCTTAACCATATCCTTTAGATGTTATTTGACCTTTAGATGTGATGTGATGTGTTTTTAAGCTTTATTCAATAATGGGTGCCTGAAACAAGTTTTAAATTTTAAGAAATCTCTATTTATTTTTTTTGCCGAGTCATTTCCGAGTCGTTGCCGAGTCATCGGTGAGTCACGGGTCGAGTCAGCCTTGCCGAGTCTGAGTTTTGATTCTTTGGTGTGAACCACTACTCATGAATCACGGGTCAATGAGTTTGACTCAAAAAACTACACAGTAAAATCTTGATAGCAATATCACAATTTGACTTGCTGTGGAAAATATCTCCTACTTATTAATTGACGAGCTTAAGGGGCTTTCTAATGAATGGTTCATAAGGCATAACACTTGGTGAAGGTTTTGCAAATAAGGATGCAAGTAGAGTGGGTTTAACCATGGAGGACACTCCGTAGTTAACCGTGCTTGAGCTGGAGTGGTACTGGGATGGATGACCTCCCGGGAAGTCCTGGTGCTTCACCTCCGTAAACATCACGTAGAGCCAATGAGTGGTAACTGTTCCATTCATTCTCATGAGAGATGGGTTCATGTAAACTACTACTCATGAATCACAGGTTAATGAAAAGAACTCTGAATTTCTGAATTGGGAAATCCATCTTCCATTTGGGTGACAGAATCCAATAGATGCTTCAAAATGTTTGAAGTTCTTTCACCAAGCTTTATCAAATGGATCTCTCATGAGAATGAATGGAATAGGTACCACTCATTGGCTCTAGGTGATGCTTACGGAGGTGAAGCACCGGGACTTCCTGGGAGGTCATCCATCCCAGTACCACTCCAGCTTGAGCACACTTAACTACAGAGTTTCCTCCATGGTTAAACCCACTCTTCTTGCATCCTCATTTGCAAAACCTTCACCAAGTGTTATGCCTTATGAACCATTCATTAGAAATCCCCTTAAGCTCATCAATTAATAAGTAGGAGATATTTTCCACAGCAAGTCAAATTGTGATATTGCTATCAAGATTCAACTGTGTAGTTTTTTGAGTCAAACTCATTGAGCCGTGATTCATGAGTAGTGGTTCACACGAACCCATCTCTCATGAGAATGAATGGAATAGTTAGCACTCATTGGCCCTAGCTGATGCTCATAGAGGTGAAGCACTGGGACTTCTCGAGAGGTCACCCATTCCCGTACTACACCAAATCGAGCGCACTTAACTACGGAATTTCCTCCGTGGTTAAACCCACTCTTCTTGCATTCTCATTTGAAAAACCTTCACCAAGTGTTGTGCCTTATGAACCATTGATTAGAAAGCCCCTTAAGCTCATCAACTGGTTCATAAGGCACAACACTTGGTGAAG
Source organism: Chamaecyparis obtusa (assembly GCA_027943335.1). Lineage (NCBI taxonomy): Eukaryota > Viridiplantae > Streptophyta > Pinopsida > Cupressales > Cupressaceae > Chamaecyparis > Chamaecyparis obtusa. Next base: position 616,860 of record BSBK01005551.1, on the reverse strand, counting down.
GTTTTGCAAATGAGGATGCAAGCAGAGTGGGTTTAACTAGGGAGGAAACTCCGTAGTTAAGTGTGCTCGAGTTGGAGTAGTACTGGGATGGATGACCTCCCAAGAAGTCCTGGTGCTTCACCTCCGTAAGAATCACCTAGAGCCAATGAGTGCTAACTGTTCCATTCATTCTCGTGAGAGATCCATTTGATAAAGCTTGGTGAAAGAACTTCAAACATTTTGAAGCATCTATTGGATTCTATCACCCAAATGGAAGATGGATTTCCCAATTCAGAAATTCCCAGCCACCATCTTCAATAAATTTATCTGGATCATCTGTAATGGTCTTCAAAATTGGCCGCCAGTTCAAGTTCATTCTGCTTTCATAATACTTTATATCCATTGAGTTTAGCCATTCTTTGATTCCATCAAGAGAAGATTGAGGAATAACATTAATGCGAAGTACAGCCCGCTTGAAGTCTTTGAAAACAATAGCCATATCAAATGCCTTTTGCCCAAGTCCTACTCTCTCAAGGTTAACTATCTCAATCTCACTAATGGTTATTACTAAGAAAGGCAATTCCACCAACTCTACCAAATAGTTTATAGTAGGAACAATAAAAGCAGAGGCTTTGAAAGGAACTCCATGAAAACCTAGCTCTCTAAATGGTATATCAAACTCCAGTTCAAAATCTTTTAGATGAGGCTGCTCCCATAGCTCTGTTACTCATTTAACAAACCCTTCAAACTGTCCATTGATTTTATTTTTCATGTGCCTCTCTTGCTGCTCTTCCTCAATTTCATCGGGATCATACATGGACCTTCTGGGCCCTCCTAAAGTTTGGACCACGTCCATTACTTCCACATAAAATTGGACATCCTTAGTCTTCTTAGTTCCCACCATAATATGATTATGCAAATGAAAATGAAGCAAAGTAATCATCTCCTTCTCTACTGGCTGGAAGAATGCATGTTTAATATTTTGATACATGATATCAGCTCTCTCTTCTGCTCTCATGGTTGAATATAGAAGTCCATTATAGTGGGCCTCCAGAGTTCTAGTCATCTTTCTTCCTCTTCCACCAAATGTCGGCCCGATCCACAAGTCTGCCAACCTAATTGGCTTTGTTTTTGAAAGATGAAGTTTCTTCTGAGTCACCAGTGTAGGTCTCTCTACCTTTTCAGACTCTGTCATAGCTACAGACCGTCTGTGGGATTTGATCATTTGTACCACTTGGTTGATGATGCAGGGGCATCCAGAAGGGCACCTGAGCCCAGGAGTGGAATGGCATTTAGAGATGTTCAATTGCAATGTTAGACTCAATATTCAAAGCAAAATTCATAATCAAGTCTAAAGGTCATTGTAATGTAATAAGGAATAATGCTATAAAAGCAATGTAATAAGTGAAAATCCCATGTAATGAGTCAAAATGTCATGTAATGGTCATATAGGGTTAAGGTCTAAGTGGTTTTAGGTTTATAGGCATTAAATGGGTCCTTGACAAAGAATAGTCTCAATGACAGAGACAGAGGATCAGTCTTCAAAAAAGGAGCATTGATTGAGGATACATATCCTTGAGACTGAGATCTTCAAAAGGTTGTAGTCAAATGGAAGATTACAGTCTCAAAGGAATATAGGAGAAATGTTTGGAGACAAAACAGTGAGAGAGGCTTTACTCAAAAAATGCATCCAAGAAGGTGAGTACCTGGAAGATGGTTTGCTTCAAGGAAGTTAGAATTCTATTTCCTCAGTTTGATTGTTACAGTAGAGGATAGAGAGAAGTTGTTACAAGGTTCTTTGCTCTTGAGTAATTTGAACCTCAAAGGCAGAGCTCTTCTCATCTCTTTAACATTACAAGTGGTTGTTTAAAGAAGATTTCTAGGTTTGGATGGTCCATAGTAAAATTTCCCAAAGAGTGTATCGAGTCTTCCCACATAACGTTTTAAGCTTGATGGGAACATAGGCAAAAAAAAAGTTTCTAATTAGATTTTAACAAAATTTTAGCCCTTCCATTATATTCATATTATTTAACATCTTCATAATCACCACTGTAGCTTGCAAGGTGATTCATCAAATTAAAAACAAAGCCTCCATGGCTTCTTACAACCTTTGAGTATTGTAAACTATAAGTAATATTCAGTAGAGAAATATAGCGAGGTAAGTGAGGACATTCTTCATTATAAGAATGAAATGATAGACAAGGGTAATTCTCAGGTTTAGTCTTTAACCATGCAAACTGTAATTGTAGAGACCGGCTTGGTTATTACTGTTGACATTCAATTATCTATTGAGCTTATGAGCTTGGAGAAGAGAACTGCAAACTGCAACACCCTCACCAACTGTAAGAAACAGCCAATTTGGTCACAGAATTTCAGTGAACTTTTCCTTTTGAAGATTCTCCATGAGATCTGACCCAGGGTTGCTCAATGCAAGCTAAAGATCATGTATACTCCTTGTTAGTATAATTCACATTGTTTACAATACAAAATAGATTTTTGTTAAATTTTGTTATAACATAAAGATAGTCACACTTATTTAAAACTTGCAAGCTTGGTGAGCACTTCGATTTTTATTGATTTATATGTAGGTTCTAGGCCAGTAATGAAACAGTACGCAATTTAAAAAGGTCAAAGTTTAGAGTTTACTGTTTAAACCAAAATTCTATGAAGTGTTGATATAGTTGACATGTTTTATACAGAGTACATACTGCTGAACACATTTAAACAACACATTCTAAGCTTTCATTTCTTTGGTTGATTTATTAGGAATGCTTTTACTTAATTCAATAAGACCCACTTATTAAATTTATTAGGAATGCTATTACTTAATTCAATAATACCCACTTATTAAATAATTTTAGATGAATGACATAAACAAATCAAAACTTAAAATAAATTGTTTAAACCAAAATAATATTTTGTTCAAACCAAAATTATGATAATAGTTACCTGAAGGCCTTTCAGTTCAATTATTCTCTTGAGCTCTTTGAGCATTTTGATTCCACTGGTGTCAATAGTGGTTACAGCTGCATAAGCGAAAAAAGAGAATGCAAAGCAGCACCAAAGTACAATACAAACCAAACCTGCTGAAGTTTGACCATAGACAACTGTATATCTAAATCCCATAATAAAGGAAATAGGAATGGTTGTATATGATAAAATTAGGTTGCATTTATTTCATTTTATTCTGCTCCATAGTTTTGTTACTAGAAAACCGATTACAAGTGAAGGGAAATCCTTTTACAAAAAAGAAATGATGCATCAAATATGTAAGCTTTCAGAACTTATGGCCCATATCTATAATAACATACTACAAAGTGTCTTCCTTCAGCTTGGCAAGATGCTCCTCTTCATCCATTATCCATCTCATTATCCTGTGTACATTGTAAAGTTTATTAAGGTCCCCAATAAACAATCCATGTAATGAAGACTGTGGATTAGAGATGTCTCAAAGCAGAAGAGCTCAAAAGAGAAGGGTTATGGTGAATGGGTGCTCATGACATTGCTATTGCTTGGATTACTCAAAACATCAAATAACAAATAATATATAAAGTTATAAACTGTTAAGGGGAGGGAGAATAGTAGTTGTATGGACTATCTTCTTCAATATCAAATACCATCATGCAATTCATTAAAATATTATGCTTAACATAATATATTCTAAAAATGACATTTTTGAAATTCTACCAAAACTTAATCTAAAAATGACTACTATTCAAAAGATGAGTTATTCGAAAGATGGGTTATTTGAAATATGGGTTATAAATAATTGAATCAAGCATGACTACATTTAGGAAGCTGCATGACTAAATTCAGGAAGCTGACCGTACACATAGGACATTCATTATGTCTATTGAAAAATAAGCTTTTAAAATAAACATAGACAAATCACCTTTCTCTTAAGTAGCTTGAATTGGAAAAATAGATTCAAGCTACAATGCTTTGAATTCAATAAAAACTTAGAATTAAATAATATTTTGTAGCTTACCAATTTAGGAGTGCTGGAGTGATTACCAGTTGTGATGTAGCAAGATGTGCATGAACCTTCAATGTTCATCGTGTCAATGGCAATCATCTCTTTATTGTAATCAATATTGTAGTTCTTGAACAGTGCAAAAGTTCTGCCAACTGCTATTCCTTCCTATACGGGAATAATTCAAATCAACTAGAGGTAATAAATTACTAGCCAATGAACATAATTATAAATCTTTGATGAGCTGATCTTTTAAACTTTTTTCTTGCAAATTCCACCTTTTAAGGAAAAACACAAAATTGTTAGATATAGCCACTAAAAGAAAAGATCGGAATGAAAGGAAAAATACTGTACCAATTAATGATATGAAAAAAAAATAGTGGGATAAACTTAGTTCACTTATGATGTTCCACCTTTTACGTATGGTGGGCCCGAATATATGCAATGTTAGGTCATAAAGTTTCTTATAAAACATATCATTTCCTGCAAAAAATGTCATGGGATAATCAATCCAAAACTTGTTATGAATAGGTAAATGCATATTACAATATAAAAAATAATTATTTAAAGTACCTAGAATCTAAGGACATTTTATAGGCATTGATTCATTATTGTCAATCAATAATGATGTCTGTGTCGCACCCGTGCTAGTAACACGGGTAGATCCAAGAAATGGTGGTGAATTATCACCAATACATGCAGATTGATCAGTATCTGGTGTACCAAGTGGTGCCACCAGGGTATCTCCTGCTCCAAAAAAATAATCCACTATGTGATGCACCCAAGATTAAAGTACACCAGATACTGATCAATCTACATGCATTGGTGATGCCCACTTGATGTCGCCTTTGGTCTCATCATCATAAGAACATGACCCCCCATTAGCAAGGAAATATTGCATGCGTTTGTGAAATTTTTTTCTAATCTTTTGCCACATCAACCTGCACTGAGTGGTCAACAACAAGATCCATAGGTACCTGCAATCATAAAGTTGATAAATACCAATAGTTGGCGTAAAGAAGAAAAATACCATAAACAATAGCATTTCAAAAATGACTAAGAAATATATATCTGATCTAGAATTTAAAGTAATAAAGACAGAAAGAGCAGAGATAAAGCAATCGTGATTAAATAGTAATCTTCAAAAACCTATGTTGTTAATCTTTCCATCATACAATGTATTAGGATTTATTGAAGAATATAAACACACAAAAAAATTGACAAGAAAATAATGTAGCACATAGACTTAGAGTCCCTAAATCTTCAACAAAATATGGAATGCAAAGCCAACACAATGAATTTCCATTTCTCAAGCATAAGAAATTCAAGCTTATTTCTCATGGAACAGCACAAGACAGACACAAAGATGTATAGGAAAACACAGTGTGGTATCAATGTACTAATCTACCCCATAGGCACAAAACAGACATACTAAAATACACCCATAGTTCAATTATTAAGTGTTATTTTTATCTTTTCAAATATTTGAAAAATGTATGGCTATCAAATACAAAGCTTTGTGCTCAATAAATAAAAGGTAAGGTTTTGAACATGTAGATCCACTTGTTATCTGAGGTTCGAATACATCGTAAACTCAAGCGAATTAAACTTGAACTCCTGGAGGGGAATTGGATTTCTATTTCAGCACAAAATAGAAACATGATGAGAAATGATGAAAATGTTTTATTGTTCACTAAGCATAAGATATAGAAACTAAAGAAAAAGTGCCACCATTTTATACTAAAATGAACTAAAATAGTCTTTCAAAATATGAAGGCAACAACAATACTTACGGATAGGGACCATAAATCTTTACTTGACGAATATGGGTATCCCGTCCATTTTGATGATTAGACAATACAGCAAGCTGCAACATAAATGTTTGCACAAATACATCCTTGAAATGAATTAACAAAGGAAAATCTGTAAGTCTAAGAAGAATGGAAAATGTTTAATTAAACAAGATCACCATCACGAAAATCTGTAAGTCTAAGAAGAATGGAAAATGTTTAATTAAACTAGAGATGTTACCAATCTCTCTTGGAATCTGACCAACGAAAATAGAGTCGTACAAGCTTAAATGCCTTAAATTATTGAGCTTGTGAAAGTGTGATGGGATGGCAAGAGGAGGGAAGAAGGCATTGTGACTGAGGTCCAAGTGCTCTAGATAATGTAGTTGGAATAGTCTCCCACGAAGTTGCCTCCATGTCATGAATGGATAGATTATCTGATCTTGTGCGGTACCTCTTGTCTTGGCTCTAGCAATGGCTATGCTGGTTTCAAAAATTCTAATTTAGAAATGTATAATTCTATTAAAATAAAAGCATTAAAAATTTGACTGTTTCCAAGAAAACATAGATTGAAATGAATGTTGAAAACCATACCAGAAATATGAAGTATGTTTCTGCCGTACTTCTTTGCCGTATGAGGTGAGTTTAAAACTCATATCAAGATGAAGAATCTCAAGCATAGAGTAACAAAAAGTAATGATAATAAGACACCTGAATGTGAATCTAGATCACAAAATCCTCCATATGCACCACCGCTAACACGTACACGATCCCACAACCATGTATTTCTTTGTATCATAATGATCTAATGTAGGAGAATAGAGAAGCTTGGTGAAGGAGCAGTGTTGGATGATAATTTGTTGATGGAGGTTAAGCCTGAACAGACACCAGTCATGTTGAAAGTTGGTTGCTTCGTGATTGAAGAGGTTTGGTGATGGATTACCTATAAGGGGGTCTATAGTGAGGTGTTTACATAGTTAGTTTGGCCTGGAGTTGATGGGAGGGGTCCTTTTGATCAAACCCTCATGGTATGTCCCTAAAAGCAAGGGTTTGGTGGCAAATGAGTTAAGTGAAGGGTGGAGACTTGGTGAGTTGGAAATGTGTCATTTCTCAACCTCTAGAATGACTATTTCAGCCTTTTGAGTCTTGGGAGCAAGTGGAGTTATGGGTTGCTATGTAAAAGTGGAGAATTAGGCCTGGTGAGGATAGGCTAGGGGTATTGGATCTTGGGTATGGTCCAAAGGAGTATAGGTTGAATCTTTCAGAGGATTTAAAGAGCCCAAATGGGTATTTAGATAATATTTGAGTTTACTTAGTTGTTTGGGGAAAGTAAGAGGAAAAGTCAATTTAATGACTGGTGAGGGCTACAAGCTTCAAGGACTGATTGTGTGTGTTGGATAGAAGATGGGTTGTCCAAATCAAATGGGTTGTGGGAATATGGTGGATAGGTCATAAAAAGATGTTTTTTGAATTTAAAATGAAGGTTGGATTCTTGTGTGAAGGTTTGGTGTTTGAGAGAAACTAGGTACACTTGGGAGTCAAGGCATTGAGGGATATTGAGGTAAAGAAGCAATTGCAAAGTGGAGTGGATTTGTTGTCTGAGGTAATCAATATGGATGCCACACACCAGCTCTGCATCAGGTTGCAAGCAAAGTGGGCTTAACATTGGAGGAACCTTTGTAGTAAAGAGCACTTGAACTAGAATAATATTGGGATGAGTGACCTGCTGGGAAGTAGCGTTGTCTAAAATGAATCAAGGAAGTGAACCTGTTGCAGAGGAGTGTTTGGTTGATATCCTAAAGTCAAGAACTTCTTATTTATCCTCGAGTTAAACTTTAGTTCCTTGAGTGGATTCCAAGACGTTGTTGAATCCTCAAGTTGAACAGGGTTCCTTAAGGGGATATTAGAAGGCTCTGCATCAAAAACTCTAAGCTTGTCTTTAAAATTTGAGCTTCACTTGGTTTCGAGAATAGTTTAATATTCTCTACTAAACAATGCCAACCACATGAAGGTGGAAGCTCATTTGGCCCCTCCCCCCCCCCCTAACATCACTCTAAATTCCCCATTAACATTTAATAACATTCATTCATTCATTCAATCATCCGGCATTTTTGAAATATAACATTCAATCATTATAATCACATGATAACATTCATTAACACATAAAATTCATTAACACACAACATTCATAAATAATTCATTAACACATAATTCATTAACACACAACATTCCCGAATAATTCATTAACACATATTAACACACATCATTCATCAACATTACTAGTACAAAATTACATCCATTAAGACAAAGTTCTTTCATTAGCAATAAATGTTAATTACAATCATTTCTTTTTGGGTTTCTTGCTATTTTTTTTAATCATATAATTTCTAAGAGGAAGATCAATGTCCTCATCATTCCCCTCCTCTATTGAGTCTAATCCCAACGTGTGTCTCCTCCTCATCTATTCAGGAATAGGAGGCCGCTGCGCTGAAGGGGGGTCTGCTGCAATAACTACTTCATGAGTTAAATTCACACTTTTATATTATTGAATTACAAGTATTTATGTAAGTAAAAGAACTATAAATCAAAAAATTAATTTAAAAGAACAAAACATAGATTTTCTTTACCTGAATGTGCCACATGATCTACATGGTGATCAGTTTGAACATCCTCCGGCACTCGTTCAGCATGACCTGATTCTGTATCCTATAAAATATACACAAAAATGTTACACCAAGTTCAATTTAAGATGTTAAATTATATGAATAATTACATAATTAGTTTTAAAAAGAAAATGAGCACCTCCTTGGATAGTATGATCCACATCAGTGGCTTCATGATGCGGCACTGTAGGCTGCATTGCAATGTAATGGACATTATTATCAAATTGATTGTTGCTCAAGTATTCAATTTCTAATATATTTTTTGACATATTTACCTGTGCACATGATGCAGGAGACTCTTCGGTTGGGCCAGTGGAAGCTTGCAGTAGGCGTTCAACCATGCCTTGATAGCCTTCCTTGAAGGCAATTTTTCCATGTTCTTCCGTGGCCTCTAAATTAAAATCAGAGCTCTGCATTTTTTGATTAAACAAAATTATTTGCATTTTATAAATAATTTTTCTCTGCAATTCATTTACTGCTACTTACAATGCGAGCTTTAATTTTTGAATATCCGCCAGCGCCAAGCCTGTGTTGCCCAATCTTTTCCAGCCTGGCCTTTGTTGCCTTTGAAGTGTCCTGCAACCTATGAAAAGTTTGAAAAAATGGTTATAAAAACATGTATATGGAATAACAAATGAAACTTTGAAATGTTGAACACATTGCCTTCAATGGTGAAAATGTCTAAAACATCATACCAAGATATTATATTGAAAAATGATGATTGCAGTCAAAATTTAATTATCATCTCAAAAGTCCATGCCAAACACCTTATCACTAGTAGTTAATACTATTGCATACCTTCTTGCATTTGTTGGCGAAACTCCTTTTTGAGCGTCCACTTTCTCCTTTGCATCTAAAATAAATTCACTCCAATCCCTCGCTAAAATAAAGGGAGGACGCTCGTACTTTGGGTTCTGGACGAGACTCTTTCTATATTGGTCCCTCACAGTCTTAAGATGTTTGCAAGCTCTTTCCAAAATTTTCTTCTCATCAAAAATATTATTGCCAAACTCATGATGTAAATCTTTGATGAGCTGATCTTTTAAACTTTTTTCTTGCAAATTCCACCTTTTAAGGAAAAACACAAAATTGTTAGATGTAGCCACTAAAAGAAAAGACCGGAATGAAAGGAAAAATACTATACCAATTAATGATATGAAAAAAAAATAGTGGGATAAACTTAGTTCACTTATGATGTTCCACCTTTTACGTATGGTGGGCCCGAATATATGCAATGTTAGGTCATAAAGTTTCTTATAAAACATATCATTTCCTGCAAAAAATATCATGGGATAATCAATCCAAAACTTGTTATGAATAGGTAAATGCATATTACAATATAAAAAATAATTATTTAAAGTACCTGGAATCTGAGGACATTTTATAGGCATTGATTCATTATTGTCAATCAATAATGACGTCTGCATCGCACCCATGCTAGTAACACAGGTAGATCCAGGAAATGGTGGTGAATTTTCACCAATACATGCAGATTGATCGGTAGCAGGTGTACCAAGTGGTGCCACCGGGGTATCTCCTACTCCAAAAAAATAATCCACTATGTGATGCACCCAAGATTAAAGTACAAATTATGAAATCATAATTAGCACAAAACCAAATATAGTAAAACAATGATTTACAATATGCCATAGCCCTTGAAGGCGTTGATGTTTGAATGGCCCTTGTGGCTGACATTGCACTCGACAATCTTCTATGGGCAACCTGGCTAGTAGGAGTCTCCTGCAATTGAGGACCTGAACAATACATTGTTAGCAAAGACATTTTCAAATAATAAAAGTAAGAGTTAACTTGAGAAGTTTTTGAATGTTCCAAAGAAAAAATTCCTTGTAACTTGTCAACTAAAGGATTATTTTACCTGAGGCAGCCGGAGGTCTACTAGTACCGGCCTCATCCGCACATTGTCCTTGACCAGGTACTAGAGATTCCATAAAATCCTACAACAAGAACACATATTACATATATTTTACTTCACAACATAAAAGAGTATAAAATATTAACCTTTATTGAAATTTTGTTATAACTAAAGATTCATTACTGCTTACTTGATACCGATGTCCGAGTGCTTTCAATTCAGTTAGCCTCCTGAGCATCTCCTCACTTGGATTTCTTTCATACAAAATGTTAATTATATCTTTATTGATTTCTTTCATTTTTTTCTTTACCATGATTATAACATTAGGTGAATCTACAAAAAGATCATCATCATCAGGGGTAGCTATTGACTCTACTGTCGAGGGTGCTTTTCCCTTATCCTAAACATCAAATTGTGATAGGAATATCAGTAAAACTATCATAAAAACTCCAAAACCATAAATAAAATAATGTAATAATATAACATTTTTCAACTATCTAATTTGTACAATTTTAATAAGGTTTACCTTTGCTGAAGAACAAGTGGGAGGAGCATCCTCGTGGCCTCTATCATGTGCGGGATCCATATCATCCTGTGACAAAGATTAAATATAAAAACTTTAGCGAACTAAAAGCAATAGACTTAGAAAAAAAAAACTTATTAATAAAATAGTATATAGTACTTACCACCCTCATGATAGTAACTTTGTTTGTATCTATGCGATTTAAATGATAATCTATTAGCAGTTCTTCCCCTGCACTTATTGATTTTATTGCACATACAAAAACTTGATTCCCCTCATGCGCCTCAAATATACAATTGGGTTGCTTATTAGTTGATGAAGGTCACGTACTATTTATAAAACCTGCAATATTACCTATTGCTTTTGGTCTCCCATCAATGTACATTGCAAATCTTTTACTTTGATCATTTTCTTTCCTTTGTATATAATTAGCTGATAGTGCATACCTACGCATACTTTTTTTATATTGAACAATCTGCATCCAATCATTGTAATTGTAACACGGACCAACATACTCAAACAATTCAACAACTCTATTGTAATATACCTTTATCCCATCCATGGAAAATAGGCCCAAACCATGTAATGAGGATGGAGCAATGCGATATATCCTCTCATTAACACAAAAATCAGTATTAATTGGAGGTAGCTCATTGGGTACCCATTCTTTCTCAATGTGTGTGTACCAAAAGGGCACCTTGATGTCGCCTTTGGTCTCATCATCATAAGAACATGACCCCCCATTAGCAAGGAAATATTGCATGTGTTTGTCAAATTTTTTTCTAATCTTTTGACCTCTAGTTGATCTCCCTGTTTTAGCCGTACTACATATAGAACTTTCATCTAGCATTCCCTCATTTCCCTCATTCGATGTAGATAGATCTGACAAGTACCTATTTGGTGGGTGCTACAATCCATCAAATGAGATATTGCCATGTCAATATATATAGAATAATCAAGTCGTGACCCATATGTACAATTATTCTTTATCTATACATGAGAGATATAAAATGTACTAGGTTGAAAGTGATTATATATTATATTTCTATACGGTTCTTTGTCTATATATACATTATATGATTATATAATATGTCTATTTATAACATACGTGCTTAGTGATAAACAAGAAGAATATAAGAAAATTATGTCTATTTATTGACTTATACCTGCCGATCCACGCCAAAGGGGTCAAATTTACTGCATATGTTAATCATTTATCTTAAGTTAGCTAAATATTACATGATATGTATGCTACAAATAACTTAGAAGATAACATGAACAATATGCAACATCGTAAACATGAACAAATTTACCTTATGTATGGAATGCAAGATCGTCAATAGAAGGCCGGGGTGACAATGTCTGTAGTCAATTGCCTGTTTGCAAAAAGGGTGATAATCAAACAAAAATATACATGTATCAATAGCAATTAATTGAGCATCGTAAACAAAAAATTGGTAATTATAAATCACATATGTCGTAATCATTAGAATTGAACAGAATAAATATGTAACCATTACAATTTAAAGGAAAACATAAATATGTAATCATTAGAATTGAACACAATAAATATGTAACCATTTCAATTATGTCATTGATCATCATCATCATCATCATCATCATCATCATCATCATCATCATCATCGCCATCACCATTGCCATCATCGCCATCATCGCCATCATCAATAGCATCACTGCAATCATCATCGCCATGATCACCATCACCATTGTCATAACCATCATCATCATCATCATCATCATCATCATCATCATCATCATCATCATCATCATCATCATCATCACCACCACCACCATCATCATCATCATCATCATCATCATCATCATCATCATCATCATCATCATCATCATCATCATCATCATCATCTGCTTCTTCATCATCTTCAGTATCTTCTTCTTCCATAACATTATACTTTATCGGCCTTCCTCTTGGGTCATGTCTAACAACAAATGACAAACCCTGTTTATGTGGAACCTCTGAGTAAAACACTTTCTCACACTGGCTTGGAAGAACATAGGGCTCATCTCCAACCGGCTCAAACAACCTTGTATTAATCATTGTAAATCCATTATCATGTTGAATAACAGTTCTATCTGGATCATTTTGATTCAGTCGTAGCTTGTACCATTTGATGACAAATAGAACTACTTTGAAGGAGTTAAAGTCGCACTCAATTATATCATCTAAGATGTCATAGTATTGATTTTGAGATTGTTGAGGATGTAGGTCATTTCTAGATGATATATTGCTGACCTCAAAAACTACACTTATCCCAGAATCACAAGTTTTCTTTGTATCATCCAACTTTTTTATACAAAATTTGTGGCCATGATAGTACATAGCTTTGTGGTACTTGACCTGCAATTTTTAAAGTGTGTAAATTATTTGTATCATGAGTTGATATGAAACATATGAGTCATGATCATTAATAAATTTGTACGTACCTGTCCACCTCTTAAACCATGTGCTAGATCAATTACCATTGGAGTAACATTGGGATCTCCATTACGATGAGCTTCTCTAACCAATGAAGCAACACCTTCCCATGTTAATGAACAACCATTTTGTTGACATCGTTCAATCCATACCGTCATCCAATCAAGATTGTTTGCAATATACAAATGTATTGCATCCCATTCTCGACCAGCTATATCAAAAACATCTTAGATTTATTGCATCCGACTCTCGACCAGATTTATAAGAATTAATTAACTACAATAACATCTTAGATTTACCTCTCACTTTCCTCAATCTACCTTTGCCCATCAAGTGCTCCCCTTCAAATTTGTTAATGGAGTTGGGATCCCAAATATGATCTACATGGATCTTTGCTGCAAACTTAGGAAGATATTCACTAATGTACACCATGGTCTGGTATACCATATATCCCTCTACCATAGAACCCTCAGGATGTGCTCTTTGTCGAACCAAGTCTTTCAAAAATTTCAAGTGCCTCTCAATCATCCACATTGACCTAGTTGGTATAGGTCCACACAATTCAATCTCCCCAGCTTGATGTAAGAGGTAATGTTCTTGTGCATTGAAAAAAGTTGAAGGTAGACACTTTTGCATTTCACACATAAGAAGAGGAATTTTTCTCTTCCAGTATTTTATATCTTCTTTATTGATTTCTTTAGATGACAACCACCTCATGTATTTTCCAAGATCATATATAACTTGTTTGACACCATTGGCAAAGTGGTGTGGGAGAGATAGAGGTAGAGCATACTGCAATATTTGTAAAATGATCTCGTCAATATTTTATAAATGAATGCAATGAAAACCACATGCAGTATACAAATATATAGTGAATACAAAGTAATATGAATTACCTTAATAAATATATGCCAATCGTTTGTTTTCATCCCTGGCCCAAATTCACTTTTCTTTGATATGAGATCATTTATGTTCGCAGCAAATCCTGTAGGAAATCATAGTTTCTTTATAATTTCTTTTATAGCATTGCTCTGCTGCTCCGACAATAACCATGGAAGAGCACTTGTATCAATCTGGTCTCCATTTTGATTGGATTGAATAAAATTTTTCATTGCATGGTTGGATTCTTCAATGTCACTACAAATTTTGATGATTCGGTCTTTGTCACGCCTTCCATCCAATATTTTCCATAATGTCTCTGTTACATTCTTTCCAATATGCATAGGATCAAACAAATGTACAATTGGGAGTTGCTCGTAGTACGACAACCTAGTAAATTGTGTAGGATAACTTTTGAGTCCTTTTGGAAGTTGGTCATTGATGCCTTGATGACCTTCACAAGCATCAATTACATCATCAGTAAACAAAACACAATATCAAAAGATAAATTTGAAACAAAACTCATCAGATGGAATGACATTACCTCGACGATTTATTTTATTGTATGCCAACTTCCATAGGTGAGGTGTCATTCTCCATGGCTTTGATGTAGTCTCTTCTTTCCCATTGAAAAGATGTTTTTCAGTAATTCAGTACTTATGATTTCTATGGAGAAAGTGTCTATTCTCATCGAACACCTACTTTCTCAAACTTTTGGAATGATGAGATTTTGTCTTTGGACCACAAACTGGACATGCAAATTTTCCCTTTGTCTGAAGACCTACAAGATCATGTCTAATTGGATTAAATGTGTTAACTTTGTGTTAGCACTATAACATACCAAAAAAGAGGCATTATGAAGAGAACATACCACAAAAATGTGTTAGCCCAGGGGCATCATGTATTGTCCATACAAGCATTGCATGGAATTGAAATTGTCTTTGTCCTATTGGTCTAGAGATGTCATACATAGTGACCCCATTCCATAACACCATCAACTCATCGATAAGGGGCTCAATATATACATTGGTATCTTTAACTTGGTACTTACCTAGTTGAATGAAAAAAAAACATTACATAATTATTATGACCATTTTGATGGATTATTAATAATAAATTAATTTAGATGACCATTAAATCAAAATATACCTAGAACAATCAATGACAACATTATGTGCTCCCTCTTTATGGACAACCAAGGAGGAATCTTATTGTTGATAACAAAAATAGGCCACACCGAGTAAGTAGATCTCATCTCTCCAAACGGATTGACACCATCCGCTGCCAATGAAAGCTTGAGATTACGAGGTTCTTCTTTAAAGTGTGGCCATTTTTCTTCTATTTCCTTAAATGCCGAGCCATCTGCAGACATTCGCATAATGCCATCTTGACTTCTATTGCGTGCATGGTAATCCATAAATTGTGCCAAGCTATTGCACTTGAATAATCATTGCAGACGTGGAATAATGGGAATATGTCGAAGAACCTTGCGAGGCACCTTTTTTGTTATTCGATCTGATTGATATCTACTAATATGACAAATAGGGCATTCTGTTGCAAATTCATGCTGTTTATAATATATAATATGATCATTTGGACATGCATGTATTGTTTGATATTCCATTCCAATATCTTTCATAACGGTAGATAATTCTCGGTACGAGCGAGGTAGGATATTTGATGGTGGTAACAAAAACTCACCTACCAACCTATGACCAAAAATATAATTTGTTAATTTAAAGAATATTAATTGCTACATGATTCATCCAATATTAATTGCAAGGGAATTATGACTAAAATAATGAAAAAAGATGACATACCTTAACATACATGTCATTGCTATGTTGGATAAACCATTCATAACCTTCAGGTTCACCAACAACAATACAGCGGCAAGAAGAGTTGTTTCGGAGCCTTCATATAGGGGCTCATGTGCCTTCTCAAGTAAAGGTACATCAAGCTCTACATCAACATCATCATCATCTTGATCATCATGATCATATTGATCTTCTTCATCATTGTGGTCTTCTTCCATGATATCATTACCTTCTACTTCTATGTTCACACCTCCATGTTCCCTCGTTTGGTAATCCACATTCTCCAGATTGTCATGGTCCATAACATGAAATTGAGGGACATTGACCTATATGAAAATGATGACCTTATATTAACCATGATCATGTTGTCATCATCAAATCATGTCTTATGTATTTTATAAAATATTAAAATACATACCAATGGACAAAATTTGTTTCCCCCTTCAATGTGACCATGTTGCCTACAATGTTCCTCAGCTGTTTTGATTAGATATCTTCGAGTCTTTAAGCCCTTGCAAAGTTTTCAAGGACAATAACATTTTCCATCACCCTTTCTTTTTAAGTTAGACCATAGTCTAGCAATTGTCTCCCTATTTGTTTGTGCGTTGATATCATCAGACATGGTCTTTCTTGAATGGAATGACTCGTTGGTGGAAGAAGGATGATTTGTTTGCAACCTGCTGATAAAAATAGTTAGTGAACAACCATTTTCTCAACCATTTTAATATCGAAAACAGCATATGAAATATCTTTATCATTTAGATTTTAATGCTATATTTTAACTTTTAATCAAAATTATGTGTAATATAAGGACCCTATATCACCATTTTGCTGAGAGTCAAGCATCAAGTCATCGGTAAGTTAACACAACTTGATATGAAGATCTGAAGATATTTGATACTTCCATCATCACCCATGACATAACTCTCAAGCCTAACATAAAGTCATTCATACAAAAGTAGCAACCTGTTAATTTGTTGATAGAACCCTTAATCTTCAAGGAAGTTCAAAAGTTACTTGCTGCAATGATAATTTTTCCTATCCGCCACTCCACTTGGGTGGAAAATTTGGTGCATGTATAGAAGAAGCAAGAGGAGATCTATGTTAATTTTTGTAAGCTTAAAAAGGTGTTAGATTGGACACCCTAAGCCTCTGCATCAATTTTATGAGTTCACCTTTCAATAATGTTGAAGTGAGGTATTGGGCCCTCGAGAAATAAGCTTTCAGCTTGGTTAGATAATTCAAGAAGTTTAGACAATATATCTTGAGAAGCAATATATATGCCATAATGCCTAACCAAGTGGTCAAGAGATTGGTTATGTAGTCAGATTTGGGAGAGCGTCACGAGAAATAGATGGCTATTTTGCAAGAGTTTGATTTAGAGATGCATCCTATGGGATTGGTTTAGAGATGCATCCTATTTGATTTTTGAATTTAGCCACTAGCAGTTCAAAATTTGAAATGTATGGGTCTTTGACCACTTGCATTCTTCAAAGGTGGCCACGACCTTCTGAATGTAACAAACTAATCAAATAGCGTTAAGGTTTTCTTTTAAATCTTTGTATATAAAGCGACGATGTCAAGTTTTCTTCCTGGTTCTTTTCTGATTGAGCTCTTTTTGAATCAGTTTTTATAAATATAAATATATATAGTGGTTCTTCCACTTTTGTCTAAACAAAATAAAATAAAACAAGATACCCTATAAGAAAAGATAATCATCTCCATCTTATCTACATTGATTCTTAGAAAATAACATACTACACAATAAAAAATAACCAATAAATGATAATCATCTCCTTCTTATCTATGTTGATTCTTATCTCTTTTATATATAATCAATTTTAGAGAATGAAATAGTATGCAATAAACGATAATCACCCCCCTTATGAAAAACAAGATAATCATCTAAGTTCAATATTCTAAAAAACAAGATGCCACTTGCAATAAAGTGACCATCTCCCTTCTATGTATGATGATTCTATAATTGAGTAAACTATAATTCACAAGTAAAAAAATTCATACTATAATTTAGAAGGTCTAATTCACAAGTAAATAAATTCTTGGCAGCTCCTACATAACAAATTTTTAAAAATATATTGCACATTGAATCAATTTAAACCCAAGATGTATTTAAATTAAATTAAAAAATATATTCAAATTTAGATAAATCAACATGATAGATCATCAATATATCACTAAGTCTACAATAAGCAACATTTTGTTACTTAATTCTTCCATTGTTAACCCCATCTTCTCTTCTGTGAAACATAATAAACAATCACTAACAAGCTTCTAACATCTTGTATGTTTCCATCTTCTGCAATGATTACAAAATATCTCCTACAAAAAATTCACACAAAAAAATCAAGTATAAAAATTAGAAGCACTTTGAACCTAGATATATATTAAATACTTTTGGAGGAGTTGTTTAAAGCTAACTACACATGTAAATGTGTGCACGATAAAAATGTGATATAAATAAACATACCTATTTTAGTGGATGTTGACATATAGTCATAATAATTAGAAATATTGAAAATGAATGTCTTCAAAGATTTTATCTTTGTCGTATACCTATGCAAAGATGGATGCAAAATATTGAAGCATATCGAGTATGCAATCTATTTGTCAAATGTTAAAAAAAATAATAGATCTTTTAATCTCAAATCTATAAAACGTCACATATCCCAACTAATAACCAAATACAAATTATAATTTTTTTTCAAATATGGGACAATTTACTCTTAGCTTTTTTGGATAAGTATCTTGCTGATTTTTTGGTTCCTCATGCCTCTGGTCTTTTTAAATCCAAAGAACAAGAAGGTAAAAAAAAAGAGAAGAAAAACCTACATCATCTCCATTTTTATTTTCTTAGTGAAATGAAAATGAGGACTTTAGCATTCTCACCCCACAATTTAGAAATTTCTAAGTAGGGAGTAAGTGACTACTCCACTAGACTAAGCAGGATAAATGGATGCAAATACATGAATCCTTCCATCAATTCATAGATACATTAATTGTTACAATATTTTCAACTTGAAACTAATTAAATAATTTAATATTTTATCTTTCATTTGTAATAGAGCTCTATTCACCTCCATCAATATATTAATAATTAGAAATAAATTTTCACACATATACTTTGTGCTAGCTCTTCAAATGAGGACATTGATATGCCTGCAAAGATCATAAATATAGTCATTGCACATATGCTAACAAATACTAAGCAAGGTTCTTATAAATATGTCTGTAATCAAAGATTCTTGCCTCTATTATTTGATAGGTATATCTGCCTTTCTCATCATGCCCAGTGAAATGAGGATAGTCTCTCTAAAGACAACATGATAATGTACACTCATTGTAAGGATAGTCACAAATGAGGACAGTCACTGTAAAGACAACACGATAATGTACACTCACTGTAAGGACAATCACAAATGAGGACAGTCACTCTAAAGACAACATGATAATGTACACTCACTGTAAGGATAGTCACAAATGAGGACAGTCACTCTAAAGACAACATGATAATGTACACTCACTTTAAGGACAGTCACAAATGAGGACATCTGGTGTAGGGGCACCTATCAAGTCAACTAGGAACACCTTGGAACAAGATGGAACCAGAAGATCAAAGGCATTCCTACATGTCAACTGGGATATTTTAAGGCCAATAATGGCATATTGTAATGAACAATGTACTTTGCCAGTCAAGAGTCATAAAATTCTTGATAAAGCCTATGGGCAACTTGATGTAAAATGGCCTAATGAGAAATAAGGGTGTCCTAGAGGGTGCTTTTATATTTTTTCATATTCAATAAGGTCTTGAGATCATTTTGAGTCAATAACATAGGTTAGAATGTCAGAAAAGTTATAGAATGCATAGTTTATAAATTTGAATTTGAATATAAACGGTCATGTAGGCATTTTGGAGGGAAACTTAGGATTTAGTATTTGTTTGTTAAATAAAACATTTCTAACCAACTTGATTAGTTAGACAGGTGTATGTACACCTATATAAGTTGTGTTAACCTGATGAAAGGGGAGAAGGCATTGTTATGTACGGCAAAGTACAGGATTTGTACGGACAGGGCATAATTTAATGAAAATCTAAGATTTTCTTGCAAGATTTAAGTGTATTGGATGTGATAATCATTCATTTATGTTGGTAAGATACATTTAAGGGTTATTGAGTCACTTTCATATTATTTTGAGTGTTTATTGCAAGTTTATTTGCTGTTGTAACGCTGAAACTGAAAGTTTGCTTTGATTCTTCAATGGTAAATGGGGGTACCATCCTATCTTTGTACATCTGATCCTTAGGATGGACCCTAGAAGAACTAAAAGTTCTATCTAACCATGAATAAACTAGAAAAGTGAAGTTTTACAGGAGAATGTGAAAGAAATGCAAAGTTGATGGTTGTTTGGACAAGTTTGGGTACCCAAATACATGCCATATGTGTAGCAGCCAGACATCTGACTTAACAAGGTATAAATATTATTTGATATTCTTCAATAATATGTTGAACTCATGATGAACCATGAATTTTATGACCTGGAAGTGAGTGGAAGTGTTAGATTGGTGATACCCTAGGTTATAGAGGGTTTTAAGGGCAAATTTGGGGTTTTGGTAGCAAATGAAATCATAAAGTGAAATGGGTTGATGAATCATCTAATTGGACACAAAATAGGAATTTCCTATGAATTTGGTGGCTTTTGGATATGTTTTTAGCACACTTGCTTTGTAAAACATCACTAATTCCTCTTGAAAAATAGTGACAGTCAAGGTTTTGGGGCACATTTTCCAAAGAAGTTGATATTGGTTGTTTAGTATGTTATAGTTCTCCCAAAAGGGTATCTGGAATGCTAATTTTTTTGCAGGTTCATTTGGATAAATTTTGAGTTATTTGGGTTATAATGCTGCTGGAGGACTAGAAAAGGGGCAATTAGGCCTATTTGACAGTTTTGAGAAAATTGCTTGCTAAGAATTGTTTGAAGTGTTGAAACTTCTTGAAACCTATTGAATCCTCTTTCTTAACACATCTAACACCATCTTTGAAAGTTTGGAATCCAAATCTAAGGTTTTGTGACTATTTTGTCTTTGAGTGGCTTTGAAGCCTAATAGGAGTTTGTGGGTTTAAACAAGCATTTGATTGAATTCCATCACCTTTTGTTGCCACTCTGCATCAACATCGATCTTATATTGAGTGTACATTATCATGTTGTCTTCATAGTGACTATCCTCATGTGTCATAATATTAGAAGTTCACAAAATTATTTTTGTGAACTGTAATATTATTTTTGTTTTGTAATTTTTGTGACCTTGTGTAATTTCACAAAATGAGAAGTTCTCACAGTGACTGTCCCTTATGTAATTTCCACTTGAATGAGGATAGTCACTGTAAAGACAACATGATAATGTACACTTACAGTGAGTACATTATCATGTTGTCTTTAGAGTGACTATCCTCATTTGTTGAAGAAGAAAAGCATTAATGTGGCTGAATAGCAATACATTCAAGTGGTAATTACACAAGGGACAGTCACTGTGAGATGTCCTCATTTGTGACTGTCGTTACAGTGACTGTCCTCATTTGTTGAAGGAAAAAAGCATTAATGTGGTTCAATAGAAATGCATTCAAGTGCAAATTACACAAGGGACAGTCACTGTGAGATGTCCTCATTTGTGACTGTCCTTATAGTGAGTGTACATTATCATGTTGTCTTTACAGTGACTATCCTCATTTATTGAAGGAAAAAAGCATTAATGTGGCTCAATAGAAATGCATTCAAGTGGCGATTACACAAGGGATAGTCACTATGAGATGTCCTCATTTGTGACTGTCCTTATAGTGAGTGTACATTATCATGTTGTCTTTAGAGTGACTGTCATCATTTGTTGAAGAAGAAAAGCATTAATGTGGCTCAATAGCAATACATTTGATCAAGTGGCAATTACACAAGGGAGAATCACTGTGAGATGTCCTCATGTGTGATTGTCCTTCTCACAAATGAGGACATCTCACAGTGACTGTCCCTTGTGTAATTTCACAAAATGAGAAGTTCTCACAGTGACTATCCCTTGTGTAATTGCCACTTCAATGAGGACTGTCACTATAAAGACAACATGATAATGTACACTTATAGTGACTGTACATTATCATGAAAACATGATAATGTACACTTACAGTGAGTGTACATTATCATGTTGTCTTTAGAGTGACTATCCTCATTTGTTGAAGAAGAAAAGCATTAATGTGGCTGAATAGCAATACATTCAAGTGGCAATTACACAAGGGATAGTCACTGTGAGATGTCCTCATTTGTGACTATCCTTACAATGAGTGTACACTATCATGTTGTCTTTACAATGAATATCCTCATTTGTTGAAGGAAAAAAGCATTAATGTGGTTCAATAGCAATGCATTCAAGTGGAAATTACACAAGGGATAGTCACTGTGAGATGTCCTCATTTGTGACTGTCCTTATAGTGAGTGTCACTTTTAATTTATTGATTCTAATAAAATAAAATAACACCAAATGTGTAACCTATTCTTGAAGTCATAACAGTTTGATGCCAAGCTTTAGATAGCTAAAGTTTGAATAGATTCCCACATTCTATTATAGGTTCACATGATTAATGACTCCAAGCATAGTCACAAATTCAACTGATAATTCCAAATCCCTCAATTTGGTAACAGAAAATATAAATTTCAGACTGCCAATCGATGACTGTAATTTCTTTACACAATCTACCAAACTTAGCTTGTGATGTTTTCCGGTTCTGTTTCTTACCACAGGAAAATGTAACTTCTATGTTTACAATATATGTATATTCACTCTTTTGAACATAACTCTCTATGTTACAGCTGATCACAACTTTAACTTGAAGATTTGTATTTGATTCTTCTTATTTTCTCTATTTCTGCAATGTGAACAGAGCAGGCACAATGTGTTCTTCTACAGGTATTGATAAGGCTTGTGACTTTACCTCTTTAACCACTAACTATCACTGCAAACTTCTACAGGGAATCTTCGAGTCTATTTGATCAATTTAAACTCGGTTCCATCTGGAAGTTTTAGCAGTGGTTTGATGAGTGGTTGCAATCGATAAAAGATTTTGTAAGCCTAGCTTGACTTTTGGCTATCAAACTTCCCCACTTTAAACATTCTTTCACAGTAGATGATTCTTCACAAATTCAGAGTATCCTCAATCTAGATTCGATAGATTATCTTTACTGTTAATATCTAACATTCCTTTGAGACTGTGCAATCAAATTCGACTGGTATTAAACACCCGTTTACCACTGGGTTGTATTCACCCCTTTACAGTCTAGGGTATCCAAAAATATGTTCATCTAATTGACTCACCATTTGTTTTCTTGTTTATTGTTTATTTAGGGCACAATTTGTGAACTGTTCACATAATGTGTGCCGATTAGGCACCGATTTGATTACACCTTTTATGCACTAGTTTGGGCATTGGTTCTAGAAGCAGCCAATTGCTTCCCATTTTTTGTGCTTAATGTTTCATTGTTTACATCTATCCTTGGCTTGCTCTCCATCCAAAGGTATTGATAACCATTTGGGGAACCGCAATTCAAGGATTTAACATATAATCAAACCCGATATACTGATTCTTGCAAGCTGTGAAGTCTAAAATGATTCTATGCAGTTATAACAGTTCAAAACCTCTTATAATACAAACTGGATAACATCACAGTTTTATTCAACGTAGATTCCACAGTTTCATAAAACCAATAAACTATGCCCTAACATATTTTATTGAAACTTCGATAATGCTTATTAAAGTTCTGTCACAGTCTAACAAATTTCATTACAAAGAAACTCGATAGCAACACAATGTTCCACATTGGTTACTATCACCAGAGCAACACAAAGATGTGAAGATTTATTGCATCTTTCTTAACACTTTGCGGGAACAGTAAAACCATATAACAATTTAGAAAAAAAATACAATTAGAGACAAAAAATTCATACACAGTTGTCCCCGCCTTCTCACCCACTCCTACCCACTGTCGCCCACGCCGAAAAAGAAAGGGGTAAAGTAAAAATGAAATGCATCTTCTTCTTTTTTTTTACATTTTATCCCCATATTGGTCAAAATTTCGACCAACACGGGGATAAAAGGAAAAAAAAGAAGAAAATTTTAAGACCATTTCCACTTTGGTCGATAAATTTGGTCAAAATTTGACCTCAAATCTACTAGTGCCAAGTGCGCTAACTCAAACACTATCTTCTTGTCTGCTAATCTTCATTAGATCATTGTGTTGACATCAATGACAATCATAGTCATGAATGCAACAACAACTACAACAGAATGATTGCTAATACTCCCCCATAGGATATATTTAGCATTCATTCCTAACAATCTCCTCCATTGGCATTGATGGCAACATAGATGAAAAAACATCCAAGTTCCATAAATCCAAATCTGCAACACTACTGCTCTAAAACAGCTTCAAGTCTTCTTCATCAATAAAATCTTGCTTCATTTTCCTATTCAGTTCTCTCCAATAGATCATACAAATGGTTTTTCATGTATACTTCTCCCCCATTGACATCAATGATAGAAATTTCATCATTATGTCAACAGCAACTTCAATATCGAAAGACACTATTTAGAAAATACATTCACTAGAGTCCTCATGACTAAGCTCAGATACACATAGTCCCCCATAGAGGAAGTACCGACATCCAGTCCAGAAGAAAAATAGGGCTCATATACCACTGGACGGATGCAACAATCTATATCACTTTTCAAGAGTAGGCTAGGGCATAACCCCAAGCATACCTCTCAGATACTCAATTGTATCCTTAGGCAAAGGTTTTGTAAATATGTCTACAATCTGCTCATTTGTGCTTATGTACTCAAGTCTGACTTCTTTCTCTCCTACTTTCTCTCTCACTACATGATACTTTATCTCTATATGCTTTGTCTTAGAATGTAACACAGGGTTCTTAGACATACTAACTGTGTTGGTGTTATCACAATGTATAACAACAAGCTTGCAAAATTTTATTTGAATATCCTTCAACATTTTCTTCATCCAAATTATTTGATTACAACTATTTTCTATTGCTTTTGTTGTGCTCTGTGAAATACAATTTTTCTTCTTTCTTAGCCAAGAAACCAATTTTCCTCTAAGGAAAAATGCTCCTCCACTGGTGCTCTTTTTATCATCAATACTGCCTCCCCAATCAACATCTGTATATGTACATAGGGTAAAATAATCATATTTTTCATACCACAATCCATACTCAATTGTGCCTCTTAAGTACCTCAATATCCTCTTGACTGTTGCATAATGTGATTCTCTAGGTTCAGCTTGAAATATTGCTACAATTCCAATTGAATGTGCTATATCAGGTCTTGTATGAGTCAAATACTACAATCCTCCAATCATAGATCTATACTTCTTCTATTCCACTACAGGAGTCTCATCTATGTTAGATAACTTGTATCCAGTTACCATAGGTGTTCCAACTAGTTTACAATTCTCCATTCTAAATATCTTCAATAAATCATTCAAGTAATTTATCTGACTTACAAAGATGCCATCACTGTTTTGTGTTATCTGCAATCCTAAAAATTATTTCATTTCACCAATCATACTCATTTCAAATTCAGTCTTCATTTCATTTGCAAATTTATCACTAGCTTCATCTTCTCCTCCAAAGATAATATCATCAACAAAAATTACTACAACCAACAAACCATTTTCAATTTCTTTTGTATATAGGTTGTTATTAGCTGTGCCTTTTGTAAATCCTAATTTCAACAAATACTTATCCAATCTTGCATACCAAGTTCTAGGTGCTTGCTTTAGTCCATATAGAGCTTTCTTTAGTTTACATACCATGTCTCCTTCTTAAGTTAAAGGAAAACCTTCAAGCTTCTCAATGTAAACTTCTTCTTCCAATTCTCCATTCAAAAATGCTAATTTCACATCCCTCTGATACACTTTGAATTTCTTAAAAGCTGCCTAGGCCTAAAACATTCTTACTGCTTCAATTCTTGCTATTGGTGCAAGAGTTTCTTCTTGCTATGAGTATCCTTTACATACCAATCTTTCCTTGTTCCTTACTACTTCTCCTTGTTCATTCATCTTGTTTCTGAATACCCATTTAATTCCTATAACATTCTTATCTTTAGGTCTAGGGACCATTTCCCATGTCTTGTTCTTTTCAATTTGATCTTGTTCTTCTTTCATAGCTTTAATCCAATGTTCATCTTCATAAGCTTCACTAGTAGATTTTATTACCAAGTTGTCTATATTGAAGTATATGACTAGATATAGTGTTGTCATTATGGTAACAAAGTCATATAGAAGTTTGGAATCAACACACTTAGTGTAAAGATTAGAATTAAGTTAAGTTTTTAAGACTGGACAGTATACAGAGTTCCAGCAGCTCAGAGCATCAGTGCGCATCTGTATAGATGAATTATGGTATGCACCCTAGAAGTTAAGGTCGTTAGTCTATACTTATGCTTAGTCTATGAGTGCATAAGTAGATATGCAAAGATGTGAAAGTTACAGTCAGTTGAAGTTGCATAGCCAGTGTGTACCACCAACGAACAGAGCATGGAGCCGATAGTTAGCATTTTGGTTTGTGATTATAATTTAATGTATTAAAGGCTATGCACCCATTGTATTTAGGTTCCTGACATATGTACATGTATAATTGTAAGCACGCTTAAGCCAATTCATTTGGAAGTGTTGTTTGTAATTAGTTATAGGGCCGACCTATTTATGTATTTTGTATAAGTGCATAAATATAAGGTGCACCCATTGTATTCAGTATGGAAGTGGAAAGAGAGTTGTGATAAGTAGAGAAAAGGTATGCAAAGACATTATAAGATGCATTAGACATTTTCTATAGGTGAAAGCATCAACACACCAAAGGAACTGATCTGACAAGCAGTGTCACAGTGAACAGCTCACCAGCAGATATAGTGTGTATCTAAAATCAAAAAGTTGTAGCCTTCACCATTTGAGCAGTGAGCTCTAAGATAGTAAGTCCACTCCCCTAACAGGGATCATTGTAAAAGACTCCTAACAGGGTCTGACCCTTAACAATGTCTACTATACTCAAAGCATTGTAAATCTACTCCTAATAGGGTAAAGGGTCTTCTAAGAAGGATCAAAAAACACTAGTACAGAATATTAGTGGGTATCAAGTCCCACCGAGGTTTTTACCTATTTGGGTTTCCCCGTAACCATATTGGTGTCATGTGTTGATTTCATGTTTCATGTTTATGTGAATTTTTATTTCAGTACTTAAGCATTTAAGTTTAGCATAAAGATTAAAGTGAAAAGATAAAATATAGTGAACACTGATTCACCCCCCCCCCCTCTCAGTGTTCCCATTCCTAACAATTGGTATCAGAGCTCTGGTCCTCAGCAAAGAAGTTTAACCACTTGAGGAGATCATGGACAAAGTAGATATGAAACATCTGAAGAAAAATGTTAAAGTTGCTCTTGAAGATCTGGACAATTCAGAAAGATAAATTGAAGAACTAAAAGAAAAAGTCAGTGATGCTCAATTAGTTATCAAAAGACTACGAAAAGATTTGAAAGGATGCTCTAATAGTGAACTTGAAGAAAAATTCAAGAAATTGAGTGAAGAAAATGCATCCTTATTAAGTCAGCTTGAAGAACTTGATGAAAAACTGATGAACAATCAAGATGTCTACAATGAACAAGTCAAGGAGAACCTTTAACTCAATGAGGAATTGAGAGAAGAAAATTTGAAAATCTTGGAGATAAAGAATATCAAAGAGAGCTTGGAATCTGAATTGAAAAAGTCAAAGGATCATATTGAGAAATTACACACCAGTGCTGATTTGGTAAAATCTCCATTGTATGCAAGAAGAATCAAAGGAGACACTAGCTGCATTGGATACAATGCAGCACAAAATCAGATTGACAATATGCGAGAAAGAAAGGATTCACAAAAGAACTCTACTGCTGATGAGAAGACTAAAGATCAAACCAAATTCAATGGTGGTCCTCGTAAGAATGACCACAAGCAAGTAGAATGCACTTGTTTTGCTTGTAACAAGCATGGACACATTTTAAGGAACTGTACAGAGGTAAAACCTTTTAATGGCTGTTTTTATTCATGCAATAGATTTGGTCATAGAGCTATGAATTGCAAGACTAGTAAGAAGAATAGGACTCAGGAAGATCAAAGAAATCAGAATCAGAAAATTGTTAGAAGTCCTTAGAATGTTACATGTCAGATATGTAACTATAATGGTCACTCAGCCAGAACATGTAGAATGGTGACTCATGTCAATGCACCAAGGAATAATAGACCTCCATTCATTGGTCACTCTTGTAACAAGGCTAGACATATCTCAAGGTTCTGTAGATCAAGGACACAAGGTTAGGAAAGCCCTAAAAAGATCAAAAAACTAGTTTTGGATCCTGAAGTAGAAGTCAAGTTTGTGAAAGGCTCAGAGGATGTGAGCTTGATTTGGTTAGAAGAAAAGAAGGACAAAGCTAAAGAGAATGTATTGGATGCATCCCCAATGGTCACACCCTCTACATCTGCATGAATGGCCCTCAGGGTCATAGGGGGAGCTAATTTAGCTCTAGACCCCTACGTGGCTAGTATACTCATCCTCAGAGTGTGTGCCTTTGGACTTAAGCTTTTGGAGTATATAGAAACCTTCACTCAAGAGTGCACATGCTGATTGTTAGCGGAGCTCAAGTTTTAAATTTTGAAGTGACAGCCTGGTTTACGTGATGTGCATTAATGGAAGATTTTTCTACCTTAAAGTACACAAAAGTCATTTGATTGCTCATTGCATTCAAATTTAGAGTGATAGGAGAGCAGAAAGAGCCTTGGAATTGAAGACCTTCAAAGAAAGAATGCAAATGAGGTATAGGATTCCTGAGAATATTGTGGAGAAGTATAAAGACACAATATGCTTTCTGGTGGACACAGACACTACATGTATGGAATTTATTGAGCCTAGAACTAAGTGAATTCATCCACTTGGGTGTGAGGTAGAGGAAAAAGTTCTTGAAGCCTATGCACGGGTATTGCTATCAGCCCCTAAAGATGATAATGAACTTAGGTGGGGAACCTATGAAGAAAATACTAGAGAAGTTGATGCTAAGCTGAACAGAGCTGCAACAAAAAGAAAGGTTACAAAGGTCACATCTAAAATCTTGAGAATACATACAATTCTTGTTACAGCTTTGTCATTCTAGGGAAATCTAGTGTTGGTGCTAGCTTCTTTCTTCCTCTTGAATATAGGCTTATACTCTGGAGGAGTATCTTTGGGTGTAGAAGGAGTATTATCTTCTTTACCCTTCTGACTGTCATCTGATTTAGTTTTTATCTTCTTTAGCTTAGGATCTTCTTGTTCTTCTTCTGCTATTGTGCCTTTCAATTCTAGGGAAATCTTTTCATCCCTTGCTTTATGAAAGGTACATATAGTTTTTTGATGCACCTTTGTCATTAATGTCAAAGGGGGAGTTGTGTATAGAATATGGAGTACATATATGTATAGGGAGATATAAGATTATGTATAAAGATGTATAGAAGACAAAAAGTTTTTTGTAAAGGAACAGTTAGAGACTTGGCCATATTCCTTTGTTTCTATCAATGACAAAGGGGGAGATTGTTGGAAAGTTTTCTATACTAAAGTATACAACTAGATATAGTGTTTTAATTATGGCAACAAATTCATATAGCAGTTTGGAGTCAATGCACTTAGTGTAAAGATCAGAATTAAGTTAAGTGTTGAAGACTGGACAATATACAGAGTTCTAGCAGCTCAGAGCATTAGCGCATGTGTGTATGGATGAATTATGGTATGCACCCTAGAATTTAAGGTTGTTAGACTATACTTCTTCTTAGTCTATGAGCGCATAAGTAGATATGCAAAGATGTGAAAGTTACAGTCAGTTGAAGTTGCACAGCTAGTGTGTGCCAGCAGTGAACAGAGCATGGAGCCGATAGTTAGCATTTTGGTTAGAGATTATAATTTAATGTAGTAAAGGCTATATGCCCATTGTATTTAGGTTTTTGACATATGTACATGTATAATTGTAAGCACGCTTAAGCCAATTCATTTGGAAGCATTGTTTGGAATTAGTTATAGGGCCGACCTAGTTATGAATTTTTTATAAGTGCATAAATATAAGGTGCACCCATTGTATTCAGTATAGAAGTGGAAAGAGAGTTGTGATAAGAAGAGTAGAGGTATGTGAAGATAGCATAAGATGCATTAGAGCTTTGCTAGAGGTCAAAACATCAGCACACCAAAGGAACTGATCTGACAAGCAGTGTCATAGTGAATAGTTCACTAGCAGATATACTATGTATCTAAAATCATAAGGTTGTAGCCTCCACCATTTGAGCAGTGAGCTCTAGGATAGTGATTCCACTCCCCTAACAAGGATCATTGTAAAAGACTCCTAATAGGGTCTGACCCTTAACAAGGTCTATTGTACTTAAAGCATTGTAAAGCTACTCCTAACAGTGTAAAGGATCTTCTAACAAGGATCACAAAACACTTGTACAAAATATTAGTGGGTATCAAGTCCCACTAGGCTTTTTACCTATTTGGGTTTCCTCATAACCATATTGGTGTCATGTGTTGATTTCATGTTTCATGTTTATGTGAATGTTTATTTTAGTACTTAAGCATTTAAGTTCAGCATAAAGATTAAAGTGAAAAGATAAAATACAATGAACACTGATTCACCCCCCCCCCCTCTCAATGTTCCCATTCCTAATAGATTTAGGTTCAATTTGAGAAATCAAACATAAATGTTCTTGTACCTTATTTCAAGTCTGAACTCCTATGTCTATGCTTCCAATAATCTTCTCATAAGGATGATTCCTTGATAGATTCATATTCAGTGTCACTGTCTCAGATCTTACTTCAGGTGTCGGCTCTTCAATGATCTCACTATGGCTTTCAATCAACAAATCACTATCAGTTTCATAAAATAATTTAGTAGTCTCAGGGTTAGATCTAGAATGAGTTCCTTCATCTAATTCATAATCAAGCATTCTTTCCTAAATTTTGAACTTTTCATCAACTTTTACATTTGTGCTCTCAACAATAGTCTTAGTTCTCTTATTATAACTTCTATAAGCTTTTGTCTTCAATGAATATCCAAGAAATATACCTTCATCACTTCTAGGATCAAACTTTCCAATGTCATCATCTCTCTTAATATAACATTTGCTTCCAAAAATTCTAAAATATTTAACTGATGGTGCATGTCCAAACCATAGTTCATAGGGTGTCTTGTCTGTGTCTACTCTAATTTGTACTTTGTTCATTGTATACACCACTATGTTCATTTCTTCTCTCCAGAATATCTTTGCTAAGTCATTCTCAAATAACATTGCCCTTGCTGCTTCAGTCACTAATCTGTTTCTCCTTTCTACAATACCATTTTGTTCAGGTGTCCTAGGGGCTAAAAATTGTCTCTTAATACCATTCACTTCACAAAAGATATTAAACTCTTTAGAAGTAAATTCTCCACCTTTATTTGATCTCAAACATTTAATCTTCATTCCAGGTTCATTCTCAACTTTATTCTTAATGATCTTAAACTTATCAAATGCTTCAGATTTTTCTTTAAGAAATACAATCCACATCATTCTTGTAAAGTCATCAACAAGAATCATAAAATACGTTTCTCCATAGAATCCTATAGTCCTTGTAGGGCTGCTCAAGTCTATATGAACAATCTCCAACTTCTCTGTTGTTGTAAACTTCTTGCTGGGAAATGAGATTCTCTTATGTTTAGCCATCACACATTCCTTGCAAATCATGTTAGTAGGCTTAATAATTTTAGGCAAAACTCTTACTACAAGTGTAGTACTCACTTTCACAATGTTCTCAAAGTTTATTGACAAAATCTTCTGTGCCATAACCAACTATCATCAATCTTAGTAATCAAGCATGTCATCTCAGTAGGATTCAATTGAAATACATTACCTCTAGTTCTAGATCCAGTACCAATCAAATTTCCATCTTTGTCTTTAATCACACAAGTTTTCTCAGTAAACCACACTTGATATCCCTTATCAACTAACTTTCCAACACTCAAAAGATTATGTTTCAAACCATCCACAAAGTAAACATCATCAGTATTAGTCTTTCCATCAAGAGTAATAGATCCTATACCTTTAATCAAACAAGGTGCATTGTTTCCAACTCTAAGAACTCCTCCATCATAATTGTTAAACTTTATGAACATTTTCATGTCTCTAGCCATATGATGTGAACAACCACTGTCTATAATCCAATCATCTTTCTTTTCTACTTGAGAAACTTAAGCCTTTTCTTCCTTAATTTTAGTTTCAGGATTTTCTTCTTTAATTGCTACAAATCTTATATGATCATTATTCTCAGTATCACTTTCACTCAAAGATTTCTCCAAACTAGCTTCAAGTTCTTCATCATTTGCATAGTAACATTCTTTAGATCTTCTAGGATTAAAGTTCTTCCTATACTTCTTAACTCTCTTTGTTGGAAATAGGAGAGATAAATACTAAGAGGGGAGGGGTGAATCAGTATCCACTAAAACTTTTACTTAGATCCCTTCAATACTGAATATGTAAACTGTATTTACCAATCAAAATAGCTTGAATGAAACAATTACATAGATAACTTATGAAAATAAATAAACATAAAATCATCAATGTAATCACATAACACAAGTATTTTGGTAATGTAGAAACCCTTGTAAAAAGGTAAAAACTGCGGTGGGGATGATACCCACAAATTCTTCACTACTGCAAATACAAAAGTGTTTTCCTATTAAGACTACAATTATGATCACTTCTAGTGATCTAACCCTGTTAGGAGTAACATGTTATATTAGCTAGATCTACCTAGTTATAGTATTTAGCAACACAATTAAGTGTGCACTCGGTTAAGAGATTTACAATAGGACTATTAAATCCACTTGGTTAGGAGAATTTGATAACTCTATTACAATTGTTAAAGAGCAATAGAAAAGTGTATCTGCTCTAATTGAAAACTATATTTGTCTGATACATATTATCTAAATACTATTTATATATCACCTTGCATGTGTAGATTTTCTGCTCTGTGATGCTCGGTTGCCTTGTCAGTTCTGAATACTTTCTCTGAATACAATTCTGCTCGGTTCTGTCTATTCTTCTCAGTTTTGTCTGATAACTTTTAGACTTGAAGTAGGAAATAGCTTCAAGTGCATACAATAATATTCAACAACCTAAAATGATATGAACACACTGAATTTATAGTGTTCTGGTTTTGGCGCTTAAGCAAAAATTAGGTTAAGCAAAATTGATAATGCTAACATCTATGATGTATAAAAATAGTTAACATCAAATCTTTACATTGAGATTCTCATCACATTTAATGAGTATCTATACACTATATGCTTCCTTGATCTTGCTTACATGTGTGTCAATCTGTTTTAACCGTCTGTCTTGAAAATTGTACCTTCACTGATTCTTAGACCATTTCTATTTCCCTCGGTAAATGCTTGTCTAGATTGCTTGGTGTTGTCTGGAAGACTCGGTGGACTGTTTGATGCTTTGGTGATTATTGTTAACCGACTGTTCTATGAAGCATTACCAACTTCCCTGTCTCCTTGTGTTTATTGACCAGTGCAGTATAGATAATCGACTAATGATTTTGATACTAAGTGACAATAAATGCTCAATAGAGATAACAATCTCCCCCTTTGGCATTAGTATCAAAACAAAAAAAATGTATATACACAAATCCTTATATCTACCGATATATACATATACAAAATTGCTTAAGTACAGTAAGTACTCCCCCTTTCAATAATCTCGGTAGTGTGTAAAGTATACAGAGCTATATATCAAAATGAATATCTATTGGCATATACATTTGTTTTCCCCCTTTTTGAGATTAATGCCAAAAATAGAATGTATACTTACAACTTATCAAAAATGTTTTGATGGGTTTTCTTTAGTGAATCTAAGAGGTTCTCCCATTCCTCCTTCAATTTAGAAATAGCAAGTTTCTCATAACTAACTTGTGCACGCATATATCCATAACATTATCCAACATAAAGAGTTCCAGTGTGGATACAAGTGTTTGTGCCTTGTCGATATGCAGATAAAAAACCTTCAGGTGTAAAATGAGTTCTTCCTGCAGCTCTGTAACCTGTTCTATTATTTTCTCTCCTTTGTGTCTGAGATCGGTAATCAACTGCCTGATTTCATGTATCCTTAAGATATGCTTTGATAAGGTTTGGGGCTCAGTTGATGCTGCTTGTGTGCATGCTAAAATTTCTTTCTCTAAGTTTCCTATTTGTTCACTGATCTCAGAAGTGAATGAGTTAGCATGACACAATTTCAACAAGGTCTGATAAATATAACTTGTAATTATCTGAGAGTCAAATATTACCTTTGATAACTGTACCTTGTTTATTGCCACCTCTTGGCATAGCTTCTCAACAAGTTTATCCTATACTTTTCTCTCAATTCTTTCTTCCATCCTTTTCTCCAAATCAATATATGGCTTCTGGATTTGTTCTGTAAGTGTAGCTAGTTGGTCCATAATAGGTTTTTTCTCATCAACGTCTGCATCAAGAATGACCTCTTGTAGAATGTCTCAAACATCAGTGAGTATTTCATTGTTCTTTTTGGTTTGTTTCAGCTTCTCTTGAGCTGCCTTCCTTTGACATAACTCCCCATATTTCCTCAATTCTTTGGGGCTAAGGGTTCTGGGATCACAGTGAGGGATTTCTATGATCTCATCAATAGTAACTATCCCTTTTCCTTTTTTCTTCTTCTTGTTTCTGAGAGGTGAGCTCCTTAGTACTATTCCAGTATCTTCATCCTTCAGAGTCTCCTTCCCTGTAGACATAGTTTCATCCTTCTTTTTCTCTTCGATGCTCATAGGTTGAGTGTCGGTAGTTGTGTCTGGAGGGTTCACCTTTGTGTTATCATCGGTATCCTTGTTTTCATCTGTATCCTTAGGTTATTTGGACTGTGCCTCTATAGTAGGATGATTTGTATCTGCAGTTTGCTAAGTTTCTTGTGTATCTTGTGTAACTTTAGCATCCTTATTTTCTTCTTGTTTCTTCTCCTCGGACGCAATCTTAGAAATAAGTTCTATAGCCTCAGCTAGAGTCAGTAGATTGCCCGGCAGTGATGTTGTCTCATTATCCTTCAATGGTACTATAGTTACATCCATGTCATCTTGATCATCAAGATCACCATCTGTAATGTCTTGAATAATAACATCATCATCCATTTTGTTCATCAGTTGTATATCAACTTGTTCTGGTGTTTCCTGTGATATATTCACCTTTGTGGTGTTCTTGGTGATATCAATTACCTTGGTAACTAATATACCAGAGTCTAGTACCTGCTTTCCCTTACCAGTATCCATGTAAATGCCTTTATCTTTTGAATTTTGTCTCTTCCTAGACAAGTTTAGAAATGCTTCCTATTCAGCTTGCTCTTCTACTTTCAAAATAGATGTCCACAATGAATCACATTCAACATCCATGTCACCTATATTTTCATTTAATATTTACAATGCCCGATGCTTGACTAAAAATCTTTTTTGGTACTTTGTCAATATTCATTTGCTTCACCAAAGCTCATAGTTGTAGCAATATGAACTAATGACCTTTCTCATTTCCTTCTCTCAGTTTCTAGTGTAGTAGCCCATTGCACATTGATTATGTCATCTATTTCTTTCAGTAATTGATAGGAAAACTCCATCGGTACCTATTTGAATTTGATCATCATCTGAATGATAGCATGTTCTATCTTCATTTTATCTTCTATTGATATTTTGTTATATTTACATAATGCTGGATCATTAAGATTCCCATTCTCTATTATTTCTTCTATCAATTCATCAAGAGTACTATCCTTATGCTTTACAGTCTTGAATTGATTCTGATCATCTTCAATCTCTTCAGTGCCATTAGTAGTAGGGGCTCATTTTGCCTTCTTCTTCGGTGCATCAGCTACTACCCTTGTCTTTCTTTTCTCATACTTCCTTGTAGCTGCCCTTCATTTTTCCTATTTTTCCTCTAGTGGTGATGTAGCAGCTGCAGAAGACCTTGTCTTCATTCCCTTTCTTACAGATACCTCTTCTTTTTGTTTATCATCGGTAGAAGGAACCGATGCATCATTAGATTGAGTTTCTTCACTTTCATATGGTTTATCTGCTAACTCTAGCAGACCTTTAGTTGCAGTGTCAATCGGTGTTTCATTAGAATCAGGTGCTTTACCATACTTGTCTTCTAAATCTTTTCTCATTTTCTTCCCTCGCTTTGACATCTTACTGATAACTATGTTAGTATCAATTCTTGATTTAGCCTCTTCATAGGTGCCGAGCCTACTGGCAGTGATGTCAACCGGTAACGCTAGCAATGCATTTATAGATTTCACTGTGAAATCATGACTTATTTCATATCCCATTGGTGCTAGCCACTTTGTTCTGGGCTCTACAACCTTTATCATGCAATGATTTGTGCTCACAACAAAACAAATATCATCTTCAAATTTCTTTATCAACTCTCTTGGTATTCTACTCCATTGATGCATTCGCTGCTAAAATTCTTTGAAGTAGGCATCAAATTCTAAGTCCATCTTATCTTTGAGCTTCCCCATAAACTCATTTATTTGCTGAGTGATCGGTTTGTCTTGCTCCCATACTACTTTACTGATACCAGGGATGAATTTTTGTATGTAAAAGAATAAGCAAACAAGTAATGACCCAAACTTACAAGTGTTTGATTTCTTAGACCTTATTACCTTGATGTCATCTGTAAGCTGATGAAGCAAGATATCAGCTAGATCAACTTGTTGATCTTTCTTCACAATTGTATACGCCATGTCCACAGCATTCGTCGATACACTGTTCAACTGACTAGATTGAAATATCTTATAACCTATCACATGTGTGGTGAACTTGACTGTGGGATCCTTAATATTTCCAATTTTTAGTGCTCTACCATCCCATTGAGCTCCGATGTTCTTTTCAACATCTGGTCTTGATGAGCTATGAAATGCTTTTGCCTTGTCAAAAGTAGGATAACTAGTAACCCTACTTATCATTTTCTTCGTGACCTTGGTTGGTCTATCTAGCCAAAACTTCCCATCATGGAATCTGCTCAATACTATCCTTATCCATTCATTCATAAATGAATGCAAAAAATGTTGAATGCCCAATAGTTCAACATCTTCAAATTTTTGATATTCTGGTTTCACTTTTCCTTCAAGATCACAAACATTCTAAAATGCGGCAACTATCTCAAAGTTTCCAACTTCACCAATTTTGCAATGAATGTAGGCCCTAACATCCTCTGTCAACAAAACCCTATCTGGTATGCTTTAAAATGCACCCATTGAATCCATTTTAGATGCAACCCTAGGATGCGGCTTAAATTTACCCTCGGTAAAGTGTGTCCTAACAATCAATTCTACTTCCTCGTCAACTTGTGATTTTTCAGTAGTAGATGTAGACGCCATCAAAATAAACTAGGGTTTCGGCAAAAAATAAGTGCATAGGAGTATAGATAGCCGAAAAACCTACTTGAGTCATCGAATAATTTTTTTGGTTCGATGTGATAGTGGTTTGAATCTCTCTGAAAATCTTTAGCTCAAACTCTGGTCACTCTGAAAATCCGTTCTCTGATGCTCGCAATGTAAAAATGAACTTGATTTCTCGAGTATTTATAGACTTCTGCAAATTCCTGCTCAAACATTTGTAATAAATGCATGACCTTACTTTGAAGTGCAAAATAGCTATCAACTTGGTTAACATACAATATTGTCAGTTTGCATTGTTTCCTCGATTAACCTTGCATAACGATTACCGACTAGTAACCCATTCTTGGTCTTGCTTTTACCGACTTTATAACATTGTTAGCTCATGGAATATAAACCATAATGCATCTTCATTCATGTTGATTTGGTATTAATACATCATATATGAGGAGCTGTATAAAAAAATATGATCTTTTAAATATCAGTCCCGTACATACCTTTGTCACCTTAAGTGGAGTTACCGATGTCACCCAGTCCAGTGGATGAGGTTTCACGGACAGTGTTACTTGATTCAATAGTCTCCATTGTTGACTTCTTCCACATAGTATTCCTCATCTTCATGATATCTACAATGGTGTATCCACTCTTGAATACATGATCTTCATCTGGTGCACATTCTTTACAATCTTTTCTTACATGACCGACTTTGTGACAGTGCATACAGGCCATTGGGGTACTTGCCCAATATCTAGAATTTCTTATCTGATGTGCTGTATAACAATTAGTAGCTATATGTCCATACCAACCACATGCAATACAAATAGTCCATGTATTATAATCCCATACATAAGAGTTACCTTGTCTTTTCGGTTGATATGGCTTCTTTTGAGTTTGTTGCTTGGGACTCCAAACTTGTTTCATCTTTGCTTTGCATTCACTTGCAGTATGTCCAAGTTTGTTACAAGTGTAACATATCTTACCAGCAGTGGTCTTTTCAATGTTTTCCTTTTGTCTAGATCTACATTCATGTGTTTGATGCCCATACTTTCCATAGTAATAATAGTAACCATTAAATCTTGTTGTAATAGCAGGTGGTTTACCTTGAGCTTTGCTTCTGCATACATTTGAAGTGTGTCTAATTTTTCCACAGTGATAACAAGTAATTATTTTGGATTTCTAACCTTGATTGGTTTTGGTCTCTTGTTTTGATGATTCACCTTCACCAGTGTAACCTATACTAGCTCTACTTCCAAATCTTCTCTGATTATCTAGGAAATCATCAATCTTCTTAGAACTTTCTTCAGCCAATCTTTTCATCTCATTATGCTATTGTTGATTTTTTAGGTCATTTCTTAATTTTTCATTTTCTTCTCTCAATCTTGCAACATCTTCTAGATTCCTTGATAATTCACCATTGATTCGGTTTACTTCTTGATTTGCAATCAGTACCTCATTTGACACTTCAAAGTGATGATCGGTAAGCCTTTGTATTTCACTTTCTTTACCTTGTAGTTGTTTAGTCATCAGTCTTCTATCTTCAATGGCTAGGTTTTGGTCTTGTTCAGCTTGTCTTGCATTGTTCATTATCTCCACCATTCTTACCATTTGTGATTCTTGTCCAATCTGAAGTGCTTTTACCTAATTAGATAGATGCTGATTCCTTTCAGATAAATCATTGATTGCACTTTCAGATCCATCAGAGATGCTTCTCGAGCTAGATCCAATATGATAAAATGCATCTTCAAAAGGTTCTTCATGATAACCAATTTCATTCTAAGAAATTGCAATATTCTTTCTTTGTACCAATAATTTCTTCAATTCAGCCTTGGCATTCTTGTATTTTTCTACAAACATCTACAGTTGTAGTTTCTGATTCTCAATGGATTTGTCAAGTTTGTACCTCTCCATGATTTAGATCTTTACCCTTCAGTGGTTAAACTATTCAATAAGAGAACTTCACTCTGATACCAATTGTTGGAAATAGGAGAGATAAATATTGAGAGGGGAGGGGTGAATCAATATCCACTAAAATTTTTACTTAGATCCCTTCGATACTAAATATGTAAACTGTATTTACCGATCAAAATAAATTGCATGAAACAATTACATAGATAATTTATGAAAATAAATAAACATAAACTCATCAATGTAATCACATAACACAAGTATTTTGGTAATGCAAAAACCCTTGTAAGAAGGTAAAAACTGCGGTGGGGATGACACCCACAAATTCTTCACTACTGCAAATAGAAAAGTGTTTTCCTATTAAGGCTACAATTGTGATCACTTCTGGTGATCTTACCCTGTTAGGAGTAATATGTTAGATCAACCAGATCTACCTAGTTATAGGATCTAGCAACATAATTAAGTGTGCACTCGGTTAAGAGATTTACAATAGGACTGTTAAATCCACTTAGTTAGGAGAATTTGATAACTCTATTACAGTTGTTAGAAAGAAATAGAAAAGTGTATCTTCTCTAATTGACAACTATATTTGTTTGATACAGATCATCTAAATACTGTTTATATATCACCTTGCATTTCTCTTTGATGCTCGGTTGCCTTGTCAGTTCTGAATACTTTCTTTGAATAAAATTCTGCTTAGTTCTGTCTGTTCTTCTCGGTTCTATCTGATAAATTTTAGACTTGAAGTAGGCAATAGCTTCAATTACATACAACAATATTCAACAACCTAAAATGATATGAACACACTAAATTTATAGTGTTCTGGCTTTGCTGCTTAAGAAAAATTAGGTTAAGCAAAATTGATAACCCTAACATCTATGATGTACAAAAATAGTTAAGATCAAATCTTTACATTGAGATTCTCATCACATTAATGAGTATCTATACATTATATGCTTCCTTGATCTTGCTTACATGGGTGTCAATCTATTGTAACCATCTATCTTGAAAATTGTGCCTTCATTGATTCTTAGACCATTTTTGTTTCCCTCGATAAATGCTTGTCTAGATTGCTCGGTGTTGTCTGGAAGACTAGGTGGACTGTTTGATGCTTCAGTGATTACTATTAACCAACTATTCTATGAAGCATTACCGACTTCCCTATTGTGTGTGTGAATTTTGTACCTGTTCTGTAGACATAACACTTCAGTAAAATATTAGAGGTTAGCAAAAATGAAATCATGCAATGAATTGAAAGCTAAACTAACCAGGTGATTTACTGCCTTCTAATAGGTGTGAGTATGATGTTCTCAGATTGTTATCGAGATTAGTGACCTTGATGACACCGAAATGAAGGATTTGAATGCAAAACTGATATGAAATATGAATGCAATTAATCTAGTTTTTTGATTTTCTATGCAATGATATGATGAAAATTGATATGAATCTATGATATGTAAAAAAATTGATATGCTATGATGATCTAACAAATGAAAACTAATATGATATGAAAAACTATGCAATGTTGATCTCACAAAGCTTGGATTCGCAAAGATGATTCTTTAGTCTCCAATTCAGCAACGTGATTATGCAATTCTTGTGGATTTGAGAGATGATTTGTGAAGAGCTAAAGCCTTAATTTATAGAAATCTAGGGCTTTGGAGGTGCATGGGAAAAAAAGTCATAAATCACCCAAATAACTCAGGTTGATTTTTGAGTTACTTTTAAATAAAAGATAATTAACTCACAAAAACATGCAAAAGTAGAGTCTAACTCAAAATAGAGTTTAGCTTTAATTGATAATTGATAGTTGTCTATTTTTCTTGATTGTGCATGATTTATTTATGAATTAATTTAATAATAAAGTGATTTATTTCTAACTTAACTGATTTTAAAAAATAAAACAATTGATTTATGGGTTAATCAATCATTTTTCAAACTTTTATTAAAAAATCAATATTATTAAAAATTGACAACTTGTTTTAATTAATTAAATAAGAATTTAATCAATTATTCATAGGATTTTGGATTTATTGTCAAAATTAAATAATACAATTTAGGAATAAATATAATTAAATTCAATTAAACAATTAAGTGGTAGAATTAAATCTAATTAATTAAATATTTAAAATATTCAATTAATCAAACTTTAGGATAAGTAAGATTTATCGCCAAATAATCATAAAATCAAAGATAATTAGGATAATTAGGAATATTACTAGGAATATTTCCTGATGCAAAATTTATGATAATCAATTAGGATTCGATGATGTTTAGATGTGCCTTAGGTTAAGACTTTGATGTCGATTTCATTCGAATTGTCAATGTATGAGGTTAATGAACTTATAGCGCATTTTTTGGGTATTACATTTTTCCCCTCTTTAAATTACTACGCAAAGCACAGTGGTTCAAAGATAGTCTGTGTATGATATTAAAACTGATGTTTGAAATTGATATTGATATGAAATTGATATGAAGATATTAGGTCCTGAATGACCAAAGATAATGTTAACTATAACAGCGATGAACCAATGAAACAAAAGTGTCAAAATGCCTGATTCTAAACCTTATGATTGTGAAGAAGTGAGTGACCTATTCCAGACTTGATTGCCCTTAGAAGAATCACGTAGGTATCACATTTGAACCCTTCAGTTACCGAAGAATCAAGGAAATAACACAATTGAACCGATAGTTGAAAAAACTGATACAATTTACAAGATTAGGAGAATACCAGATTGATATGGATCTCGATGAATCTGATATGCCCCGAGTGATGATTGATTTGCCCCAAGTGACGAGGTCTTTTGATGAATCTGCAACTAGACATGGTTGTTGTCTTGATTACTGAGGAAAGATATGATATCAATAAAGATATGATTTCAGATTTAGATTACAAACTTTGAATGATGTGCAATACCATGCCCCCTTCGGGATTAAAATTGAAATTTGACAAGAAAAGTCAGTGTTGATAGTTTAGAAGCATGTTAATTGATTTGAGAAGTGGTCAAACACGTTTGAGAACACATTCTGCATCATTTGGAGGTCTTGAAGACCAAGTTTTACTAGGTTTGACCATGAGTCGACCATAGTTGACCAAGTTGAAACTTTGATAGTTTGATGTAAGATAATCAGTTAAGTTGAATTCTAGAGTTTTGTGATGATTGAAGGTCGATTATGCAAGTAGTGAATAATATAAATGATCTCAAATTTCAATTTTGATCCTGAAAAAGGATTCTACTTGTTGTTTCATTGGAGGAACCTTCATGTGAGATTCAGCTCTTGTTAGATTTGAAGAGATATTTGAAGAATTGTTTAAGCATTGAAGTTTGTTTAATCATTGTGAGATCATGCAAACATGCAAAAATGCAAAGAGACATGCAGTATGAAATGCAACCTAAGACTTAGGACCTATTCACTGATCATGTGTTGATTTGTTATCATCATTGAACTTTTAGGTAACTAGATAAATCAATACAATGCCCACTAGCTATGAAACCATAGACATATGAATATCAATTTGTATGTGCATGAATCAATACAACACCCACCGATTAGGAAACCATGCACATATGAATATTGATTTTATTTTTGAAATGTCGGATTAGATATAAGCACCAAGGCACAAGCACCAGGATGACCTGAATATCATGTCCATTTTGATATAGCAATTTGTATAAGCCTCAAAACATAAACGTCGTGATGACCAAAATACACCTTGCGTACAAACACATCAAATAGTCAAGAGATTATTCTAAATCCAATGTGAATTACCCATAGTGACCCTTTATCATTCACATCCTTAGGTAAGATCACAGTTCACAATAGAAGAAAGAAATCACTCAAAAAGACAATAGTTAGATCAAACTTCCATGAATTTTGTAGGTATCAATGGTCGAGGTATGCATGGCCATCCAATTTGAGATAGAGGCTCTTACAGTCAGACACCATTTCAATCCAGAATTTCCAAAGTTGTTAGATTTTCACATACAAGCAGAAGACAAAGAAAAGATTATGCCCCTAGTCATCACTCTCTAAATCCTATAAAGGACATCATCAAAGAGCTCGAAGGGACACAATATGCAAAAATCTCAATGCGAATCAGTAAGCATACAAGGAGATAAAAGTATGTAAAAAGCATAGATTGTTTTCAGTTTGTGTTTGATGTTTGATTGCGTTGTTGTAGATGCAAAATCCTTTCTAGAGACAAGACTGACTAATTGACTCACACAAAGCTTCAAAGGACTCTAATTGGAAATGATATGTCTAAGATACACTAGAGACCATAGGATTTGACATTGATTACCCCCAAGTCTTAAGCATTGATAGGATACAGACGCTAGAGCTGATTGGTGTACAAACTGACTTATTAAAAACTGGGAATGCATAAATAAACTGGGAGATATGTACAAACTAAAGCAAGACTAAAAGCTGGGAAAGACCAAGATTGCGTTGATAGATGGAGTATTTTGAAACAAGTGGTGCCCATTTGTCGGGTTTTCACCATCTTAGCAGAGATTCTATTTTTGCTACCAAGGCACCTGTTTCCAGGTTTTCACCAAGGCACTTTTTCTTTTTCTCATTTTTTTGTA
Organism: Chamaecyparis obtusa; assembly: GCA_027943335.1. Taxonomy (NCBI): domain Eukaryota; kingdom Viridiplantae; phylum Streptophyta; class Pinopsida; order Cupressales; family Cupressaceae; genus Chamaecyparis; species Chamaecyparis obtusa. The sequence continues at coordinate 572,870 of BSBK01005551.1, read as the reverse complement.
TTTTTTATTTTTCCAATTTTTTTTGTACTTTTGATATTTTAGTATTTTTGTGAATCATCAAGGTGCCCATTTCTAGGTTTTCACCAAGATGTTCATTTTTTTCATGACTTTTTCCAATTTTAAAGATTTTTTTAGGACATTTTACCATAGATTAAATGCTTTAGGCATAGAATTTCTTCAGATGGAGAATGTTGATTGGTTCTCAGAGCTATTCTCCTTTAGTCGTTGAGAGTTGATAGGCACTAGAGCCAAAAGTAGCAGTGATTACAAAGGGACCCAGCCAGTTGGGTTTAAACTTCCCCTTGCATTCTCGATGTGATTGATTTTTATGATTTTCTCTCAAGACTAGATCACCAATCTGAAACTCTCTGTGTCTGACTTTCTTGTTTTAACCTCTAGACATTCTCTTATGATATACTCTGAGATGATCATATGTTACTTGTCTGCGCTCATCTAGTAGTTCAATTTCTTGCAACCTAGACACTCTATAGTCATCATCAGTTACTAGACCATGCATTCTGATTCTTAGTGATGGGATTTCAACCTCAATAGGTAGTACTACTTCAGACCCATAAACTAAACAGAAAGGTGTAGCCCTAGTGGGTGTTTTGATACTTGTTCTGATACTGGGTCTGATACTGGTTCTGATACTTGTTTTGATACCATTTTTGAGACTTGTTTTGATACTTGTTTTGATACTTGGTATACTTGATAGCATCTTTTTCCATTGCAAACTCCCAAGTAAGATCATATCGTGCAGTCCCAATGTCTAGCAAGGTGGAGAACAAGAGGGATTGGCAAGCTGGTGGAAGAGATGGAAGACAAGAGAATGAAGGAGAATGAAGGGAAGCAATCCTCAAGGGAAAAATCCTCAAGAATACCCAAGCTAGGGAAAAATTGTCATGTAAAGCAGATTGGGACAAGCAATGAAAGGCTAGCATAGGATAAGTCACAAAAGTGTAATGCCAGAGTAGGAAAGGATGCAGTCCAAAGGAGTAGACATGTGAAGAGGTTTCAAAGCATCATGTTTTACTCTTTCTCTTTTCTTTTATTAGATCAAGACCAAAGGGGAAAAGGATAGCAATAGGCAAAAATGAATGGAGGAAAATAGACATGAAGGTTAAACAGGAAGGGAATGAAAGCAAGATCATCATAAGATAGCTCACAAAATAGCCAAATGTTCGTGTATAGATCAACATTGTCAAGATCAAAGAGAGAAGATGGAATGGATGAAATATGTAGAAGAACTACGCATGATGCCTAATTGCCAATTTTTCATCACGATACTTATCCAAGGTGCCACAAGGGAGTGGTTTTCACTATAGAACAAATTTATTTCTCTTTACTTTTTCTACCAAGGCGCTTGTTTCCAGGTTTTCACCAAGGCACATTTTCAATTTTAAATTTTTTTTTTTTTCTCTTTTTGGAAGAGGGAAAGCTTTTTAGATAATACTCCTTGAGAAGATAAACCATGATATGCCAAGGATTCAAAATGATATGCTCAAAGATGCTGATAGGAAAAAGATGGAAGAGGAAAATGGAGGATAAGGTTTTATGTGAAGCGAGTGAGGAAAAAGGATAGGAGGTAGAAGGTAATGAACAGAAGCACTGTGAAAAGGTAGGTGGAAAGGAAGGCAAGATCAACATCAACACACACCTTGAAGGGTGGCGAGAGGATGGAGGAAATGTGAATAAAGGACTACATGAAGGAATATGGTGAATGGATAGTAGAGGTTGTGATTTAGGTGCATGGAATGGAAGAATAAATTTGGAGGGAGATGAAGTGGAAGCCTTTGGAAGCTTGAATGTTAATTTCACTTTTTTCTCAATACTAGACTCTTTCAAAAGATACTTTGGAATCCATATAGCCATAGGCTTTTTATTTTCTTTTGATGATCCAGAGAGAATATCTTCAATGATGGATTTTGGAACCCATACCTGTCTTGTAGTTTTTTTCTTAGATATCTCTTTTGACTTTATGTTTCCATGTCTATTAGAGGAGACATGGTGATCTTTTTTTGATGGATTCTTGTATTGCTTCTTTTTCTTGTATTGAACATTCAAGTTACTTCCAAAAGACTTGGGTCTTGTGGAAGAAGGAGGATACGACTGGTTTAGATGGGTGGATGGATGAAAAAGATTCAAGGGTGTGCATCTAGGTTGATCTTGAGGAAAGATAGGAGATGGAGGTATGTAAGGACCCAAGATGGATGGCGAATTAGGAGAGTTAGGAGGGGAAAGTGAAGGGACATAAGGACCCAAGATGGAAGGTAGACGTGAAGCCCTTAGTATTGGTGGAGGAGGTCCAAGGATGGACATGGAAGATACAAAAAGATAATCAATAATTTCATCAGCATCTATATGACAACCAAAGATATCAGCATCTTTAGAGTGAGCATTAGAATTTTCAATAGAATCATGGACATCTTGAATATGAGCACCTTCTTTGATAGGATTGTTCAAAGCTTGCAAAGACTTGGGAAGAGTAGAAAGTGGAAGTGAACATGGAGTGGTAGAACAAGAAGATGGAAGACTTTGATCTTGACAAGGATCTTTGGATAACATAAGCGCATAATTTTTCTCTTGATTTTTAATAGGCTTAAAATTGGAAGTAACAACACCATTTTTACCAACCTTAATGGAAGTATCATCTTTGGAAAGTGCATGTGTAGTAAGGTTATTTTGATTGTCAATAAGCTCAATGGTGTAAGCAATATCATGATCTTGCTTAGGAGAAGAATTAAGACATGGTGGAATGCATGAAAAAGGATGTGTAGGATCAAAAGAACCCTGAAGCGGATATGAGACATCATGAAAAGGATTGGATGACATGGAGGGTTCTTGATCTTGATCTTTCTTTATGCTCTTTTCTTTATCATTTTTAGAGTCCTCTTGACATGGAGCCACTTCTAAGGACAAGGAAGCATGTTGGGATTGTATGGAAGACTTTGCAAGAGATGGTGAAGGACTAGCTAAAGTAGGCATTATAGCATATAAAGGCTTAGGCTCTTTAGTTTTAGCATTATTGAAAGTATTTGCAGCCAAGTGAAGGTTAGCTTGAGTTTCTTTGAGAGGTAGCCCTTGAGGATAACTGTAGGGAACCACATGAAAAGTATTAGGACCTTTGGTGGATGAAGGACTTGTGAAAGATTTGATAGGCTTGGATGCTTTAGGAAATATATGGGTATTGGAGGAAGTAGGGGATGGAAAGGAACCATCACAAGACAAAGGTTCAACATTAACATGATCTTTCTTGAGAGTGTAATCTTTAATTTTAGCATGAGAGTTCTTAGAGGAGAGATCCTTGTAGTATGCACATTTATAATCAACACGGTACATTTTATATTCCTCAATAGAAGTAGATGTATCATCTAGATATTGTTCACAAAAATCATCAAAGTCTCTTTCAAGATTAGAATCATATGGATCACCATCATGATCTATCCAATGTGATGGCCCATTTGTAGTAAGCGGGAACACACGACGAGGATGATTCTTAGGAACAAAGGTGTCATGAGTATCATTGTATTGTCCATCATCATAGTCATCATAGTCTCCGAAGACAGATGTGCCACTCTCTGTGGAAGAGGTATCATAAGGGTTGTCACGTTACTCACATTCTATTTGAGGGCATGGTGATATGTACAAGTATTTATCAAATGGAAAAGGGCATAGAGCTTCCATGGAGAACTCTTTAGGTTCCTTTTCTTTCTCAAGTTTGTTAAGTTTGACTTGCATAGCGTGTATCTGTTTCATCATAGCTGTGATTAGAATTTCTTCCTCATGAGTATTGATTATTTGAGACATGTTAGGAGTTTGAGGACTCCCTGGAATGGATTGATGTAGAGTTTGTTGATTGACTCCTTGAATTGATGGAGGGGGAATGTAACTAGATTTCAATCCAAAGTTGCCAAGACCATTGTCTTCATAAAGACCAGAATTGTAGAGTTGTTCAAGAGTTGGACCCTGGATATGAGTCAAAGGTAAGGTATGAGATGCTTCTCCTAATTTATTGTGAGAGGAAGCTCTAGTTTCCACCATCAACTTTGAGTGAAACAAAGAATAAGATTCAGATGACTAAAGAATGAATTGAATCAAGATGATCAGATGACGCAACCTTGTCAAGGTTTGATTGATTTGAAGATTCGATTAGACATGGGTGAAGGATACTATGCCTTGGATGTATGGGTAGATTTCCCAAAAGATAGCGGACATGAGTTCACAACACTTAGTCTATTTTTGAAGATTGATAGTTATGACAAGGTTTTGACACAAGATGATAAAGACTCAAATTGATTAAATAGAAGGCTGAATCAGATTCAAAAGACCACTTTTGGAAAATGATAGGATTCTCAATAGCTACTACTCTATTCCTAACATAGTGATTTGTTCGACAGATTCTTGAAATAGGCTGAAAAAGCTAAATATCTGGCAATTTTGACAATTTTCTAGCAACTTTCAAAAATTTCCCAAACGACACTCTCCAGACTCATATGACAGTGGGTATACTATGAAATGACAATTGAAAAACTAGCATGATAGTGGGTATGCTATGAAATGATAGTTGAAAGGATCATACGATAGTTGCTAGTAGGATTTGACTTTTTCAATTTGACTGGCAGAAAGACTCGTACAACACTGGGTTCTCTATCATATGATAGATGGGCAGTAATGAAACGACACTTGATGGAAACTCGTATGACTTTCTGACCTCTTGAGATGACTTTTGACTCTAGAAAAGAATTTTACTTTAGATTTTGCAAATTTTGAGTTTTCAGATTCGGATTGTTTGCAAATTGTATTGTCCAGATTTGAGGATTGTAATAGATTTGTTCATTTTCAGTAACTAGATAGATAAACAAGAATGCAAGATAGCAAGCAAGTGATTTCAAGCATGTCTAAAAACAATGAACAAGGGAAAAAGTAACCTTGCGCATGCACAATCAAGTGACTTATTTGTTCTAATCCTCAAAAGCGCTAATTGTGTATGTTCCAAAAATGTTTTGCAATAATGCACATATACCCTAGAAAATAAAAATTTAGCCTCGCTAAGGTTTTTAGTAATGGTTTGACTCTACAGCTTTTATGATCCAAAGGGGTCAACTCCAATCCCAGCGCACCAGGGTTTTGACACATTCTGAGAATTTAATCAATTAGGAGCTACTAGGGAGATTTGACAACCGAACAATGAACCACACCTGTGAAGATTTCTTCCATAAGGACATTTATATAGCGACTGTCACTACCTCGGCGAAAATGGCTATTACCGCTTGAGGTTCTGTCAATGTGGTTGACCCAATTAAGGGAATGTCCACTATGGTTAACCCTCTCTAAAGGTGACTCACAAGATATACCACATGGAGACTGGTTCTAGATTTAAGGATTTGGGTTTCTAGTACTATCCAAAAAAGAAGTAGAGCATAATCCCCTAGCCTTTCCACTTTTAACCCAAACAAAGTAGATAGATTAATCCGACACGCTAAGACCAAGATTATCTCACAAAGATCTATGACATCAACCCCTTAGGATATATCAACCTCTCCAGAGAGAGAATGTCTCGATCAAAAGTTGAAGACACACAGATCTAGTGGAACGTGAGACTCCCTTAGTATCCTCCCCACCTACAAGGGATCCTTCGTTGATAAGAGTTTCACTAGAAACCCACTCTCTCAAGATCCACAAATACTGTTCATGGGGCCTAATTACTATGTGTAACAAAGATGCTGAAAGCAAACTATGTTCATTTTTATAGCCCAAATGAATTATGTGAAAGGAAAGCAATAAAAGTCACTCAAGCTAGACACATGAGATGTTCATTTTAGATCCAAAATCAAAGTCTTATCAACTAAGAAGATTACCTGAATTTCTCACAACACGCTTAGTAGATTTTTACCTATTTTTAGCAATTCTTGCATTTTTTGTCTTCTATCTTTTGTACCCACAAGATGTACCTGCACCTGCAACTGCAACCCACTGTTATGAAAAACTTACCTATTCTTGTACATGAAACCCAATGTTATAAAAATCCATCAAAAAATAAACACAACTTGTCAACCTGATGTGGTAGAAAATCAAGTTAGTCAAAGATAATATGTCATTTGATAATCAAAAAACCTGTTGTCATAGAAAATCAGATTCTGACCAGTCTGCACTAAATCAACAATAACTTTTTCAAATCAAAATAAAATTAATCCAAACCAATGGAAAATGAAATCTAACTCAAATAAATTTCTAGAAATATAAATTTTAGATCTTTATCATGTCATATGTGCATGTACCAATAAAAATATCAGTCGGATTTCATAAAATCAGGTTCAGACCAGTATTCACTAAAATGATAATAACTTTTGCAAATCAAAACAAAATTAATCCAAACTAATGGAAAATGAAAGATAACTCAAATAGATTTCTAGAAATATAAATTTCAGATCTTTATCATATCATATGTGCATGTACCAATAAAAAAATCAGTCGGATTTCATAAAATCAGGTTCAGACCAATCTTCACTAAAATGATCATAACTTTTGCAAAATTAAAAAAAAATTAATCCAAACCAATGGAAAATGAAAGATAAATCAAATAAATTTCCAAAAATATAAATTTTGAATTTTTATCATGTCATATGTGCATGTACCAATAAAAACATCAGTCAGATTTCTGGAAAAACAGCCTAAAAATTTATCACAAAACTCACAAAAATTAACCTTGTAGTCTTGGGTTCAAGAAAAATGATAGAAATTTGATAGAATAGAATGGAAACCTGTCTCAGGGCCCCACAGTGGGTGGCAAAAATGTGTGTCTGAATTTTGTACCTATTCTGTAGACACAACACTTCAGTAAAACATTAGAGGTTAGCAAAAATGAAATCATGCAATGAATTGAAAGCTAAACTAACCAGGCGATTTATTGCCTTCTAATAGGTGCGAGTATGATGTTCTCAGATTGTTATCAAGATCAATGACCTTGATGACACCTAAATGAAGGATTTGAATGCAATTAATCTATTTTTTTTATTTTCTATGCAATGATATGATGAAAATTGATATGAATCTATGATATGTAAAAAAACTGATATGCTATGATTATCTAACAAATGAAAACTAATATGATATGAAAAACTATGCAATGTTGATCTCACAAAGCTTGGATTCGCAAAGATGATTCTTCAGTCTCCAATTCAGCAGCATGATTATGCAATTCTTGTGGATTTGAGAGATGATTTGTGAAGAGCTAAAGCTTTAATTCGTAGAAATCTAGGGCTTTGGAGGTGCATGGGAAAAAAAGCCATAAATCACTCAAATAACTCAGGTTGATTTTTGAGTTATTTTTAAATAAAGGATAATTAACTCACAAAAATATGCAAAAGCAGAGTCTAACTCAAAATAGAGTTTAGCTTTAATTGATAATTGATAGTTGTCTGCTTTTCTTGATTGTGCATGATTTATTTATGAATTAATTTAATAATAAAGTGATTTATTTCTAACTTAACTGATTTTCAAAAATAAAACAATTGATTTATGGGTTAATCAATCATTTTTCAAACTTTTATTCAAAAATCAATATTAGTAAAAATTGACAACTTGCTTTAATTAATTAAATAAGAATTTAATCAATTATTCATAGGATTTTGGATTTATTGTCAAAATTAAATAATACAATTTAGGAATAAATATAATTAAATTCAATTAAACAATTAAGTGGCAAAATTAAATCTAATTAATTAAATATTTAGAATATTCAATTAATCAAACTTTAGGATAAATAGGATTTATCGCCAAATAATCATTAAATCAAAGATAATTAGGATAATTAGGAATATTACTAGGAATATTCCCTGTTGCAAAATTTATGATAATCAATTAGGATTCGATGATGTTTAGATGTGCCTTAGGTTAGGACTTCGATGTCGATTTCGTTTGAATTGTCGATGTATGAGGTTAATGAACTGATAGCCCATTTTTGGGGTATTACACCTATCTCCTTGTATTTACCAACCAGTGCAATATAGATAACCGACTAATGCTTTTGATACTAAGTGTTAATAAATGCTCAATAGAGATAACACTCTTAGCATATTTAGATGCAGAATGACCAAATTATTGACAAGTCCAACATTTAAAAAATTTATTACCATCTGGTTCTCTCTTCACAAGAAAGGCAATACCTTCTTCAATCTTCCTGTCTTCCTCATTTCAAGATCTGTTGTTGCTAGCATATTCTACGCTCACACTGATGCTTCTTGACAAAGTAGGGTGAAAACTAAGAGCACTAAATGTTGTCTCCATTCTAGGTAGGTCTCTTGATAACCTCAAGTTCATTTTTGATACTTCCAATCTTTGAAAAAGAGTCTCTCTTGTAAAGTTCATAGTACAAGGTATGACTTGTTCAATCATCTATGTTGTCTTCTTAAATGTAGGAGTCAATGTCCTCAGAATTGTCCATATCACTTCATTCTCTATCTTTGTTCCACCACAAGATTTAATACTTGCAACAATATCTGACATTCTACCAATATAGCTTCTAACAGATTCATCTTCCATCATTCTTATATCTTCAAATGCACATATACAATTATGTAATCTGACTTTCTTTGCATGTTCATCACCTTCAAAAGTAGAGTGTAAAGGTAACCAAATTTCATGAGATGTTTTCAAATATTTTACCTAACTATACTCATTCTCCGGAAGGGCTAACAAGAGTGCTTCTCTAGCAAGTATGTTACACATGAATAGATCTCTTTCCTCATTAGTACATGTTTTAATGTTATCCTCATCAATGATAGTCTTCTCATTCTTTGTAATCAACCAATAATTTTCTCATAAACATAGTAGATGTGTCTTCATCTTTTCTTTCCAGCTGTCAAAATTTACTCCATCAAACTTAGGGCTTTCTTTCCTGAAATTTTCCATGGATCTCCTTAAGTTAAACTTTTCTTTCAAGGACCTGCCACTCTCATACCAATTGTTAGAAAGTAAAAGTCCACCAAGATAACTAAGAGGGGGGGGGGGGGGGGTGAATCAGTTATCAGATAAATATAAATTTTATCAACCTTAATAGATTTTAACCATGCAAGCAATGTAATCAACAACCATAGAAAGATATACATGCATAATAACACAATGACACAAGATATGTTGACTAGGGAACCTCTTGATCAAAGAGTAAACCTTGGTGGGAATGATGCCCACAAAAGATTCACTAATATGAATATTCCTTATGAAATGATGGACTTTGTTAGGAGTCTTATGAAATACATTCAGTACATATGAATCCCTATTAAAAGATTCTAGCTTTGTTAGGAGTTATGGAAGATAGAACGACCCAATGCCCAAACAGCTTCAGGGTAAGATCACTGAGCTTACTTTCCAACTAATCTTTGTATTACTCAATAGAATAATACCAAAAGATTACTGACCTCAACAATCCAATACTCCTCTAATTGTGCCAAACCGCACCAACTCTCTCTTCAGATCTCAATACTAGATCTCAGTACTTCGCATATCCTCTTTCAACAATCTTACTTTCACAATACACTTACATTCATTACAATCCACACTACAACAAGCAATGTATTCCTTCCTTTATACCACACTCAAGTAATTACAAATGAGTTGGCATAAAAATTACAAAATAAAAGTTTCCACATGTTACATCAAAATTAAACAAAACTATCAGCTTCTAATCAATATAATTCTTCACTCGTGTGACCTCAGATCTTGTGGTATCATCCACACCACTATCAACATGTCTCCAACTTCTCTCTAACTATGCATAACTAGATTCCATCCTAGTTAGGAGATATCATCTGATTTCCACAAACCACTACTCAGGAACACTGCCTAAATACTACTTTGACTAATTTCCTCATAACTTCCATGAATAAATGAATTACTATCTGCGCTCTTAACCATGATCTTATAAAACATCATAGAGTAATTTCCAAACTCAGCATAGCTTCATCTTCAATATCCCAAGTGTGATAGCTCAACCACTATCTGCTTCTCTACTAATCTTCAGTAGATCACTTTGTTGACATAAGTGACAATCACAGTCATGAATGCAACAACAACTGCTACACAATGGCTACTAATACTCCACCTTAGGATATATTTAGCATTTATTCCTAATAAAGATGCCAAATTTGGCAGCACTGGCATCACTGGTTTAGGACTTTTCAGAATAAGGTTTAGTCAAAGACATTCCCTCCCTCTTACTAGCAATGTGTGGCAATTTGATTTAGGAAAACTCATTGTGCCAAGTGTGATCATGGATGAAGATTTTATGATTCAGGTAGCACAATAGCATGATCCAATTACTAGGTTTGTTAGGGATGCAATGGGAAACCTTTTGATGAGTATTTTAGCTGAAGAAATTAGGAAAGTTTTTGAGTTAAGTGAACCATCTAGTGACCTGCAAAGAATAGACTTTGAGGAATTAAGGAAAGTTTATAATTCTTAGAGGGATTATCTTAGGGGTGGTCCTTTGAAGGAATTCTACAATAAAATTGGGGGTTTGGTCATAGTGGGACCAGGTACACAGTAACCTTTCAAAGTAGACTATTTTAACCTAGGGGAAAAAGGTATATATTGGTCACTATGCCATATTTTGGGAGAAGATGTTCAAGAAAGAATGTCAGTGCACCTAATGTATATGATGGTTCAAATCTTGCACCCTTTATTGGTAGTTACATTTGACTTTTACCCTTTCCTATCTGAATTAATTCATGAATGATTACTAGGAATCCAAAAGAATAAAGTAGATAAACATTTTTGATGGTATTCCCTGATAATGTACATGTTTCTATACAAGGGTACAAGTTATTTTGAGAAAGAAATCGACTTGATGAAGAAGAAGGATGATGAGGAGATGCTAGTGCAATTATAGAACCTCAACATAACCTGGGATAGGAGTGAGAATAGTTTTGTGAATTTTGACAGATGTTTTACATCAAGGCTTAGGGATTTGTTTTCTCAAGAAAATCCAAGAATCCTAAAGGCCTTATATGAACTCATTAGGCCAAAAAAAATTTCTAGGGACATCAACATTGTGCACAATTGGGGTGATTTCATCTTTTACCCAATGTCTACTATAATCAAACTATATAGTTTTAGAGGGACCCCTTTCATATTACCATATCAAGTCCTGCTCAAGATTGGTATTGCAGAATTTCTAAGGAAATTGGGGGAAATACAAGAAAATACTCTCATAGGAAAGGCCACAAGAACTCTATTTCCTACTATCACAATAGCCCATGATTTTTTAATCACTAAGGGTGCATGGACTCACATGGATAAAATCCTAAAACTATATCACATGGCTACTTAAGTTGCAAGAACAACAGATCCTGAGGGTTTCTACAATGACATGTGTTCAAAAAGAGGGTTAAGTGCTCATTGATAGATCATATTTTTAAATTTCCTAAGGATATCATTTGAAATATCCCAAACATACAAGAACAAGAGATTAGGAAGGAAAATGGCTAGTGTACAAAAAGACATTAGACTTTGTGCAACATTTTGACAAGGGTTATGATCCTCTAAAAGATCGCACCCCTTTTGGAAAGAAAGTAGAAACTCTTATGAGTCACTTTGAGGGTATCATCTAGACCCTAAATGAGAAGGAGGTCATGCAAGTTGAGCCAAAAAAGGCTAGATTGGTGTTAATAAAGCCTACATTTGCCAAAATGTTACTCTTGGGTAGATACATGGTACAAAAGAGGACTAGATATAATGTGGTTGTACCAGGACCAAGTAGGAAAGAGAAGACAAAAATAACAGAGGACATCCCTTCTACCTCAAAGGAAGTAGAAGTGCATGACAAGATTGTGGAGATACTAGACTCACCATAGGATCAACCAATTGAGCTTTTTCCCAATTCTCCACCTCCACCAAAGAAGAAAAAATTGGAAGAAAGGCCTTTACACATTGAGGAGGAATACTCTCCCTCCCAATCACCTTTAAACCTCATGGATCATCAAGAGATTGTAGAACAAGTACAAAAATTGGGTAGTCTTGGTCAAATATTTATGATCTATGAGGAAATGAATGAAGGAGTATAGGAGCCACCAGAGGAGCTTGAATTGGACTTGACAATAGGAGAAATGGATGGTAAAGAGTTGCACCCCATAATCAAGTAGACATGTGATGAATTCCTAACAGATGATGCTTTTGTAAAGGCTAGGGCTTTCATGCAAATTTTTTGGAAATTGCACATAAACCAATTCTAGGAAACATGTGAGAAAAGGAAGGAGGAGGACCCACAAAAGGACATCAAGGTCACAGAGAGTGAGGTAAAAAAAAAATGACTGAAAGATTTGAAAGGATCACTTGAGAATAGGGGAGAGAATTGGTAAGAAATTTAGGAGTGCTTATTCTCCCAGAATGGGACATTGTTGATGCAGTAGTCCTAGATGCTATTAGAAAGAAGACAAAACCAATGCATAAGACCAAAGAGGAGGTAGAGAAAGCCATCAAAGGAGTCACTTTTAGTGATGATCATCAAGCCTTAGTTATGTGGTCCCTGAGAAAAAATGAAAATAACAAGGGAAAATAGATTGTCAAGCGTGATCTTACAAGAAGCCTTCTGATAAAAGGGTCAATGAGACCTCATTAATTGAAGCAATAGGAATGGTAGTGGCAACAACCCAACTTATAGTAAAGGTGACAGAGAAGGAAGCCAAGAAGAAAGAAGAGCTCACATTAAGGCTTGAAACAGTGTTGAAATATTATGGGTAAATGAAAAAGGAGATGAATGAGAATGATAAATCAATAGTAGACCTGAAGAAAAGGTTAGGAGAATAGGGCCCAATCTAGGTATCAAGACAATTGCAACTTTCTTCCTCTCCTACTATGCCTCCTTCATCTAGTACAATAATTGAATACCCCCCTTCCCCTTTACCTCCTCCTTTAAAATATGAAGGGAAAGTAAATGATGCAATTTTGCATTTTGCTACTAGTGTAGGACCAAAGGACATATATAAAATTGGTGAGCAATTATCCAAAATTTTGATGACTTTTAAGGAAGACATGACCACTATAGGCCCAATTTTGAATAAGTGGGTAGCAAGAAAAGGTAAATTGAAGTCTTTTCATTCTTTTATTAAGAATAAAAAAATTGAGAATAAGATTCTAAAGGATACTCATAAGTTTGTTAGGGACCTACTTGAGTTTGAAGTAAAGATGGAGAACATAGAGAGAAAGGCATTAGTTCTGAAGGCAAAATATTTCTAGAATAGTTTTCAAATATTTCTTGGTCTTTTCACAACAGATGGGACCATAAAAGAAAAAGGGGAATGGTTGGGACATATTGATGATGAGCTATCAACCAGAATAAGCACAATTTTGAATGCAGACAACAATATTCCCTTTGTTCAAGAAATTGAAATATTACAAGATGTCAGGGTACATTTTAGAACCCTAAGGAAAGATGTACATCAGGTTAAATTTGAATAGGATGCCTTGATACCTAAAAGAGATGTAGTACTGGTTTTCCATTTGCCCAGTGAGGACATTAACACTTCTTGGGAAGCTACATATTCCTCAGAAGATGAAAAGAATTAAGGAATACCCACTAAAACTACAACAACTAACACTACTTCAACCACTTGAAGAAAATCAAAAAGTGCAAAGGATCTCAAACTGTTGAAGCAAGCACAAAGAGTACACCTAGCAGAAGTTGAACTGACCTTGGGAGTTGTTGCAAATTTTGGTGCTCATGTAAATGAGCAACTTTGTAAAAATATAACAAGAATGTATTATATTTGTCTTTCTTATCTTATATGGTTGACATATTTTTGTCTTTTCTAATATGATCTAAAGCTTATATGCAATCCTTAAATTTTATAAAAGGATTACCAAGATCAATTTGTAAGGACCGCAACTTGAACATTCTTACTGACAAGTTTTTGAGTCTAGGATACAATAGACTGTATTAGGCCATTTTTTATAGAATAGCAAGTATTACTAGTTTACCTAATTTTCAGATGGTTTTTCATTTTGAAGCATTGTGTATACATACAGATGATATGGAAATTTGAATAAAAACCTAGAGTTTATATCTCTTCTTTGTGTACTTTTCTTTGATTTATGAGTTGTTAGATTCATTGCATGGATTATTTCTATGTATGTGTTGATATTCTTCAAATTTGATATAAGATCAAATTAAATAAGCTTTAGATATAACACTAATTCTTCAAAGTTTGCATAAGGATATAAATAAGTAGTGTGAATTCAGGAGTCCTTTGATCAGAATCACTATAGGGTGATAGTATTTTCTAAGGATAAAGATTATCAAGGTTCAATATATTAGTCTATATATCTCATTTTTTAGTGAAGATGTCACCCAATGGATAAGGCACTGGCCAGCAGGGGAGCTAGTTTATAGAAATCAGTGCTTGATAAGGCTCTACTATACTCCTAAATTTTGATATAAATCTGTCGAAGTATTTAAAGTATTGTGACTTACAAGTTATCCTACATAATGATAATAGAGAATCAATAAATGAATGGTTATCATTTAGTATTTTCTTATCATTTATCTATTGTTCTTTAAATCCAGTCTATTATTATTGAAGTAAGGCTTGTTTCTACTAGATTAGTAGTACCCTCCTTAGTTTTGTAGAGCCAAAAGTGCAGAGGGCAGTATTGTCCCTATAGTTGGTCCAATCATCATAGCACTCAATATTTGGATCTAACCCATCCTTCAAAACTATAGATGTATTGGTTTCTTTTATAAGCATAAAGTCCAATTTGAGGAACCAATAAAATGATTCTTTCATACTTTGAAGTCATGGGAATGAGTGGAGTTATGTGTTTCTTTGTAAGTGGGGGAGGATTAGGCCTAGTTTGGGGTTGCTAGGTTATTGGATCTTGGGTATGGTCCAAAGAAGTATATACTAAGTCTTGGGGAGGACTTAAAAGATCCAAAAGGGTATCTAGATCAGTCAATAATTTCCTTAATTATTTGGGGAATGTTTGAGAAAAAGAAAAATTACTGACTGGTGTGGACTACTAGCTTTAAGGGCTAATGGTGAGTGTTGGATAAAGGATTTGTTATCCAAGTTTAGTGGGTTGATGGAACATGGTGTATAGGCCATGATGAGATGTTCTATGAAGTTAGAATGAAGTTTGAATACCTATGTGATGATATGGTGTATGGGAGGCACTAGGTGCATTTGGGGCAACCTATAAGGTGAGTCCTTGCGAGGACATTAGGAGTGGGAATTTGTTTCATCATTTGATCATTCACAATCAAGTATGGGAAATGAGACCAATACTGGTGTAGGAGCACTAGGACCAAGGATTAAGACTTATGAAGACACTAGGCTCACTATTAGATCCTAGGCGGAAACAAGAGATGAACATGACCTTGAAGGGTCATATGATTGTAATAATACCTTAATGGTCATTTAATTGTTTTTTGAATATGTTTTTGATCATTTTGTATTGAGATCAAACAATGTAAGCCTTAATGGCATTTTGAGGGTTAAAGTGTACCTAGGGGTCACTTTGGGATTCTAAGTTAGAAGGATTTTTTTTAAATAACTACAACAGTCCAATTGATTGTAATATGACCAATAGAGCCATTATATAGTGTCAAATGCACTTGAAGTGTCTAAAAATGTAAATTGCCAAAAATTGGCAAAATGAAGCCTAGAAGGCTCATTGAGGGTTTATGGGGTTTAAGAGTGGTTTGAGGATTTAAAGTTGGGATAAAATCTTAAAAATCCTTTGAAATATTAATAAAATGCATAGTGATGTAAGGTTGTCAAAGTTGACAACTACGTTGTCAACTAGACAACAAAATATAAACAAAAACTAATTGCAAACAGTCATAACTGACTGTAACCAGTTAAAGGAAGTTTCAAACCAGTTGGGAAAGGGTATTTGGGTTGTGTGAATGTGAGTTTGAGAGGAGGAGTATTAGAGATTTATTAGTGAGATTGTATCAAAGAAAAAGAAATGTAATGAAGTCTTGAATTCAATACAAAGTTAATTCTCTGTAACTTGGTTGTTCACTGCTGTAAGGGGACAGTCACCTCTTTGTGGTGTTAGAACTCCCCATTTGAATGCAATATTGATGGGAAATGTATTATATTGAAGATGAATTAGATTTATTTTGTTTCCATGCAAAATTTTTTAGTGTTTTGATAATTTTTGAGGCAAGAAACACCAAATTTGTTCTGATTGTTCCTAGCAGATTTTTGGTGTGCAATCAATAATTTATTTTGAAGTTTCTATGAAGACTTATGCCCTCTCACTTACTATGGCTATTGTTACTTTTTGGAGGAGCCAATACATGTATCATATGTGTCCATAAGTGTTTGTGTGTAGGAATGGACAAAAGATTGAAGAAAAGACCAGACAATGTTGAAGAAAGTTGAGGAATGACTGTCAGACAAAAACCATTCTCAGTGCGGGGGCATTATCTCCCTAATGAAAAGTTGGATCAGGCCAAATTTGAAATATGTTGGAGAGAGACAAGTTGCACCAACTTTGACTAGAGCAATCAAAGAAATGGGATCAGTGTAAAAAGTTATGAATGTCTGAGTTCGGGTCTATATAAGGGACAACGATAGGGCAGTTTGTGATGAATTTCCTTTATGAATGTGTTTGGAAGTTTTGTGAAGGGATTAGGTATTGTGTGTGGAATGAGTAGGTAGTTCCTCTTGGTGAGAAAAGAAGTGGTGCATCCATAGGGATTGATCTTAGTTGGTAGGTTATTGGAGGAAGTGAAACATTAGTGATTTGGGGACAATCACAACATCAAACCAATTGTGTGAATGAATGGGTAAAGTTGAGTGAGTGTAGACTTAAGATGTGGAGCCTCTTGGTCTTGTAAGTTAATTGATCATTAGTCTCTACATCAAATACATTATCAACCAATTCCAGTATTATCTACATTATAACCTTATCCATGTGTGGGGTTGGGTGGGGGGCTAATATGTCGGTCATATCAAACCCTAATATGATTGTCAAAATAGAAATGTGTGGCCATGTCAACTAAGGTTCGCAAGTCTGCAAACACATACTTAATCAAGTTATAAAGCATAATTATTTGAGGGAAACGCCTCATTCAGTTCATTGTTACCATCTCCTTAGTTATCATTTAATCATTTCGGTTAAGGCTCACAAGTATGCTTTCTAAGTTGATTAAGTATGCATTTGGGATTTTGAAACTAAATACATTTAGAAACTTTTGAAATTCACAGGTGGGTGGAAAATCAAATTTATTATCTCTCTCAGTTCCTACTTAAATTTGGCCACAAGGTGTGTCCAATATTCTCATTTCGTTAGTTTCCTTTTTAGAAAAGATAAATTAGTAGAGGAAAATTTCTTTCATAAATTTGATCTTAGAATCAACTATTATCTTAAATTTGTAACCCACATTCTAATTTGTATGATGAAATTTCAGATAAAAATAATATGTGAGGCTTTTTAAGTGCTTGAAAACCCTAGAATGCCTAAAATGGGTTTGGTTTATTCGCACATGGAAATTCTTGAAACAAAATATCTGAAATCCTTAAATTACTCTATTTAGAGAGTAAATGAGAAAGATGTTAATGAATTCACAAGTAAATGGTCCAAATTTGTGCAATACATGTTAGTGTGTTTAATTGGCATATTGAAGTAGAAAACATAATGCATTTTATCATAAAATGTCCGTGTATAGCATATATACATATATGCAAGCTTTCAGAAAGACTCACGAGATAGTTTTTTCATTTATATTTTAGATCACATTAGCTATGCTGATGATTGATCATATCCAAATTTGGTAGAAATTCCCTTATAGGTGGGTAGGTTTCGATGCCCTCCTACCGGCCTCCTTCAGCTCTACATAATCTTCATATGCATAGGTGGTCACCAACAGAGCTTAAGATCGATGCCCTCCTTAATATCATGCCCTCCTTCTGGCCTTCTTCAACTCTGCGACAATATCAACATAAAACAAATGAAATATCAATGTAAAACGCCCTCCTTGACCTCTAGCAATTCACAATAACAAATATAATCAAAACATTAGGTTATATAATAACAAATAAAATGGCTCTTTTTTTAGGTTATATGCCCGTGTTGGTCGAACTTTTGACCAAGACAGGAATTGATTAAAAAAAAATTCATTTATAAACTGACCAAGCAAAACCATTTTAATGCTTGGTTAGAAATGTTGGTCAAAAATTAGGGTTAAATGTATTAGTGCCTATTTATGGTGTCTCTCGTTCACAATTCCAATAAAAAATACAATAAAATTTAATTAAATTTTATAATTTACTAGGATATCTTTGAATTTAATATTTTTTAATAAATATGTTATAATTATATCAATCAGGAAAATATCAAAAAATAACATAAAAAAATAAACATCAAATCAAAAGACAGTTTGAAATGAATAAGTGAATTCAACCAGCAGTGTCATTTGAGGGCACTTGTACAAATTACAATATTTTGTATCTTCTACTTCAGTGTTTGCCTTTGTTTGCCTCCTGATTCAAGTAGTATCATTTGAGGGTACTCATGCAAATTATAGTCTTCTCTAGCTGGTCATATTTTAGTGGAGGATCTTCAGATCATCAGTTACTTCTTGAAAGAGTTTGTGACTTCTTTCTTGAGTGATATTCTACATGTTCATCCTTGTTCCTATTTTCTAGAACATTCCTTTTTTTGGAGGCTTCTTCAGTTCTTCAGACTAGTCTTTGTCTCTTTTTGGAGTAGAGTTTTTCCCATGTGGTTTTCTCTATTTCTCCTCTTTATGGAGACTCTCTTTTGTACTTGGGTACCTAGTCGGGCCTTTTTTCTTACTGGGATCCATTTTCTTTCAGTAGTTCTTTCTAGGTTGTTAGCTTCTCCCAAAGTTTATCTTAAGGAGGGGTGTTAGAGTAATAAAGTGTTTTCTTATTAATTAAATCATGTTTGATTTAATTACTAAGTTACTTATTATCTCTTTATACTTAAGCTAAACTTTAGGCATATAGTAATTAACTTCTTTATTAATTATTATTGTGCAACCTGGGTTTTACTTTTTTAGGTTTTCAGGTCTCCTTTTATAAGGATTGATCTCCTTTATTTTTATATTATTGAATTGCAAATTTTCTTTTTGCACATCAAGAGTGATTTCTCCTCTCCTGTGGATCAATTTGTTCAGGCCTCCATAGCTTCTTTCTTCTTCTCTATCTTTCTGTGACATGTGTTTGCATGCAGGTGTTCTTGAGAGTTGTGAGTTGCTTACTCATCAAATCCAATAATAAGATCATGTATTCCTTCACAAACACTAAGATCTATAAACTACTTCATGTCTTCCATATTGAATTCAATTATTGAACTCTAGAATTGATCTTGATACTTTCGTGATTTCTTTTTGAATACCTTGATTGATTTTGATTTATGATTGAATTCTTTCTCTTGAAAATTATTGAGATTCCAAAATGGGGGAGGTAATATTTTTTATATACTGAAAGTTTCCCTTGTCTACCCAAAGTGGACCCAAATTAGGACCAAAGATCCTATTTGGAGACAAGATCCTTGAAATGTGTAAAATGGAGGTTAGATCAATCATAACAGACACTAAAGCCTTGTAACACTAAAATAGGATTCTATACCCTTAAATGAAGTCATAAGTCTATAACTTCTTCTCATAGGGACATCAAATACAGGGCTTGAGGTCATAAAAATCACATGAAGAGGAAATGTCTATATAATGTGAAGTACTAATAGATTGATCATTTAAAAATTGCATAATTTAAAAGAAAATTTGAATCTCCAAATGTATAACATATAACATATAATCATAATGAAATGCATGAAAATCGCATTTAGACATCTAATAAAATAATGATATGATGCATAAAAATTAGATCTAAACATCCAAAGTAGAATTAAGATGTAAGACATTAGGTTCAACAAAATTTAATGAAATAAATAGGGTTCACGAGGATGCATGAACAAACTACAAAGTATAGACTTATCTCTTCTTTTATTTGAAGGAAGATGATATACTATGCCCCAAGAATAATGAAGTGCTAGGTCAATGTAGTGATCCTTTTTTATAGGGGACTATGACTGTTTAAGTGCAAATTAGAAAGACAAGATCTAGGATTAAGTACATTAAAAAAATCTATATGCACATAAAGATTAAAAGTTGACAGATTCATTATGGGATTAGATCTATGAGCTAGAGACTATTAGTGACATGTAAATGAAATTTTGGGCCAAGATAGGAAGACAAGGATAACTCACTCAACCTTGTCCTAGATAGGGAAGACTAACTCACCTTTAGAATTTTCTAATGAAATGAGTTGTAGATTGTAGATCTTCTCTTGATCTATTTGTAACTCTTCCTAAGCATTTTCCACATGTTCCTACACACAAAAAAGTGGAAAAGGGTTGTGTAGAAAGGGGTTTTACTTAGTCAAGCTCTATTTATGAATGAAATTTGAAATATACTTGAAAGGAAAGCATCCTGATATATAATAGAGGCTTGATCTAAAAATAGAATGATTATACCTTCATAAACCTTCTTGATATCAAAATGCTCATGAAGATACTTGATTTTGTCTTTGATGTTGACTTTTAGGGTAATAAGTATTAGAGTAATAAAGTGTTATCTTATTAATTAAATCATGTTTGATTTAATTACTAAGTCTCTTATTATCTCTTTATGCTTAAGCTAAACTTTAGGCATATAATAATTAATTGCTTTATTAATTATTATTGTGCAACCTAGGTTTTATCTTTTTAGGTTTTCAAATCTCCTTTTATAAGGATTGATCTTCTTTGTTTTCATATTATTGAATTGCAACTTTTGTTTTTGCACATCAAGAATGATTTCCCCTCTCTCATGGATCAATGCATTCAAGCCTCCACAACTTCTTCTCCCTCTTTCAATGATAGGTGTTTGCATGAAAGTGTTCTTGGGAGCCTTGGGTTATTTACTCATCAACTCCAATATGGTATCATAGCTTCAAATCTATTTCCCCCTGTCCTCTTCCTGAGTGATTTGGCCATGTTCGTTAGATCTGCATTTTTAGAAGGTTTTTTAGTCAGATCTTGGGAGGCATCTTTTTTGGTCATCTCGGCTTCAAATGGACCTCACAGTTGTGTTCGCATCATCCAAGAACCCTTAGATCCATATAAAAATTTTCAATTTTGGACAAAGTTGGAATCTTTGGCAAAAACATTTTGCAACTGGCCCTCTCATGGATCCTAAGGTGGTCACTATTTTTTGGAGCATTTATGGCCCAAATGGACCTCACTATTTCATCAACAGTGCCAAAAAACCCCTATTTCCATATAAGGAACGTCCTATTTCCATATTTGGACAACTTTGCATTTTGGAGCATTTCTAGTCCAAATGGACCTCACGATTGTGTCCATAGCACCCAAAAACCCCTATTTCCATATTAGGTATGTCAAATTTTGATGACTTTGCATTTTGGGGCAATTTTGTTGTACCAAATAGCCTTGGCACGCTTCCTGAGGCAACGCATGCAATTTTTAATTTTTTTTCTTTTTTTGGGGGTGCTAGCGACGACCATTTAGTCCTCAAATTTATTCCCATGGTGGCAGCAGCTTGATCCCCTGGTCATATAGCAACTAGGGGCCCAAGTTTTGAGCCCCCAACCAGATTTGAGCTTTGATAGCCATTTAGCCATCAAATTTAGGCCCTTCGGTCACTGATGTCAGCATGCATCAGCAAGGTTTTGACACCATTTTGGCCCTGTGAAGCACTCCATGGTTTTTTGCTCATATCTTGAGCATACTATGTCAAAATTGGGCAAACAAAATATTGTTAGAAAGATGGTTTTGAGTTCTATCCAGATCTAGAGGATTCAATTTCTGATTTTTCTTTTTTGATAGTTTTTATTACTGTCAAACCCAGATGTTCACTTTTGCACTCTACAAGCTCTATCTTCACTACTACATTTGGGGCCAAATTTTGACAGAATTTTCCGACGGGTAACTTTTTATTACGAATTTGGTGTTTTTTTTGTAATAGGCCCTGATGATGTTTGTATTCCGATGGGTGTTTAATTGACCATCAGAATTCTTCCATATTCGGGATATAGATAAAAAAAAAGTGAAACAGCCTCATCATTTTTATTTCGACTGGATAGAGAAGGAGCAAGAGAAAAGGAGTGAAAGTTGAGCATGGGAGAAGGTATGTGATTTCTTCATCTTTTGAGCCTCTGGCATCATACTCAAATGCATTACATTTTATTTGATCAAAAATTCTCTCTGAAATGACCACATTCTATTGGTGTCGTGCCCTAGCCAGTGCTTTATCTCTATTATTTGATGTTATTGGTGCTTGTGCTCAAGGATATCGATTCACTATATTCATATGTCTGGATTCACATTTGTTGATATTACTAGCATATATGTTTAATGACACCATTGTATATTGTTGTCACTAAAATGACCACATTCTACTAGTGTCATGCCCTAGCCCATGCTTTAACTCCATTATTTGATGTTATTGGTGCTTGTGCTCAAGGATATTCATTTTTTTGAAATGTTGACTGTGGTTATCAAATGGACAACACATGAGATTCTAGCTAGGCACCATTTGTATTGATAGCTTAGGGCATCAAATGTATTGTATCATTGATAGTTGAGACTTTGTTAAAATGAAATAGGACAAAGAATGATTTTTATTTAATTTCTCTATTTTGATCCCTAAGTGGCTTACAACCCTAGAGAAGTATATGCAGATTTACGGATGTAGTTACAGGATACATAGCGGCCAATAATTCACAAGAAATCCATGCATCCAATTTGAATAGAAATTAATACAAAGAACTAGGGTCCTCCAATGGCCCAATCATCCGGACCTTGACTGTCCCCTCAACTAGTGACCCTTCAAAACTGGGTTATCATACAATCAGTGAGTGATGCTTCATTCTCCTGGTCTACCCTGCATCCAAACATATTGGAAATACACAATATAATGATAACAAGTCTTTCACAATCCCCCTTCCCCCAAGGAACACTATCAACCATCCCTTCCACATAGCATTTCATTGTTTTATGAGTGGATTGTGTAGGAATAATTAACATTAAACAAGGAGAAAACTCCTCAACACATCTTGGAAACCATTGAATTCAATAATAAATGAAACCTAACACCAACACTATTCCTTCCATATTTGTAGGATACATAGAAGTCGATAATTCACAAGAAATCCATGCATCAAATTTTAATAAGGATATCCTACTAATCAATAGGAATTTTCTTGATATGACCAATGATTATGCATTTTGATGGCAGTGTGCTAGTTCAAAAGGATAATATAAATCTGAAATATTTTTTTATGATTTTCTCAAACTATAAATGTGGTTAAAGGGAAAATATTATGTGGAAAACCCACAAACCAAGCTAGAAAATGATTGTACATAAAATTATTCCTATATTCATTCAAGTATTGCTATGATTCAGCTACTTGCCCTTTGAGCTTCATCTAGAGGAATGTGTAGCTTTAAGATAGAGTTACTTCTTGGGCCTTACAATAGGGTTGAATATGATCAAGATTTGTTTAGGTTGTATCTTTTTTAGTCCCATTGTTAGATTCTTATGGTTCATGGTTTGAATCTATTATGGTTGTGTAAGGGATTTTTATATGCCTTTTATAACATAATTATTGGACACCATGATTGGAACAACTGGTTGTTGGCTATTGTACCCATGAATCATAACTATCAATGGTTCTTTGTCTTCAAGAATTCGTTGATCAATCTTTGAGATTTATTGTCCCAGCTTTAAAAGAGTGATAAAAGATATAGTGAGTGCTATCTTTTCCAAGTGTTTTATGGGTGCCATTATCTTTTAGGAGTAATTGCTAGAACCAAATTATGTTCTTTGCCTCTAGTAAATATTTCAGACACAATCATCTTCTTGGTGAAGGGTTGCTTCCATCCCCATGAGGCACTATTGCATGGTTTCCATTCCCTTGTAGTATAGTGAACCTAATTTAATACAAGTGTGCACTATTTTGGGATCCATAATTTATGCCCCCTACACTATGGTTGTTAGCCTACGACAAGCCTACCTTTGCATATAATAAGAGGCCAACATGAAACAAATATCCAGAAGTTAGGGGGTTGTTTCGTGTCCATAATTTATTATTTAAGTGCTAAGTGATGATGGGTATATCATGTAATTCATACCTAGTGTGTCTCTTTCTTTCTCTCCACATTTCACATTAGGAGTATATGCTATAAAATACCAATAAAATCAACTATTGGTCAAATCTAATCAAAATTGCAATATAAAGAATAAAATAGATCTTGAAGAAATATGGGAACCATTTTTGACAGATATTGTACAAATGAAGAGAATACTCCCAAGAGGAAATGCTTCAATGTGGAATAATTGAAGGACAATATTTTACTTTTATATGCACATCTGCAATGTTTTTGATATATTTTTGAGATAACAAAACCATATAATGAATAGAATATAGAAGAAAGTAAAGAATAATGATCATTTTTTGAGATATTGTGGAAACTTAAAGGAAAGAATGCTTGGTGGGGTTATCATGCAATCAGTGAGTGATCCTTCATTCTCCTGGTCTGCCTTGCATCCAAACATATTGGAAATACACAATACAATGATAAAAAGCCTTTCAAAATCCCCCTTCCCTGAATGAATTACTATCAACATCCAGACCTTGACTGTCCCCTCAACTAGTGACCCTTCAAAACTGGGTTATTATGCAATCAGTGAGTGATCCTTCATTCTCCTAGTCTACCATGCATCCAAACATATTGGAAATACACAATACAATGATAACAAGTCTTTCACAATCCCCTTCCCTCAAGGAACACTATCAACAAGTGATCCTTCTTCTTATCAGCCATATCCAATGTTTCATTGAAGTCACAACCAAGAATGAAGGTCACCTTACCCATACCATTCATGGATTTTGAAATGTTGTTCCAAACTCCTGGAAACTTTTATATTTCTTCTTGTTGCTTCTGTAAATACTTCTTCTACCACAATGTCCTCTTGCCCCATCTTCTTGATCTTCCTAGCTAAAGTGGATGAATCCACACACAATAACCCAAAATGAAGGGTTTTGTATCCTTTAATGAATCTCAGTCACTGGTAATGCATGGACAGTCAAACTAGTAGTCTCCAAAGCATTCAATAAGTGAATATGAATGTTTGAAAACTTTCCTCTCAACTTCCCCAACCACTCCTAATCGATTAGAGGGATATTTCTAGAATCTCCACTATTCTTATCCTTACCAACAATTGTTAAACATACTTTATCTGATATGATAATAACATGATAAACTAAACCAATGACATGTTATTTGTGTGGTACAAGGAAGATTTGGCTATCAGATCTTCCTTCGTACAAGTTGAGCACAAGAGAAGGTATGTGATTTCTTCATCTTTGATTGGTATCTTTGACGGGCAACATCTTTCAAGCCTCTAGCATCATATTCAACCAAAAATTTCAAATGCATTTCATTTTATTTGATCATGAATGCTCAGTGAAATGATCACATTCTACTGGTGTCGTGCCCTAGCCTGTTCTTTATCTCCATTATTTAATGTTATTGGTGCTTGTGCTCAAGGATATCGATTCAATTTTTTCAAATGTTTGGATTCACATTTTTTGATATTACAATACATCATATCAAATAAAGTATGTTTAAGAAGTTTTAGTGTCTAAACACTCAACTAATCCCTCTAATTGATTAAGAGTGGTTGGGGAAGTTGAGAGGAAAGTTTTCAAACATTCATATTCACTTATTGAAATGCTTTGGAGACTACTGGTTTGACTGTCCATGTGTTAATGTTTAGAAGAGATCAATAAAGTATTTAAAGACATTCTTATATGTTTGGAGAGGTTTAAGAGGCACTTATCATGACTATACCCTCACAAATAGTGGCATAGACTAGTTTTACTAAGTTTCCTTTCTCTATTTTGAGGTTTCCTTTCTCTACCACAGGGGTACAGTCAGAGGGTTCATTGACAAAATGACCCTTTGAATGGTTAATATGAATATGAATGATTTGATATAGCATATTGCTCATTTTACTTGAACTTTGGAATATCTTGTACAAGGGTGAAAGTAGTTTTGATCATTTTGGTCATGAATGTTCCTCTACACAGTCATAAAATGTAACTATCTAATGATTATATGTAATGTTGAATGGATTAAATGATATATTCTTTGTAGAAGTGAATGGAAGGAATAGTGTTGGTGTTATGTTTCATTTATTATTGAATTCAATGGTTTCCAAGATGTGTTGAGGTGTTTGCTCCTTGTTTAATGTTAACTGTTCCTACATAATCCACTCATATAATAGTGAAATGCTATGTGATTGACAATTTCATACAACTGGTCTTTTGGTGTGTATTAAATACAATCCAGTCACTTATTGAATTCTTTAGAGACTAATGGTTTGACTATCCATGAATTACCAGTGTCTAAGATTCATTAAAGGATACAAAACCCTTCATTTTTGGGTTATTATGTGTGGATTCAAATGTAGGTTTGATTTGGTTAATGTTTAGAAGAGATCAATAAAGTATTTAAAGACAATATTACATGTTTGGAGAGGTTTGAGAGGTACTTATCATGACTGTACCCTCAAAAATAGTGGCATAGACTGGTTTTACTAAGTTTCCTTTCTCTATTTTGAGGTTTCCTTTCTTTGCCACAGGGGTACAGTAAGAGGGTTCATTGACAAAATGATCCTTTGAATGGTTACTATAAATATGAATGATTTGATATAGCATATTTCTTGTTTTACTTGAAGTTTTGAATAGCTTGTACTTGAAGTTTGGAATAGCTTGTGCTTGTGCTGGAATTCTTGGTAGAAGTGAATGGAAGGAATAGTCTTGGTGTTAGGTTTCATTTATTATTGAATTCAATGGTTTCCAAGATGTGTTGAGGAGTTTTCTCCTTGTTTAATGTTAACTGTTCCTACACAATCCACTCATACAACAATGAAATGCTTTGTGATTGACAATTTCATACAACTGGTCCTTTGGCATGTATTAAACAAAATAGAATTTTCAGCATACTATTATCATTCTATTTCTTTGTTGTAAACATGTCATTGGTTTAGTTTTGTAAAAAAAAAATTGTGTACAATTTTTTTTTTCTATTTTTTCCATTTGATAACCACAGTCAACATTTCAAAATAGTGAATAACGTCAAATAATGGAGATAAAGCATGGACTACGGCATGACGCCATTAGATTAAAACTGAACCAATGACATGTTTACAACAAAGAAATAGAATGATAATAATATGCTAAAAATTCTAGTCTGTTTAATACACGCCAAAGGACCAGTTGTATGAAATTGTCAATTACATAGCATTTTATTGTTGTATGAGTGGATTGTGCAGGAATAGTTAACATTAAACATAGCCAGTGTTCTCTTTACTTTCTCAAAGCTCTGAAAGTCAAGAACATTAGAGTTGTATAATACATTGTTAGTATCCTTTTTCCATGGGTCCTAGGTCTTTGGGTCCATGAAAAGGAAATAGATTACAAAATACACTTCAAAACAAAGGAAAAACTTAGCAAATTTAGTCTAACTCACTGTAGATGAAGGAACAGTCATGCTAATAGTTCCTCTAAGTCTTCCAAAACATTTATTGAACTCCCCTAAAGTCCTATTGGATCCCCAAATTGCTTAATCCAATCAACTTACATCAGGATCATGAGAAACTTCAAAGGATTAAAAACACTACTTGGAATAGTCAAATCATTATGCTTTCAAATCAATTACCTATCGACATATCCCTTGCGAGGGAGAGTAGCCAAACACATAAAGAACATGCACATAAACATGATAGCTAAAAAACTTAAATGGAATACACCAAGAAGTACCAAATGATGAATTCTCAATTGTTGTAATGGCAAAGCATCAGAACCGTCCATTTCTAGAACTTGATTTTATAGTCTAAATGCTTTTTCTATAATCGTAATGATTTTTCTAGAACTTGATTTTCTAGTCTTAATGATTTTTCTATAGTCCTAATAATTTTTCTATAGTACTCTTAATGATTTTTCTAGAACTTGATTTTCTAGTCTTAATGATTTTTCTAGAACTTGATTTTCTAGTCTTAATGATTTTTCTATAGTCCTAATGATTTTTCTATACTCTTAATGATTTTTCTTTCATCTTAATGTTTGTTTCTCTTGATAAATTAGGCGTTGAATTTGAATTTTTGTTCACTATTTTATTTCAGCTTGATATTTCATTCATTTTTCATATACACAGAGACTACACATGCTGATAAAAAAATGAGCTATTTGATTAAGGTTAACTATTCATGATTGTAAATAGTCAATATATCTGATGGTACTCATTGGTGTATTTCATTTTAAAATAATCATGTTTCTATGGCTATGATAAATGTCCCTTTGTGTTGAGAAAATTAGAGTTGAAAAAATGGTTGCAAACAAATCATCCTTCTTCCACCAGCATTCTAGTCAATGTACAAGTAACGAGTCATTCCATTCAAGAAAGACCATGTCTAACAAGATCAACATAGAACAAAATAAGGAGTATGCATAATTTAGTGATTGTATCTTCCATTAGAGCCACTTCATTTGCACAGGTCATAAACATGCATATTTGCATGAGCACTATTGGGAGCTTACCCAGCGACACATGTACTATTGTGAAAATCACCACAAATCTATTTGTTGTTGGGTCTACTATATATCTTCTATGATCAACTCTTATATGCATAGGTGATGAACATTCAAATTTCCCTAAGCAGTACTTTGAGTAGTCCTCCTACACATGTACTATTGTGAAAATCATCACAAGTCCATTTGTTGGAGGGCTACTCAAAGTACACATGTTTGGAGGTCTAAAGGAAACAAGAGAATCTGAAGAGTCACGAGTCTTAAGATTGTACTTAATATAGCCAAGCTTCATTCAATGGTACATTCAAACATGAAACAAACCATTCTTAAACCAGATTAAACTAGTAAACCAAAGGACATACTAATTATAAGTAAACTAGTAAACCAAAGGACATGCTTTTACTACTAAGTCTCTATTTGTTGGGCATACTGATTATAAGTACTTGACATATATCACAAATGTTGCTAATTAAGGTTGGCGGGATGATTACATCTATCCTAAAAAAAATTACCAAATCATTATGCTTTCAAATCAATTACCTGTCGACGTATCCCTTGCAAGGGAGAGAAGCCAAACACATAAAGAACATGCACATAAACATGACAACTAAAAGACTTAAATGGAATACACCAAGAAGTACCAAATGATGAATGCTCAATTGTTGTAATGGAAAAGCAATATCAGAAGCATCCATTTCTAGAACTTGATTTTTCTATAGTCCTAATGATTTTTCTTATTTCTTGTCTGTGTTTGGTGACAAGATTTTGAACATTGTTGACATACTTAAATGGAATACACAATACCAAATGATGAATGCTCAATTGTTATAATGGAAAAGCATCAGAACCGTTCATTTCTAAAATTTGATTTTGTATAGTCTTAATTATTTTTCTATAGTCCTAATGATTTTGAAAATTGTTGACAAAGAGTGTTTCTTTTTTTTATTATAATATAAATGATTTTTCTTATTTCTTGTCTTTTGTCCCTTTTTTATTTCCTATGTCTGTGCTTCATGATAGGATTTTGTCACCTTCTTTTGATGGTATATTTCATTCAGTCTATGTGGAATACTATTTTGTTCGCTATTTTATTTCTGCTTCATATTTCTTTCATTTTTCATATACACAAAAACTACACATGCTAATAAAAAAGTGAGCTATTTGATTTAGGTTTACTTTTCATTATTGTAAATGGTTAATATTTCTGATGGTACTCCTTGGTGTATTTCATATAAAAATAATAAATTTCGTAAGGATGGTGCAGTGCATTATTGATATATAGGCTCGATGACCCTTGTCAATGTGCCAAACTATCAATGTGGTGGTGGGCAGTGTGTGTTGAAGACTTCATGGACACTGAACAACCCTAGACGACAATTTTGGTGCTACCCAAATAGAAAAAAGGTTGCTAATGTGTATATATTTAATGTTTCTAATGTAAATACTATTCATTATAATATAAGAACTAATGGAGACTAGGCATCATAGGGAAATAATGGTTGCAGATACTTTAGTTGGGTTGATGACAACTCATGTGCATCTATCTGCCCATCTCCACTTATCCGCGATGAAGGATTTGAGTGCAAAATATGTCAGGTTAGGGCAAATTCTGAAATTATATTTTTATGATGCCTTCTTTGTATTGTAATCACATATCTTTATTGCGACCATATGTAGAGATGAACTCAGGAATTAGTTAGTTTAGTATTTTAATATGGATATGACATAACTTCTCTTTGCCTCAAGTGCACATATATATGGTTTACATCTTTTTTTAGAATAATTCTTAATGTTTATGGCTCAAGTGAGCCCCAATCTGCTATCAATCACATGATTTAACATATAGTGTTTTCTTGGTTATTCCATTTGTTCCTTGACCTTGAATATGGATTGAATATCAATTTCAAGCTTGAGTGTGGCTTTGTACCATGCACCGTCTGTAGATTTGTACACAATGCTTATTTACAAATGTAAATGATGCATTGAACGTAATCTATGAAGGTTGCATGGTATGAAGTTTTGTTGAAGTTTGAGAATCCTCCCTTTATTCCAGTGGGGGATTGGAATGAGTTCATTTTGGATGCAAAGGAGAAAGGGGATACTCAAAGAGGAATTGCACCAGCAAATGAGAGAAGAAGCTATAAACATTTTACTAGATTTTTATTATTAAATAATGAAATTTGCATATACTAGTGTTCTAAGCCTCCTCATTACATGATTTAAGGTCTTACTCCATGGACAAATTAAATTAGACTTACTATCCAAAACACATAAAAAACATGCACATAAACACAATTAAGAAACATAAATGTAGATTTCACAATAGTTGAGAAACATAATTGTAGGCATCATAGTCACAATATTTTGGAGACAACGTAATTGATTTGTGTACCCAAGCGATGGAGAGAAACTTCTGCACCCCAATTCCAAGTTGAATACATCTGTTGGAGGACCTTGTATTCATGAGCAACAGATGTAGTCAACTTTGAAACGAAGGTGCAGGAGTTGCTCTCCATCATCTGGGTATACAACTCAATTATGTTGTCTCCAAAAAATTGTGACCACGATGCCTACAATTATGTTTCTTAGTTGTTGTTTCCTAGGACCCCTTATGACCCTTTACAACCATTTACGATCCCTAAGAATAAATCTTAGAGGTCTTAAAATGTCGTAAAGGGTCATAAGAGGCTCCTAGGAGGGGCCAGATGAGCTTCCACCTTCACGTGGTTGGCCCTGTTAAGTAGAGAATATTATTCTCTTCTCAAAAAAAAGAGAAGCTCAGTAATTTAAGGTCTCAGTCCACGAACAAATTAAATTAGACTTACTATCCAAATTGGTACATTGATGACAATCAATGATGGGTCGAAGTTTTTTGATTCTGAGAAGACATATATGCAGTGGAAATCCATAGAGTAGATATAAAATATTGGAAGAGAAGAATTCCTCATCTAATGTGTGAAATGTAAAAGTGTCTACTTTCTGTTAGCATCTGAAATATTTTTCATGGCTATATTGATTTTTTCCCTATCCCTTGCATGTTTCTCTCTATCTTTGGCCTTAAACCCTGGTTCAAATTTTTAAATTTATAGCCATTGAAGAGAAACCCTAAATTGCCCATGCCCTGTTCTAATTCTTCATTACTTTTTTCGGGCCACTTAAGTTTCCTTGTGAGCACGTGACTATTTCCTTCTTGGTGTTCACTGAATCTCTTAATAATGTTTCATGTCTCTTTATCATTTAGTGATTTAGTGAATACAGTCAGTCACTTGTTTTCCAGGTCCTTCGATGGTTAGCACTTTTATTCGGTGATTGGGTGATTACGTTGGTTGTGTGGTCTCTTATTTTCCTGGTGGCTCCCTATTAACATCTAGCGACCTAGCATGGTGGTTTTCTTTTGTTCTGAGAATCAGGCAATCAAGTCTTATGTCATCCAGTGAACCAATGACTATGTTTTATGTTTGTGGTTCTCTAAGTTTAGTGGCTCTGATATTTTGGGCTTGATAGGCTTGACAAAAATGCTTTTTCCCTTTGTTCACCCATTCTCGCAATTTGATGGCAGGGTTCTAATTTATCTGGCAACTTGGTGGATGAAGGCTATGTTGGCAAAATGGTCAGCACTCCCCTCAGGATTCATGACATGGTTTAACAGCCTCTTGTGTCTTCTAGAAGTCTAGTGGTTGTATTGGGCATTAACAAGTCGATCTTTTGGTGCAACGACAACCACTACTTGTAACAAGTGGTATCAAAGCTTGGTCATAGGTTTGAATCCCCTTGGATAATGCTAAAGGGGAGACTATTGGAAAAATGGTCAGTGCTCCCCTTGGGATTCATGACATGGTCTAATAGCCTCCTATGTCTTCTATAAGTCTAGTGGTTGTATCGGGCATTAACAGGTTGATCTTTTGGTGCAACGGCAACCACTACTTGTAACAGGCTATCGTGTATTCTCCAAATGTAACCATGGTTAGGAAAAGTGTTTCATGACCTAGAGGATGCCTTCAGTCATGTGTTCACTGAATGCTTAGAGTTAAAACTTGTAACAAGTCAAATAAAGATATATTACAGTTGGATATACAGTTAGATGGAGTTGAGGTGTCAGTTTTCTATTGGTTAGGTTAAAACATGGGGTAGTGAGTTAGTAGTTGTTAGTGGGCCCAAGGCCTTCGGCTTGTAAGGTGAGGTTGAAGCACAGACTCATCTTGTGGTTGTCATTATACCATTGATATAAGATGCATGAATTTTAGCCTTGCGATAGAGCAATGGTCATCCAGTCTTCCACGAGGTTGTGGCTATTGACAGGTGGGTCTAAATTGCCAAGTCATATTGGGTGCCAGGTGTTGCAGATTTGTTGTGTTTTGATTGGCTAGTGTGAAGGGTGGATGAGATGATAGGTGGGGCCTCCAGTCAAATACTTTTAATTGATGGTTGGTGCTTGATCACAAGGAATATTATTTCCCCTTGTGATCATGTTGCCCACCGTCCGATTTGATGCCAAAGGGTTGTGGGACTTTCTGCCAGGAGGTGCTGACATCCATGTTTCCCATTGATTGACATATTGATGATGTTTATGGATGGGAAAATCATAAGGTGCCATGAGTCCAAGTAGGCCCAAGTTTATGAGCTAAGTCTCTAAGTCATGTAACCCAAATTGAATATTCTTTTCTATTAAGCGACTATGATTTTGCTTTGGTCAGATGATCTCCCAGTGAAGTCTGAATATTCCATGGTGTCTGGCGATTGTGAGAATTTGGTCTTAGTCGCATAATCACTAAGGTAACTAAGGTTAAAGAAGAATGTCTGGCGATCCTGTGACTAAAGGGCAAAATGTAAACTAGGATTCTTATAGAGTTAAGCTCTGAGCTCGGGTAAAATGAATAGATCTGATGGTCCTGATATAAAGATAGTCCAGATTTGAATGTTGACCATTGATTTTCTATCTCACGCCATGATGTAGCCATTTTCTTTCAGATTTGAATATTTTAAGGGTTTGTCAACCACCAGAGGACTCATTTTTAATGCTAGAGCAGCTGGATCTGGTAGAAATGATTTTGTCAACAATTGCAGAGTTTCATGATTGATTCCAGAGGTAATGTACCATGAAAGAATGAACAAAATATTTCTCGAGGCATGTTGCAGGTGGTTGATTAGATTGGTTATCATGGTAGATTCATGGTCCTCAGAACAAATTAGGAGATTTCTCATTGATGAAGATCATTCTGGGATCTATTTTTGCTAGGCTTCTTGGTTTTCCTCCTGTGTAGTAAATTCTAATTGAATTTGGTTGGTTTGGTGGGTGAAAACCCTAAGCCTTGCCTCAGTCATCCATAGCTTCTTTCATCCTGGCTTTTTGGGATTCCAAGATGACTGGTGGTATATATTGTTGTAGTTTTGATTTTGTACGGGCTCCAAGTCTTTTGGCCCCAAAGGTTGTTGTGATGCTATGTTGATAGTCAATGTAAAAGACTGAACAAAGAGAGCCTAGATTTTGGGTTTTTTTCCTAGCATTATGTTATTTTGGTAATGTATAGATTCTGCAAATTTTAATGAGAATACACTTGAATTCCAATCTTAGATTTATGTTTGTCTTCTTTTTTTGATCTTGGGCTCATATATGTTAATTTCACAAAGTGAGTTAGCATATGGTAGATAAAGAATATTGTGTAATTATCTTTGAGTTCCTATCAAAGTTATGATTAAAGTCTTTAAGGTAGTTTCAGTGAGTTCATTGTTGCATCGGAATTTGATGATCAAGTTTGGGAGTGAGAGGGATAATAGGAAAAGCACTTATTCTGAGTTCAAGAGTGTTTGAGTTAGGATTTTCAGTTGATATATGTTATTAAGTGACTCTATGCCCTCGATTAAGGCACTGATCCATTCTCTAGAAGTAGTTCATCATCATCAATCACACATTTAAATGATAAAATATTTAAAATTAGTTTGTAAATGTTATAAATGCATAATATTTAGTGATTCCTTTCAAGAAGTGAATCAAGGGTACACCTACCTGAGCATCTAGGCTCAAAGTGTAGGAGGATCCTTGTTGATCCTTGTTAATTGGCTATTTTCCTTGCAGACTTTGGAGTGGTGATAGAGTCAGTGACATTAGTTTTTCAATCATAGTGTAAACCTACAAGTAGAAAGAAAAGACAACCAACAAAATGGTGACTCTACTGGGGAGAGTCTAGAGATAGGAGTTATTAGTGGACTTTTGTGTTTCTCCTATGTATTCGATTGTTTTCTTTAAGATTTTAAAAGATTTCCCATATTTGGTGGGTGGAAACTCAAAAGGATTAGAACCAGTGTTGTAGATTGCAAATCATGGACAAAAGAAGGAATACTAGGTCCTTTGTCAAGAAAAATTCAGAGGTTACTTTGGAGCAGTTACCTAGATAGGAAAAGAAGATTTGGATCAGGAGAGATGGAGAGTCTACTAGTGCTCCCATGACAGAACAAAGAAATAATAGAAATAGAGCACCAGATGCATCCTCTAATGAGGAAGATTCACAATACAAAAGTTCTAAATCAGATAGTGGCCACTCTGAGGACAAATTTTATGATACCCGAGAGGCAGTATTTCAAGATAAAGGTTCATTACCTGCTAGACAGGATGCACAATCTAGAGAAAGGGGTTTTGGACCAAATTTAGACCCTGATAAGGATATGTTTAGAAGGAAACCCATGAGACCAAGACAGGTCCATTTCCCATATCAAAACCTTACTAATATGGATGTTTCATCAAGTTCTGAGGATATTATGATAGACCCAGATGACCTGAGTGCACTAAGGTTATAGTTGGCAGAGTAGGATGCCATACACAAGAGGTTACAAAAGGAGAGAGAAGCTAAGAAAGTGAATGCTCTGATAGAAAGAGAGTCTCTTCTTAGAAAGATTAATGAGTTGAAGGAGAGAAACAAGATGCTTGCTTCTGCTCCTAAGACTTTGAGGCATGATGTGTTTGGTGATCTTGATGCTTTGAGAAGTGAGCAGGAACACTTGCTACAAGACCATGAGTTTGATAAAGAGGGCCCTTTGGTTAGATAGGTTCAAAGTTATGCTTCCCTCCCTAAAGATAAAGATGGGCATGAGATCACTAAGCCTGCTATTGTTGTTGGTGAAAAAGGAAAGCAAAAGATGGTGGGACACCAAACAAGCAAACCATTGACAATACCAAAGGTCCCACCACCCATTTCAAATAAGGATACAAAGATGGAAAGAAAAATACAAGAAGATGAAGACCTAGCAAGAGAATTAGAGAGGGCTGAAATTGAAGCCTTCATTGTAGAAAAAAGAAGAAAGATCTAGTTCTTGAAGGCTTCATCTGCAAGTACTCTTGTACCCATCTACAACTTCTAATGTTGTTTCACTTGGTAATGTCAATACTAGTATTTCAGTTCCATCTTCATCTGCCAAGATAAATGTTGATCCTAGACAATAGTCAAATGCACAAGTAGATGGAAATGTAAATGTAAACATTAATCCTAAGGGGAACACTAGTTTAAGTTTTCAAAGAAGACCTATGCAATTAGAAGGCTATAGGAAAATTAGTTTTGATGGAATACCTAGCTACCCAAATGCTTTTCCAATTGATATAAGAGATAAGGTACCTAAGTTTTATGGTAATGATGCCATTAGTTGTGAGGAACATCTTAGGTTATTTGTTGATATGCTAAATGATTATGAAGTATAGCATGAGGATGTAGTCATGAAATTATTTGTTCAATCTTTGGCGGAGGATGCTAGAGATTGGTTTAAGAGACTCCCTGACCGATGTATTGATACCTGGGATTCTTTTGAGAAGTGTTTTAAGGAACAATATGGTGTTAGGCCTAATGCTAGTTTCATGTTGAATGAGTTCAACACTA
Source organism: Chamaecyparis obtusa (assembly GCA_027943335.1). NCBI lineage: Eukaryota > Viridiplantae > Streptophyta > Pinopsida > Cupressales > Cupressaceae > Chamaecyparis > Chamaecyparis obtusa. The sequence continues at coordinate 536,383 of BSBK01005551.1, read as the reverse complement.
TAAGAAAAAATCAGAATGAGTCTGCAGCTGAGTTCAATATGAGATTTCAGAAGGGTATGCATAAGCTATTTCAAGTCATGAGGTTAGATGACAATGTTTGTTTTACCACATACTTCAATGCCTTTGATGGAAAAATGGGATACTTGTTGAGGGACAAGGAGCCAAAAAATCTTAGAGATGCTTTTAGGATTTCTGTCAATATTGAAAACAATATGAAAATATCAGGAAAATTGGGTGGGAAAAGAGATGATCCAAAGCTGTTTGGAGATAAAAAAATACAAAAGGGATAATGAAAGAAATGTTGGAAACAAGAAACAAGAGGAAGATAAATTGGATAAGGTGCTAAATGCATTGAAGGATTTAAAAGCACCTACTAATAGAATTAATAATACTCCTACCAATGAAAAGCCTCAATTCAATAACCATTTTAGTAGGCAGAATAGACTACAGAATTATCCCTACAACACCCAATGGAAGGATGGCAAGCCTATTGTCCCAGCTACAAGAGGAAATAATGATAAAGTTGTCACTGATCCTTTGCAAAAATCTTCTGTAAATGTCATAGAGGATGCACCATGGTGCATAGCATGCCAGTCCCCTCATTCTACATAGCATTGTGTAGCTGCACAATCCATGTCAGCATATCAAGAAGAAAATCATGATGACATTGGATGCAACATGGCAACTTCATATTTAGGATATGAAGATGATTCTGATATTGATGAAGAAGTAGATGTATGCTTGAGAAGACACAACAAGGATTTGTTCCATCAAGAGGTCTTCTCTGATAATGATGATATTGATGAAAAGACATGTAACATGATTTCTTCCTCAGAGCCAGTGATTTTGAGAAGACCTTCAAAGGAAGAAATTGCTAAGATCACTACAAGAATGGTAGCCCAAGTGCAAGCTAGGAGTATGACAAAAAATGGTACTAGTGGAAAAGCTGCAGGAATGTTTATAAAGAACACCAACTCCTAGGAACCTAGTGAAAATAGATCAAATGATGATCATTTAGTGAGGTTAAAAAATGTGAAAGGTAAGAAGTGGGAGCCTAAGGGAGTTGAAGCTAACAAGATTTATGTTGTTCGAGACAAAAATCATTAGAGTGAAGTGGAAAAGCTAGTTGGCACAATGGCTAGAGATGAAAAGGTAAAGGTCACAGCTACAACCAATATATCAGATAAACAAAAAGACAATAAGGCAGAATAGATTGAGTTTCCTCCCTCTATCCCTATTGATATGTTGGTTGTGTTGTCTCAAATAACTGTTAAGGTTCCTTTGTCATAATTGTTGAGGATCCCTGAACATAAGGATAGGGCTATTGCATGGGTAGATAATGTTCATAGTAATGATGTTGCATGCAATGAACCTCAGGATAAAGTTTTGAAAGAAGTGGAGGTCCAAGGATTGGTATCTCACATACCACCTATATATTTGGATAGTTCTATCAATGCTAGCCTTGAAAACATAGATCCATTCTTCTTAACTATCATTGTGAATGGAATGAGATTAAGAAATTGTATGATTGATTATGGTGCTTCCAATACTATTATGCCTTTCAAAATTATGGAAAATTTAGGCCTCAAAGTTGATACAAATCAAGGCAGATGTTGTGCAATGGATCAGAGAGAAGTATCAGTCATTGGGACTATAAATGCAATGCCATACAGATTGGCAGCCTATCCAGAGAAAGAACTGACTATGAGTGTGTTAGTAGTAGACATTCCACCTCATTTTGGTATGTTGTTATCTAGGAAATGGAGTGCTTCCATGGGTGGAAGTTTGTAGTGTGATTTGTCTTTTGCAACTTTCAAGATTGATGATCAGTTTATTAGGATAGAAAGAGAACCAAGGGTAACTTATATGATTGAAAAGAATATTGATAATGAGGTTACCTACTTTGTAGATACTGATGTCAATGCTTTTAGAGCTGAGGTCACTGTACTTGAGAAAGAGCCTATATTTCCATGTATTGCTGAAGAGATAGGTTCTATGTCTATGAATGGTGATTTGTGGGTGATGTACTTTGATGAACTAGCTGCAAAGATGGAGCAGGAGTAGGTATTTTACTCATATCTCCTAGTGGGAACACGTACAATTTTTCTTTCACATTGAATTTCTCTTGTACCAATAATATAGCAGAGTATGAAGCATTGTTGCTAAGATTGAGATTGGCACACAAGCATGGAATTAAATATATAAAAGTTATTGGGGACTCTGAGTTAGTGGTGTCCCGAATAAGATCAGTGTATGCTTCAAAGAACAAAATTTTGAAGCAATATAGGAATGTTGTGTGGGATATGATTGAGAATTTTGATGCCTTCAATATTGCATGGAAGGATAGAAGTAATAATAAGATGGCTGATTTGTTAGCCAATATAGCAATTAATCCTGGTGATATTACTTTTGCTGGCCTCTCTAAAGTTGAAATTCAGACTAGGCCTAGTATACCAGATAATGTTGAGAACTGTCAAGTTTTTGAAGATGACCGGGATATCTTGAGATTTATGAATTATGAGGACCAATATCATGGTCAAGAGTTAGATTGTTTAGCCTTGGTTGAGACTACAAAAGGAAAAGAATGTGTCCTTGGTAATGAAGTCCTTAAAACTAACAAGGTTCCCAAGGGACTTATTGTTCTAGAAAATGTATTTGATAACCAAGACAAAGTTCAAAAGGTTTTTAAAAAGGAAGATCATATGAATTTGGAAGAGATAAATCTTGGAACATGAGGCACCTAAGAAGGTCTACATTGGTAGAGAGATGTCTCACAAGGTAAGGAAGTCCTTGATTGAGTTACTGAGAAAATTTAGGCATGTTTTTGCATGGTCATATGATGACCTAAAGTTTTATAGAGAAGACTTGTTCCAGCATATTATTCCTTCGAAAGAAGATGCCAAACCCTTTAGGCAGAAGCAAAGGCCTATAAATCCTACTTTGGCACCTAAAATGCAAGAAGAGTTAATGAAGCTGAGAGATGCTAGAATTATCAAGCCCATTAGGCACTCTTCTTGGGTGTCAAATTTGGTCCCTCTCAAGAAGAAAAATAGAGACATCAAACTATGTGTGGATTTTAGAAATCTAAATGTCTCTTCTCTAAAGGATAACTATTGTCTACCTAATATGGAAGCTATGCTGCAAAGAGTGACCCGATCTAAATTAATGTCTATGATGGATGGTTTCTCTAGTTATAATCAAGTAATTGTAAAAGAATCAGAACAATTTAAGATAGATTTTACTACACCTTGGGGGACATATGTTTATGTGAGAATGCCTTTTGGTCTCACAAATGCTGGTGCAACTTTTCAAAGGGCAATGGATGTTGCCTTTGTAGATTTCATAGATGATTTCCTTGTTGTCTATCAAGATGATTTAATTGCCTATTCCAAGAAGGAAGAAGAACATTGTACTCATCTAGAAAAAATATTTGTGAGGGCTTTGAAATATGGCATTTCATTAAATCCAAGGAAATGTGCATTTGGTGTCACTGAGGGTAAGTTGCTTGGCCACCTAGTTGGGAAACAAGGAGTAAGAATTGACCCAGAAAGAGTGGCATCTATTGAAAAAATCCCTAAGCCAAAAAATGTTAAAGGAATTCAATCTTTCTTTGGCCAAGTGAATTTCCTAAGAAGATTTGTTACAAATTTTGTTGAAGTTACTAGGCCAATATCCAAGATGTTGAAGAAAGGATCAGAGGTCAAGTGGGAAGGTGAGCCTGATGAAGCTTTCAAGAATATCAAGTAGGCTATCAAAGATGGACCTATGCTTAAGGAACCTAATTACAATATCCCAATGCATATATTTTCTTTTGCATCTTTTCATACTATTGCTACAGTATTGTTGCAGAAAAATAATGAGGGTTATGAGCAGCCTATTGCATTTTTTAGTAAATCTTTGCAGGTTGTTGAACTGAAATATGATATCAATGAAAAACAAGCATATGCATTGGTGAAGGCTATTAAGGCTTTTAGATGCTATCTGATGGGAGCAATTGTGATTTCTTTTGTGCCTAGTGCTGCAGTAAAAGATATCTTTTCACAGCAGGAGGTGTCTGGAAGGAGATGCAAATGGATAAATAGAATTCAAGAATTCAATATTGACATCCAGATTACCAAATTGGTTAGAGGACAAGGATTTGCAAAACTGATGGATCAATCCAATCTTGATGCAAGTCAGATAAACCAGACTGAAATTGATTATACTTGTGATATGGATGATTGTATTTGGTATCAAGATATAATCCTCTACCTAAGAAATATGAAGTGCCCGGTAGGGATGGATGATAATAAGAGGAGGACTTTGAAGCTACAAGCGATCAAGTATGTGATTGTAAAATGTAAATTGTATAGGAAAAATCTAGATTGCATACTTTTGAAATGTGTTGATGAAAATCAGGTTGACAAGTTGTTAAAAGAAATGCATGAGGGAGTTTGTGGAGGACATTACATGGGTAAAACCACTGCTCAAAAAATCTTGAGAGCAGTATTCTGGTGGCCCACAATCTTCAAGGATGTAGAGCAATTGGTAAGGAGGTGTGATTCTTGTCAAAGATTCTCTAGTAAGCTTAAATTTTCAAGCAATGTACCCTTGAGGCCAGTAGAAGTGCAAGCTCCTTTCCAATAGTGGGGAATAGATTTTATAGGAGAAATACCAAACAAGTCCAGTGGAGGACACTCTTGGATCTTAGTTGCTACTGATTATTTCACTAAGTGGGTAGAGGCTATCCCTACAAAAAATGCAACTAGTAAGGTGGTGATTGATTTTCTCTTAAATAATATTGTTACAAGGTTTGGTTTCCCTGAAAGGATAGTCAGTGATAAAGCAATGTGCTTCAGGTCTGCTGAGTATAAAGAATTCTATCAGGGTTTTGGAATCCAGATGTCATACTCCTCACCATATCATCCATAGGGAAATTGACAAGCAGAATCATCTAACAAAAGTTTGATGAAAATCCTCAAGAGGATCCTTGATAAGAATAAAAGAGCATGGAATTCAAAGTTACCATTAGCTATATGGGCTGACAGGGTAACTGTGGAGAAGGAAATTGGTTGTGCACCATTTGATTTAGTGTATGGGATACATGAAAGGATACCTCAAAACAACTTATTGGAAATGTATAAGTTTGTTTAGTTGTATGATGCTGATATAGTTGATGAAATGTAATTGAGAATTGAAGACCTCATCAGGCTGGATGAAACTAGAAGAGAATCAGTATCAAGAAATGCCAAGTTGCAGTTACAAGTTAAGGATTTGTATGACAAGAAGGCTGTTGAAAGGAAGTTTGAACCAAATGACTTGGTATTGATTTGGAATGCTAGATTGGAGGATAAAGGAAAACATGGAAAATTTGATCCAATCTGGTTGGGGCCATATCTAATTCATGAAAAATGGGGCCATGATTCTTACATTGTCAAGGAACTAAACGGTGATATTTAGGAATTGCCTGTTCATGGACAGTTCTTGAAGAAATACTTCAATTGAAGGTATCATTCTTTCCATGAATAGTAGCTAGGTTTGTACATAAGTGTGTTTTCTTTCAGTTAGTTTGTAGGGTTTTATCACGTGCTCTCCCTTGTTTTTTTCTAGTAGGTGGTCTGCTTCACCCAGAGTTTCTAAATTCTTGCATGGGCATAGGTTACCCATCATCCCTAGATAGAGCCATAGTTATCATATGAAATATTTTTCATGGTTGTATTGATTTTTTCCCTGGCCCCTGCATGTTTCTCTTTGTCTCTGGCCTTAAACCCTGGTTCAAATTTTCAAATTTATAGCCATTGAAGAGAAACCCTAAATTGCCCATGCCCTGTTCTAATTCTTCATTACTTTTTTCAGGCCAGTTAAGTTTCCCTATGAGCATGTGACTATTTCCTTCTTGGTGTTTGTTGAATCTCTTAATAATGTTTCATGTCTCTTTATCATTCAGTGATTTAGCGAATATAGTCATTCACTCGTTCTCCAGGTCCTCCGGTAGTTAGCACTTTTATTCGGCGATTGGGTGATTGTGTTGGTCGCGTGATCTCTTATTTTCTTGGTGGTTCCCTACTAACATCTAGCGACCTAGTGTGGAGGTTTTCTTTTGTTCTCAGAATCAGGCAGTCAAGTCTCATGTCATCTAGCAAACCAACAACTATGTTTTATGTTTGTGGTTTTCTAAGTTTAGCGGATCTGATATTTTGGGCTTCACAAGATTGACAAAAATACTTTTTCCCTTTGTTCACCCATTCTCATAATTTGATGGCAAGGTTCTAATTTATCTGGCGACCTAGCGGATGAAGGTTATCACGTGTTCTCCAGATGTAACCATGGTTAGGAAAAGTGTTTCACAACCTGGAGGATGCCTTTCAGTCGCGTGTTTGCTGAATGCTTAGAGTTAAAACTTGTAGTGAGTCAAATAAAGAGAGATTATAGTTGGATATATAGTTAGATGGAGCTAAGGCATTGGATTTCTATTAGTTAAGTTAAAACATAGGGTAGTGAGTTGGCAGTTGTTAGTAGGCCCAAGGCCTTCAGCCTTTGAGATGAGGTTAAAGCTCAGACTCATCTCGTGGTTTTCATTATACCATTGATATAAGATGCATGAAGCTTAGCCTTGCGGTATAGCAACAGTCGTCTAATCTTCTGCGAGGTAGTGGCTACTGACAGGTGGGTCTGAATTGCCAAGTCATATTGGGTGCCAGGTGTTGCAGATTTGTTGTGTTTTGATTGGCCAGTGTGGAGGGTGGATGAGATGCTAGGTGGGGCCTCCAGTCAAAGACTTTTAATCAATGGTTGGTGCTTGATTGCAAGGAATATTCTTTCCCCTTGCGATCATGTGGCCACCATCTGATTTGATGCCAAAGGGTTGTGGGACTTTCTACCAGGAGGTTCTAACATGCATGTTTCCCATTAGTTGAGATATTGATGATGTGTATGGACAGAAAAATCATAAGGTGCCATAAGTCTAGGTAGGCCTAGGTTTATGAGCTAAGTCTCTAAGTTGTGTAACCCGAACTGAATATTCTTTTCTATTAAGTGACTATGATTTTTCTTTGGTCGAGTGATCTCCTAATGAAGTCTAAATATTCAATGGTGTTTGGCGACTGTGAGAATTTGCTCTTAGTCATGTAATCACTGAGGTAACTAAGGTTAAAGAAGAATGTCTAGAGATCCTGTGACTAAAGGGCAAAATGTAAACCAGGATTCCTATAGAGTTAAGCTTTGAGCCCGGGTAAAATGAATAGATCTGATGGTCATGATATAAAGATAGTCTAGATTTGAATGTTGACGATTGATTTTCTATCTTGTGCCATGATGTAGCCATTTTATTCTAGATTTGAATATTTTAAGGGTTTTTCAACCACTAGAGGACTGGTTTTTAATGCTGGAGTAGCTAGATTTGGTAGAAATGATTTTGTCAATAGTTGCAGAGTTTCATGATTGATTGTAGAGGTAATGTACCATGAAAGAATGAACAAAATGTTGCTCGAGGCATGTTGCAGGTGGTTGACTAGACTGGTTAACATGGTGGATTCATGGTCCTCACTACAAATCAAGAGATTTCTCATTGATGAAGATCATTCTGGGATCTATTTTCTCCAGGCTGCTTGGTTTTCCTCCCGTGTAGTAAATTTTGATTGAATTTGGTTGGTTTGGTGGGTGAAAACCCTAACCCTTGCCTCAGTCATCCGTAGCTTGTTGCATCCTAATTTTTTGGGATTCCAACATGGCTGGTGGTATATATTATTGTAGTTTTGCTTTTGTAGGGGTTCCAAGTCTTTTGGTCCCAAAGGTTGTTGTGATGTTATGTTGATAGTCAATGTAAAAGACTGAACAAGGAGAGCCTAGATTTTGGGTTTGTTTCCTAGCATTATGTTATTTTGGTAATGTATAGATTCTGCAAATTTTAATGAGAATGCACTTGAATTCCAATCTCAGATTTATGTTTGTGTTCTTGTTTTGATCTTGGGCTCATATATGTTAATGTCACAAAGTGTGTTAGCATATGGTAGACAAAGAATATTGTGGAATTATCTTTGAGTTCCTAACAAAGTTAGGATTAAAGTCTTTAAGGTAGTTTCAGTGAGTTCATGGTTAGATAGGAATTTGATGATCAGGTTTGGGAGTGAGAGGGATAATAGGCAAAGCACTTATTCTAAGTTCAAGAGTGTTTGAGTTAGGATTTTTAGTTGATATATGTTATTGAGTGACTCTATGCCCTAGGTTAAGGCACTGATCCATTCTCTAGAAGTAGTTCATCATCATCAATCACACATTAAAATGATAAAATCTTTAAAATTAGTTTTTAAATGGTATAAATGCATAATATTTAGTGATTCCTTTCAAGAAGTGAATAAAGGGTACACCTTCCTGACCATCTAGGCTCAAAGTGTAGGAGGATCCTTATTGATCCTTGTTAATTGGCCCTTTTCCTTGCAGACTTTGGAGTGGTGATAGAGTTAGTGACATTAGTTTGTCAATCATAGTGTAAACCTACAAGTAGAAAGAAACGACAACCAACAACCTTTTTCAACGCACAAGCATACTACTTCAAATTTGATGGGGAGGTTAGGATAGACTAGCTAGTCTATGCCTCTGACCCTCAACTAGGATCTTGGTGTTCTCCTGACACCTACTAAGGTCTATAGGACTTCCCTCTTCTCAAAAGTCCCCTGACCTAGCATAACCTCACCACCAAGTATAGCTTCATCTACTTGCAATCTTTTAAGTACTTCTTCCTAGCACCATCCCTTACATAGGTTTATAAGCATCTTTTAGGGTTCAGTTACCTTCCCAAGATCTAACAGAGAAATTGATGTGTTCTGAGCTATTTTTAGGACATTTGAATCATCTCCAAGGCATTAGTGAGGTTGGTTTACCACCTGATTTCATACTTCCTTCCCAAAATAGGGCTACAAGGAAGAGACCTAATTAGGCCTCCTTCCAAGTTTATAGGGTTTTTGACACCCTCTCTTCACAAGACCAAGGATAGAGTTCTTAAGTAACTCCCACTCATTTGCATATTCCTCAAGGATTTTTGGACTTTTAAGTCACCAATAGGCCATACAATGCCTGAACCAAGATTAAGGTTTTTAAGGGCTTTTTAGGCCTCAATGAGTCACTGAACTATTTGTCTTTCTATAGCAACCTTCTTGGATTTATCAAACTCTCTCCTCCATAGAATATTGTCTTCATACATGTCCCTTGACTCCCTCTGAAGGGCTTTCTTTGAAACTCTTTCCTCTATCTTCTAGAGTACTTGTACTGTTGACCGCTCCTGACTGGGCATTGCCTTAGCTTGCCTAGGGCTTGGTCCAAAAAATAGGTGCACACACACTCCAGGGACCTATTGACATATTTACATAGGGTATCATCTATACTTCTAGATTCCAAGGTACCATGGTGTAGCCATGGTGGAAACAGGAGTAACAGCCCTACATTTCACAATCTCTCCAAACTGGCAGAGAACTATCTAAAATAGAGAAATGAACAAAACTAAATACAAAACTTGGGAGAATTAACCCACAATCATACACATGGAATAAAAAACACAAAAAAAAAATCTCCCTACAACAATCACCAAAAATTCCTCTCTACTCATATCCAATCAAGCCAAATAGCTCGACTGTTACACAGAATTCTCAGTTCAAACTGGTGTTTCTATACAGAACCATACAAAATTATATCCAACCTCTATATTAGGTTTTTTTAGGTCATATATAACCTTCTCCTTAGGATGAGTGTTAGGTTAGGGCTTTTAGCCATTTAGGCAAAGGTTATAAACTTCAAAGGAAAAGTTGCTAGCAACTTTTGAGCAATTTTTTGTTGCTTGAGCATCTTTTCTCTTACACTACCAAATGACCAATTTTTAGGTCCTCCTAAGGCACACATGTGCTCATACCTCAACCAAACACCTAACCCTAGACTCCTACTAACATGATAGATCAAAGACCTTAGGATGACATCATGCCCTGAGTCATTGTGCCATTTACATCAAGAACCAACTGAACTTCTAGGACCTAGCCTAGGCCTAGACACACACATTGAGCCAAGCTCTTATTTTAATTACATGCTTCATTTCTGAAGTTCAACACACACCAAAATGTGATGGTGGGAGCCCTTAGAAGGGTGCTCCTACACCATACTCCCCCTCAGCACAAACTAAGGCACTTTGGGGTCAAGAAGAGCCAGGTCAACTCCAAACTTCTTGAACTATCCTTCCTCAATCCAGGTGGCTTCAGATTTAGGCTGATCCATCCATTTGATTAGATGCTCCATGTAAACTTGATGTCTAGCAGTCTTATTCACTATGGATTCTAATATCTTCTCTGCTTTGGCTAGCTTCTTCTTGGGCATTGCATTGGTGTCGATGTCTTGCAGCACCTTTGGTGGATCCATACCTTGTTTTTTGATGTCTCCTTTGAACATGACCAGGTCTACAACATTAAACACTGGTAAAATGGCCAAGTCTGATGGCAAGTCCACCTTATAGGCATTCTCTCCATATTTGGCTAAAATCTTACATGGGCCTACTCTCCTCATTTGTAGCTTGGTGGGCATGCCCTTCTACATCCTTTCTTTGTTAAGATGGACCATGACATAGTCCCCAATCTGAAACTATACTTCATTCCTTTTTTCATCCACTTTAGCTTTGAGTTTATGAGTGGACTCCATAATGGTTTTCTTCACCTACTCTTGAACCTCCTTGATGGTTTGAGTGAAATCTTCAGCTTGTCCACTTTTCATCTCCATAGAATCTAAGTCCCTGAACTCACACACTCCTCTAGGGTGTCTTCCATATACAATATCAAAAGGACTTCTCCCTATGGTCCTGTTTACACTGTCATTATAAACATAGTCAGCCTGAGATATAACAAGATCCCAAGTCTACCCATACTCCTTTGTCAAACACCTTAGCAAGTTGCCAAGAACCCTATTTATGATTTCAGTTTGACCATCAGTTTGAGGATGGTATGCTGAACTAAAAGAGAGATTAGTTCCCAACCTTTTCTCTAAGGTTTTCCAAAAATGACCCATGAACTTTCTATCTCTATCAGACACAATACTTAGAGGGAGTCCATCAATCCTAACTATCTCTTTGAAGAAGAGATGTGCTACATAGCTTGCATCATGAGTAGTTTGACATGGAATGAAATGACTCATTTTAGACAACCTGTCTACTACAACATAGATACTATCCATACCTGATTTGGCTTTAAGGATTCCAACCACAAAGTCCATGTTCACACACTCCCAAGGCCTATTTGGAATTGGCAAAGGTTGATAGAGTCCTACATTGCTTGAACCTCCTTTAGCTCTTTGACACACTCCACATTGCTCTACATATCTTCTCACATCCCTTGCTAGCTTAGGCCAAAAATAGTATCTTTGCACTAACTCCAATGTCTTATTTATGCCAAAATGTCCACTTAGACTACCATTATGCTTCTCTTGAATCAAATTTTCCCTCATGGATCCTCTAGGTACACATAGCTGATTACCTTTGAACAACAATCCATTTTGAAGGGTATAATCTACAAACTCACCATGGAAATGGTTCTCAAACTCTTGCCACACCTTGTAGGCTTGTGAGAAGTCTTCATCCTCCTCATATAAGTCTTTGAAACCTAATATTCCAATGCTTTGTAGATGTACTTCTTGGACAGTCAAAAGCTTTCTACTCAAGGCATCTTCTACCTTGTTGAGTAGCCCCTTCTTGTGTTTGATTGTGAAGGTAAAGGATTGGAGATACTCCATCCACTTCAAATGACTATTTCTAAGCTTCTCTTGAGTATTTATATAGCTCAAGTTTTGATTATCAGTAAATACAACAAATTCTTTTGGCAAGAGGTAATGCATCCACTTCTTGAGGGATTGTACTAATGCATACAATTCTAAGTCATAAGCTGAATAATTTTTCTTTGCCTCATTGAGTTTCTCACTGAAGAATGACACAAGCCTTCCTTCTTGGCTCAATACACCCCCTATTTCTGCACCACTTGCATCACATTCAATTGTGAATAACTTATCAAAAGTAGGTAAGAGTAAGATAGGTTTGGTAGCTACCTCTTGCTTCAATGTTTGAAATTCTTTCTCAGCTACCTTAGTCCACTTGAACTTGGTTTTAAGTCCTCCCTTGATGGTGTCTAGCACTGGTGCACAAATCTCACTAAATTTTCTCACAAAATTTCTATAAAATTGGGCTAACACATGAAAACTTCTAACTTCAGTCCTTGTTTTAGGGGCAGGCCAATTCAAGATTGCCTCCACCTAGCTTGGGTCCATTTTCAAAGTACCCTTGGACACCACAAATCCTAAGTAAACCAGCTCTTGCTGCATAAACTCACACATCTCTAGGTTGATAGCCAATTTCTCCTCATGTAGCTTCTTCATAACCAGCCTTAAATGCTCAAGATGTTCTGCTTTGGTTTTTCTATAGATGAGTATATCATCTAAATACACCACTACAAATCTGCATGTGAAGTCCTTCAAGACCTCATTCATCAACCTCATGAAGGTTCTTGGGGCATTGGTAAGCCCAAATGGCATCACAAGACATTCATACAATCCATCTATGGTTTTAAAAGAGGTCTTCCACTCATCACCCTCCTTGATTATAATTTGGTGATAACCACTTTTTAGATCCAACTTAGTGAAATACATAGCACCTCCTAAGAAATCCATCAAATCTTCTATTCTTGGAATTGGGAACCTATTCCTAATAGTGATCCTATTGATGGCCCTTGAATCTATGTAAAGTCTCCATTTTCCTCCTTTCTTGGATCCTAAGACCACTGGGACTGCACATGGACTAATACTCTTCTTAATCAGTCCTTGATCCAATAGTTCTTGCACTTGTCTTGCCACCTCCTTATTCTGATCAGGGGTAAGCTTGTAGGCTGCTTTGTTAGGGAAAGATGCACTGGGTACAAAGTCTATTTGATGACTTATGGCCCTTCTTGGAGGTAGTGTTGTAGGGGTTCCATCACTCACAATGTCTCTAAATTCTTCTAACATTTTTTGCACTTCCAATGGTGTTTCTGCCTACAACTTCTTGTCATCCTCCTTTGGCTTCACCATGATAGCACATCCTATTGTCTCCTCATCATGTAGTGCATGTAGGAGCTCCTTACCACTGCTAAGCAACACACTAGGTGTTTTAGAAGTACCTTCTTCATTCTCTGTTATGGACTGAATCTTGAATGTTCTTCCATCTTTCTTGAAAGAAATGGAGTTCTCCTCTCCATCATATATCACCTTCCTATCAAATTGCCAGGGCCTACCCAATAAGAGATGGCATGAATCCATGGGTAGGAAATCACAAAGCACTTTTTCCTTATAGCCTCCAATTGAAAACTCCACCCATGTCTGCTCATTTACTAGCACAATCTACTCTTGATTCAACCAAGTCACCTTGTAGGGGTTTGCATGGGGAACCTTTGTAAGTTTGAGCTTCTTTGCTACTTCCTCTACTATGATGTTATCAGTGGACCCTGAATCCACTATAACTTTTCAAACTTTGCCTTGTATCTTGCATCTGACTCTAAAAAGAGCTCTACTCTACTTAGGTTCACCTTGGTTAGGTTGCCTTACGAGTACTCTTCTAAACATTAATTTTTCACCCATTTATGATTCTAGTTTGCTGACCTCATTAGTACATGAGCTGCTGCTATCTTCTTGCATATAGGCTACCCTCTTTTCATTGCTTGAGTTTGATGGCTTGTCAGGACACCTATAAGTAGGGTTCCCAAGCTGCCCACATTGATAACATTTCATTGTGGCAAAGTAGGAGCTACTTCTTCCTACACCTCTTCCTATATTTCCTTTAGAACTTCTTCCTCTACCAAAAGATCCTCTTGTACTAATTTCTAAATTTTTTTCCAAAAGTCTTCTCTCCCCTTGGCTTCTTGAGTCACCACCTCTTCCACTAGAACCTCCTCTTTAACCCCCTCTAGAGTCTCTACCTCTTCCTCTATTATTTGAGTTAGGTTCCTGCTTCCTTCTTTGCTTATCTTCAAGTTTTTGTGCCATATGTTGACACCCAAGAACTGTGGTGGGAGTGAAAAAACTCATCTCCTCTTCTATGCTCCATTTTAGACCACTTAGGTACCTTGCCACCTTGATGCTTTCCTCCTCCTTGACTTTAGATCTCAAGCTCAACTTGTGAAACTCTTTAGTGTAGGTGGTTAAATCCATCTCCTTCTGTCTGAGTTTCAATCTCCTCCTATGCTACTAGATCTCATAATCAGTAGGTAGGTATGCTTCCTTCACTTTGTTGACCATTTCTTTCCAATTGGAGATTGGGATCTTTCCCTCTTTCTCCCTTTCTCCTTGTAGGTAGTTCCACTAGGTTAAAGCTTGACCTCTCAACCTAGATTTGGCCACTTTGACCTTTTGTGCCTCTAAAATATCTTCACATTCAAAGTGATTCTCCATGTCTTCAATCCATTGCACCACAAGCTCTATATCCATCCTAGCTATAAGTAATGGGACACCTTCAAGTGCCTTGCTAGTGATAGCCTTCAAAGCTTTTAGAAATTTATCATCTTGGATTGGAGGATTAGGAGTGGGCACATCATCATCAATGGTCTTCTATTTCTCTTTGGCATCTTTCTCCTCCATCCTATCTTTCACCTTATCTGCCTTTGCTTGGACATCATCTAAGAGTTGTTCCATTTGCATCAATCTTTCTTCCAGGAGTCTATTAGCTTCCCCCTAATCTTCCACCTTCTTAGCAAGCTCTGCATTAGTCACCATTTTCTACTTGTGTGATGATCCAATTGAATCTTTTGCAGGTTAAAACATCCACTATCCACTTCCCAAGCCTTAAGAGGCTCTGATACCAATTTGATGGGGAGGTTAGGATATACTAGCTAGTATATGCCTCTAACCCTCAACTAGGATCCTAGTGTTCTCCTAACACCTACTAAGGTCTATAGGACTTCCCTCTTCTCAAGAGTCACCTAACCTAGCCTAACTTGACCACCAAGTATAGCTTCATCTACTTGCAATCTTTCAAGTACTTCTTCCTAGCACCATCCCTTACATAGGCTTATAAGGGTCTTTTAGGGTTTTGTTACCTTCCCATGCTCTGACAGAGAAATTGATGTGTTCCAAGGTGTTTTTGGGACATTTTAATAATCTCCAAGGCATTAGTGAGGTTGGGTTACCACCCGATTTCATACTTCCTTCCCAAAATAGGGCTACAAGAAAGGGCCCTAATTAGGCCTCCTTCCAGGTTTATAGGGTTTTCGACACCCTCTCCTCATAGTACCAAGGCTAGAGTTCTTAAGTAACCCCCACTCATTTGCATATTCCTCAAGGATTTTTGGGGTTTTAAGTCACCAACAGGCTGTACAATGCCTGAACC
Source organism: Chamaecyparis obtusa (assembly GCA_027943335.1). Lineage (NCBI taxonomy): Eukaryota > Viridiplantae > Streptophyta > Pinopsida > Cupressales > Cupressaceae > Chamaecyparis > Chamaecyparis obtusa. The sequence continues at coordinate 521,034 of BSBK01005551.1, read as the reverse complement.
AAGATTGAGGGTTTTAAGGGCTTTTTAGGCCTCACTGAGCCACTGAACTATTTGGCTTTCTATAGAAACCTTCTTGGATTTATCAAGCTCTCTCCTCCACAAAATATTGTCTTTATACATTTCCCTTGACTCCCTCCAAAGGGCTTGCTTTGAAACTCTTTCCTCTATCTTCTAGAGCACTTGTACTGCCGACCGCTCCTAAACATGCATTTTCTTAGCTCGCCTAGGGCTTGGTCAAACAAATAGGTGCACACACACTCCAGGGACCTTCTGACATATTTACATATGGTAGGGTCTATAATTTTAGATTCCATGGTACCATGGTGTGGCCACGGTGGAAACAGGAGTAACAGCCCTACATTTCACAATCTCTCCAAACTGGCAGAGAACTATCTAAAATAGAGAAATGAACAAAACTAAATACAAAACTTGGAAGAATTAACCCACAATCACACACATGAAATAAAAAACACACAAAACAAAGCTCCTTGCAACAATCACCAAAAATTCCTCTCTATTCACATCCAATCAAGCCAAATAGCCTGACTGTTACACATAATTCTCAGTTCAGATTGGTCTTTCCATATAGAATCGTACAAAATGATATCCAACCTCTATATTAGGGTTTTTTAGGTCATATATAACCTTATCCTTAGGATGAGTGTTAGATTAGGGCTTTTAGCCATTTAGAAAAAGGTTATAAACTTCAAAGGAAAAGTTGCTAAGCAACTTTTGAGCAACTTTTTGTTGCTTGAGCATCTTTGCTCTTACACTACCAAATGACCAAAATTTAGGTCCTCCTAAGAAACACATGTGCTCATACCTCAACCAAACACCTGACCCTAGAATCCTACTAACATGGCAGATCAAAGACCTTAGGATGACATCATGCCCTGAGTCATTGTGCCATTTACATCAAGAACCAACTAAACTTCTAGGACCTAGCCTAGGCCTAGACACACACACTGAGCCAAGCTCTTATTTTAATTACATGCTTCATTTCTGAAGTTCAACACACACCAAAATGTGATGGTGGAATCCCTTAGAAGGGTGCTCCTACACCAAAATTTAATAATTTACCAATTAGTTTATTTGATGTTAAGTTCCAACATAAAGTGAGTAAATTTGTTTTAAGTAAGAAAACAATGATAACATGAATGCATATGAAATTAAAATGCAACTTGCCGATTCTTGTCGTACACAACCTATGCATGTTGATAAAAATGAGGATGTGCATCATAGTAATACAAGTAAACATCTTAAATTGATTGGTGTAGTAATACAAATTTAATTACAATTGGTGTTTGGATTAATGTAACAATTTGGATTGTAGTTGTAGAGAGTGTAGAGGTCATTGTTAATGAGTAGGTTGAGGTTGAGGCCAAGGCCAAACAAACTAACCTCAATTTTGATGATGTGACTAGATCAGGTAAAGAGCTATATGATTATGGCATGTAAAGTACTGAAATACTTTAAAATGTTTTTAATGTTTTTAATTATAATAAAATGTTTTTAATTTAACCCGTTTATATGTTATTGTAGATGACCCCCCTTTGCATCAACAGAGAACTAGGTGTGTATTGAGATCTAATGCGAGGGTAGATGATCATCATGATGATATCGATACTCCTCTTAATGATTACTTCTTAAAAACTAGAAATCAAAATAAAAAAAGAAATGATTGTCATCTATGCACCTTAATTGATAATGACTGATTTTTATATGCCAATGAATTTAATTATGTTGTATTGAATGTTCATAAATTTTATAATGTGTTAATGAATGTTATCGTGTGATAATTAATGAATGTCACATTTTATTAATGTGTTAATGAATGTTATCATGTGATAATTAATGAATGTTACATTTTATTAATGGATGAAATAATGAATGAATGTTAGATTTTAATGGGGAAATTAGAGTGATGTTAGGGGGGGGGGGGGGTGGGGCCAAATGAGCTTCCACCTTCACGTGGTTGGCCCTATTTAGTACAAAATATAAAACTATTCTCTAAACAAAGTGAAGCTCAATAAGTTTGTTCCTTATATAGGGTCTCAAGTGTAGCCTTTATACCACTCTCAACATTGCAAGGCTTCAAGTGGTGTTCTGAGATTGATTTCTCCATCTCCCATTGACATCTTGTCTTTCTCCTAAGAACTCTCACCGAGATCTAATACATGGATGAGAAGAAGATGTCCCTTATAGGCTACACATATATAATATGGTAGATCTAGGGAACAAATATACTACAACATAGAGTGAGTCAACTTGAATCTATAGTTTCTTCATTCACAATGAAAATTCAAATTACAAGCCATATTTTAGATTTAATATTCATATTCATCTTCGTCATGATCATAGCCATCATGGTCAGCATTTGGTTTAACTTCATTTGAACCACACTCCATGTTGGTTACCATTATAAGGCATGGATTGTGGTCATACCCATGTTACCATAATAATGAGTTATCCTATAAAATTATGAATAAAATACTACAGGTACACCTGGGATTGGCCCAGGCATCCAAGTTCCTACCAAAGAAACCCAAGTCGAACCTAGAGGAGAAGAAAAGTAGAACCATAACCCAGCCTCAAACAAAGAACCGAATAACTTGGCTTTCTTTTAATTCAATTTTATTTCTGAATTCTTCTCTAATTCCAAGCTGATTATTCCATATTTTTTTTTCCAATTTTCCTTCTTCCTCACTCCAAATTATGTTATGTTGTTATTTCCTTTTACTAATTGTTCTATTTCAAGGATCACCAACCATGACTTGGTTAAGATGATGAATGTTGTCAATGCCTTTATTACCAAGGAATCACCACCCGCCATTAATGAATATTAATGATCATTGTTTCCTAAGGGTAATCATTATTTGTGTATGCTGATCACCCAAGTCTTTGGCTGTGATTTTCATGTTATGAGGTTTGTCAGAAGTGGGGGTATGACATGCTAGTTGGATTATAACATATTGACACTTACACCATGAAGAAGACAAATGATTAAACAGAAAGAGAGGACCAACTGAACCATCTTGTGGTCAGTCTATATCACATTGAGAAACAACATCAAGACTCAAGAATCAAAACAATCAAAATTTTCTTTAAGACCATGAATGATCAACAACATTCCATTAGAAAATAACACACTAATCTATGTTATCATTAAGCCATAAAATATGTCTTTAAAGTTTAGAAGTATCACAAAAACTTTCAAGAAACATAGTACTATCCAAAATATGTCTTTAAATTTTATTTCCAATGATTATGATGATGTTGATGTTGATGTCTATAATTTATTTCACTTACTAATGCTTGCCTAGATTGAATTTTGAATTGCCAGGCTGGAGAACACTTTCAAAGTTTAGGGTTTGTTCCACATGATACTCTTAGTTATAGCTCAAATGCAACTCAAAATATATTTGATGATAGGAAACCCACTGCAAAAACTCATCCGCAAGTGAAATTTAATGTTGTGAATCTTGTCATTGTTAATGTTATTACTTTTCCTCATGTTTCATATTTGTGAAAATGTTTCTTGGCACTATCTTCTTTTTCAATTCCTATATTTGCAACTTTTTAGATCATTAACTTAAGCATTACATGTCTTTGTTCAAAGTTTATTCTAACACTATATTATATCTTATTCTTATTACAATGTTATTTTTTGTGGGATAGGAGTTCAATCTTCATTGTCTTCATTGTGGGGGACAGTGAAGATTTCTCTGACAAATAGCAGGTCTTCTTTAGTATCTTATAATAACATGCTAAACTGATAAAGGTGTTATGGGCATTTAATCTACAATTACCAATAGATTAAGCATATTATTACTATGCTTAATGTTCCATTTAAATGCATTTAACACAAAAAACAAATTTACAAAATTGAACCAATGGCATGTTTACAACAAAGACATGTTGAGGATTTTGCTCCTTGTTTAATGTTAATTGTTCCTGCACAATCCACTCATACAACAGTGAAATGCTATGTGGAAGGGATGGTTGATAGTGTTCCTTGAGGGAAGGGGGATTGTGAAAGACTTTTTATTATTATATTGTGTATTTCCAATATATTTGGATGCAGGGCAGACCAGGAGAATGAAGGATCACTCACTGATTGCATGAGAACCCAGTTTTGAAAGGTCACTGGTTGAGGGGATAGTCAAGGTCTGAATGATTGGGCCATTGGAGGATCCTATTTCTTTTTATTAATTGCTATTCAAATTGGATGCATGGATTTATTATGAATTATCAACTACTATGTATCCTGCAATTGCATCTATAAATCTGCATATACTTCTCTAGGGTTGTAAGCCACTTAGAGATCAAAATAGAGAACCTAAATCAAAATCGTTCTTTGTCTTATTTCATTTTAACAAAGTCTCAACTATCAATGATACAATACATTTGATGCCCTAAGCTATCAATACAAATGATGCCTAGCTAGAAGCTCATGGGCTGTCCATTTGATAATCACAGTCAACATTTCAAAAAAATGGATATCCTTGAGCACAAGCACCAATAACATCAAATAATGGAGTTAAAGCATGGGCTAGGGCACGACACTAGTAGAATGCAATCATTTTAGTGACAACAATATACAATGGCATCATTGAACATGCCAGTAATGGGTGGTCCCACAATAGTGTGTCCCACTTTTTGGCGAACTTTGACACAGAGATCACCATTTTGAGAAAAAAACTTCACTTTCGAACACCTATTGCTGCAAAACTACTAATAATTTAAAGATGATGTAAACTAGAGTCTTTTAGATTTTTGTTTCTAGTTTATATATATATATATATATATATATATATATATATATATATATATATATATATATATATATATATATATATATATATATATATATATATATTTTAAAATATCATTTAAATTCATTTTTCCTTCTCCTTCTAAAAGTGGTTTGCGTGAAAAAACTATGTTTTTAAGGAGGTACTGTCACTTGGATCAACATAACTTATTTTTAAAATATGATAATGATGCAATTCTTTTGAGATTATATTTTTAACTTCAATATCTAAAGAATGAAATTGGTTTTATTCATTTTGGATCAATATTTCATAGTTTATTAAGTTTTAAAGTGACAGTAACTGTAATCTAGACATAAGGTCACTTGGATTGCTCTAACTTGATCTGTGTATATCAAAAAAAATATATTATTTTTTTAATAGAAAGGTAACACAAATACGCTTTTCCTACATATTTTTCATAATTTTTTTTTATCATTTACTTTTTTTCCCAAAGTCGTGAAGAGACAGGTTGTTGAATGACCAAACAACCTATGTTTAGTTAAAGTAATATTTAAAAGTGATAATGAACTCAATATGTATTAAAATTATATTCATTAGAAAGCTTGTTCTGAATAGCATCTTTTGACATCATTTGTTTAGAAAAATCATCTTGTTTAGTCCTTGTTTCAGGCCTCGGAAGACCATTTTTCTCTAGTTAAGTTGCTTTCTGAGGGCAAATTTTTATTTTTTTGGCTTCGTGCGAAGAGGGTCTTCGCACGAAGCCACCTGGGGGTCTTCATGTGAAGACCCCTCACATGAAGCCCCTGGAGTGAAAATTCCAGCCAAAAGCCATTGCCGGGATTTTTCCCACGGGTACTTCGTACGAAGTACCCTAGTCGGCTAGTAAAATATTTTTTGTAAATTTTTTTAAAATGGTATAAAAGTAAAAAAAATTATTTCTATTTTACATCAAAATACAATTAATAAATTTACATTTTCTATTATTGAAGGCATTTTTTGGAGGATCCATATTTCTATTTGTTCAAAGACATAATTTTGAAGAGGAAAAATATTACTTTTGTAGTATTTTTTGAAGAAGGAATTTTTGTTGACGATCTTGTGGAAGACATTTTTTGGAGCTCGAAGAAATGGGGAAGAAGAAGGGAAGACAAAGTAAATCTTCTAGAAAAAGGTCACCCAGTACTGAACAAAGAAATTGTGAAGCTGCATTGACATATTATCATAAAACTAAAGAAGCTGAAAGACAAGTTGAAGTAGGAGGGTCAAGTCAAATCGAAGAATTGCAAATTGAAGAAGGGTCAAAATTACTCCCTAGAGAGGGTCATACAATTGATGTTGGAGAAGGGTCAACATCACATGCTCCTACTGGTATGGATGAACTTTTAAATTTAGCTCAAAGTGTAAAGAAAAATATTAGTTATAGAAACTTAGATCATTTACTTACAATGAATGTGGACACTTTGAGATCACTTGCTAATGTTCAACAATTCAGTCTTGCTGACAAGAGATCAATGAAAATGATAGCAAGAGAAATATTGGGTAAATTTGATAATTTTGAAACACTTGAACAAGCTCAATTGCTTTCACTTATACTTATAGACAAAAAGTTGGAAGGGGCATTAAAATTATTGGGTATAGACACATCATTGAAAAGAACAAAAAAGTTGTTGACATGCAAACTGATATGATTGAAAATCTTAAGAAAGGTTTGAACCAGCTAGGGAAGCGATCTCAAACTATAGATAAGTCCATTACAAGAAAAGTTATGTTGACATCTATTGTAGGTAACACTATGGGATGAAAAAGATAGATATCTTTAGTTTCATCTCACATTAGTTTTAATAGGAAAACAATATCACGATATGTTAATAAGAGAATACTTTTGGATGATAGCACCTTGGAAGGCAATTGGGCAATCATGTGTAGAGCTCCTCATTCTGATAGGATTGATGAAGGAACAAAAAATTTGATCACATCATTTTGGAATGATAATACACGTCCTTCATCAAACACTAGAGATGTTATCAGGCATAGAATTTTATCTAATCAATATGAATATCATACGAAACATTGGTTGGACACAACACAACATGAAATGTATGTGTCATTTTGTAGTTCAAATCTTAATATAAAGATTGGGCAAACATTTTTTGGAAGATTGAAGCCATATTATATTAGGACAAACAAAGTGTTTGAAACTTGTTGTTGTCGTTATCATATTGAATTTGATCTCCACTATCAAGTTTTTCAAAAGTTTGTAGAAGACACTTATGGTTTTGAAAAGGCTCCTCCTACTAGACGAAGTGAGTTCATCTCATCCATTTTATGTGACAAAAGAGATGATGTAGCTGGAAAAATAAATTGCATAAAAGGAATATGCCAAACATGTGCCGATTTGTCTATTTTTCCTTTGAAAATTGAAAATATTGATGTAATAAAGATGGTAAATTGCAAGAGTTACAAATATGTAAAGAATGAAACAAAATTTGGGAAAGAATTGGTGAAGGGTGCTCCCCTTAATACCACAAACACATAACAGAAATAGAGAAACAACAACAATATGCAAGAACAGAAAATTGGCTTCTTATAATCTCCACAAATGTGGAATTACAAACTTTCAGAATTACAATATGCAAAGCCACATGGGCATTCCCTGACAATATTCTATAGGACAAAGCCTCAAACTATTACCCAGATCTACTACCCAGAACTATTTTGAACTGCCTAAGACAATAATACAGCCTTCCTTATATAGGCAATTTTCCACCGCCTGGAAAGGTTCCAGAATTTTAGCCAATAAGGCCGACCAAACTTAGAATTATTTTATTTTACATTTTATTACATCATAGTCGGCTCAAGATAACCTTTGAAACCCGAACAAAAATTTTGAAGAAAATTATTTTCTGCCATTTCAGGTGGCCCAACTTTCGAAGACCATAAGTCATCACCAGTTGACCTGATCAGCTATTATAACCCCATTTCAAAAATGCCACGAAGCGCTCTATAAGCTTGACCCACGCAAGCGCCCATCACCCAAATTTTTGACCTCATTCGGGGCATCTAAAGCCTTCAAAACTGAGTTCAAAGTTTTTGTACCCTACTGCCAATACCAAAAATCTTCAATATCTTCCAATATACACTTGATCTGGCAATGAAACTTTACTGGCAGACTTATATGACCAAAATGAACCTCCAAGAAAGAAATCAGATCATTCTAAGCACATGTGAAAATTACCAAAAATAGTATCTTTCCATAAATAGCAGCTCTGCACAAAATAGCCCTTATTGAATATAAAAATAGAAATATTTTTTTTTTTGGGTGATGCAAGATTGCTCTTACACCCAGGATGCTCCTGCATCAGACACCCAGGGTAATTTAAGAAGTGACCCTGTCACGACTCAGGTGTGTAGAGGAAAACCAAGATGGCTAACCTCCTCCTTTGTCAGCCATGATGAATCTTCAACAGGTTATCCTTTCCTATTGACCAGATATTCTTCATATGTCCTATTCCTTGTACTTCTACCAACACGGCTGTCCAGTATATCTTCGATCTCCTTAGTGTCTGAACTAGTTGCTAGAATACTCCACTGTGCTACTGTGATCTCATCTTCAACACCTCCTTCATGATACTCTGTCAGATCTAAAATGTTAAACACTGGTGAAATATTTAGCTCAATAGGCAATTCTACCTCATATGCATTTCCTGAATCATGTTTCTTCAGTATCCTACATGGTCCAAACTTCTTCATTTTCAGCTTCTTATATGTACCAACTGGAAACCGCTCCTTACACAAATGAACCATGACTTCATCACCAACCTGAAATTCCTTATACCTCCTTTTCTCATCTTCCTTAGCCTTATACTGTGTGTTCATCTTGGTAATATGCTTCCTCACCTCCCCATGGATGTTCTTCAAGTGTTCTGCAAAATCTTCAGCTTCAGCACTACTTATTTCTCCTTTATCTATCTTCCTCAATTCAGATGCATTTCTTGGACTACTTCCATATACAATCTGGAATGGTGATTTACCAGTGCTCCTGTTGACAGAATTATTGTATGCAAATTTTGCCTATGGTAAAATCAAATCCCATCCTGTTGGCTTATCTCCAACCAAACATCTCAGCAAATTTCCCAAACTCCTATTCACCACCTCTATCTGTCCATCAGTCTGTGGATGATGTGATGAACTGAACTTCAAATCTATCTTCAACTTCTTCCACAATGTACGCCAGAAATATCCAACAAACTTAGTGTCCCGATTTGAAACTAAGGTCTTTGGCAAACCATGAAGTCTCACTACTTCTCTGAAAAACAATTATGCTACATGAACATCATCATTAGTCTTCTTGCAGGGAATGAAATGTGCCATCTTTGAAAATCTGTCAACCACCACAAAAATTGAATCATGACTCCGCTGAGTCCTCGGTAAACCAAGAACAAAGTCCATGCTGATATCCTCCCAAGGCTTCTTTGGTACGGGTAATGGCTGATACAACCCTGTATTCTGCTTCACTCCTTTCACCATCTAACATACTCTGCAACTCTGTACAAACTTCTTCACATCTTGCTGCAACTGTGGCCAATAATAATTCTCACTAACCAAATCAAGGGTTTTATCACGACCAAAATGTCCAGCCAATCCTCCGCTATGCTTCTCCTTGATGAGATTCTCCCTCGTAAAACTTTGTAGAATGCACAACTAACTCCCTCTAAATAGCATATCATCCTGGATGATGAAATCCAACCATTTCATCTTGTCTAGAGTAACAGGTTCTGTACAAGCTTTCCAAGCTTCACCAAAATCAGGATCCTCTAGATACAAATTCTTGAGTTCCTTGAACCCGACCACTTCAATCTACATTTCTGTCAGCAATAGTTGCCTTCTACTAAGAGCATCTACAACCCTATTAGACTTTCCACTCTTGTGTTTCAAAACAAATGTATAACTCTACAAAAACTCAACCCATTTTAAATGTCTTTGATTCAATTTTCCTTGACTATTCAAATATTGCAAAGCTTGATGATCAGTATACAAAACAAACTCCTTAGGAAGTAGATAATGTCTCCACTTCTTTAATGCTTGAACTATAGCATAAAATTCTTGATCATAAACAGAATATTTCCTGTTGGCATCATTTAACTTCTCACTGAAATAAGCAACAGGTTTACCTTCTTGGCTCATAACAGCTCCTATTGTAGTACCACTAGAATCACAATCTACTTGAAACACCTTATTAAAATCTGGAAGTGCTAAAACAGGTTATTCTGTAACTTTTTGTTTCAACAATTGAAAACTATTTTCTGCCCCATTAGTCCACTTAAACTCTTTTCTATCCCCTCTCATTGTTTCAGTCAAGGGTCCACAAATACTGCTAAAATTTCTGATAAACTTTCTGTAAAAGCTAGCTAGACCATGAAAAGATCTTACCTCAGTAGCACTCCTTGGAGTAGGCCAGTCAAGGATAGCCTGTACCTTCTCTGGGTCCATTTTTAGACCTTCTCCTGAAACTACAAACCCCAAATACACCAACTCTTTCTTCACAAAACTGTACTTCTTCAAATTAATCAACAATTTCTCTTCTCTCAACTTCTCAAATACCATACGAATATGCATCATATGCTCATCCAATGTCTTACTAAAGATCAAAATATCATCTAGGTAAACAATGAAAAACTTGCCCAGAAATTCTTTCAGAACCTCGTTCATGAGCCGCATGAAAGTGCTCGGTGCATTGGTTAGTCCAAAAGGCATGACTAACCACTCATATAGTCCTTCCTTTGTCTTGAAGGCAGTCTTCCATTCATCTCCTTCTCTGATCCGAATCTGATGATATCCACTCTTCAGATCTATCTTTGAGAAATACACAGCTCCACTCAAACAGTCCATAATATCATCCATTCGTGGCAATGGAAACCTGTACTTGATTATGATCTTGTTTATTGCCCTGGAATCTGTACACATCCTCCATTCTCCATTCTTCTTTGGTGCTAATACCACTGGTACAGCATAGGGACTCAGACTCTCACAGATCAATCCTTTCTGTAAAAGTTCATGTACTTGTCTGTTCAACTCCTCACTTTCTACAAGTGTCATTCTGTGTGCTACCTTATTCAGCAAACTCGCTCCTGGAATCAAGTCCATCTGATGACTGATCTTCCTGACTGGTGGTAATCCATCAGGCATGTTATCGGATACAATATCCTGAAACTCATTCAACAAATCTGCAACTTCTACAGGAACATCTTCTACTTCCTCTTTACCAGCTTTTGGAATTAAAGCAACACATACATGCTCATGCCTCAAACCATCTAGGAAATTTCTTCCATCAACAAAAGTTATCCTTGCATTACCACATACCTTTTCTTTAGTCTCCTTCAATGGTTTTAGTTTATGTTGCACTCCATCCTTTGTCAGGGAATAGGTATTTGCATGACCATCATGTATAGCACATCTATCAAACTGCCATGGTCTACCCAACAACATATGACATGCATCCATAGATATGATATCACACAATACCTCATCTTGGTATCCACCAATCTTGAACTTCACCAGGCATTGTTCATTGACCATGACCTTGTGGTCATCCTATACCCAGGCAATCCGATATGGATGTGGGTGTTTTTGTCTCTTGAGCTTCAACTTTGTCACCATCTCTTCTGACACCAAATTGTCAGTGCTTCCACTATCAATAATCACATCACAAGATTTACCTTCACACTTGCACCTGGTGTGAAACAGGCTCCTCCTTTGCTCAGGTTCATTCTCACCACTCAACAAGACTCTTTTGTTAATCAACATTTCTCCTCTTTCAGCATCTTCAGAATTTGATGATCTGGCATCTTCATCTACATGTGCAACTCTACCCTAGCATTCATTTCTCCTGTCTATTCTGCCTTGGCACTGAGGACATTCAAATTCCCTATGACCTTCTTCTCCACAGTGAAAACATGTTCCATAGAAGCCACCTCTTCCAGATCCTTGTCCTCTTCCTCTTCCTCTCTGAGCTCTATTATTCTGATCTTGGAAGTGATTGGAATTATTTCCTCATTGATTCTGACTGCTACTGGCCTCATCCTTCTTTTTCAGATCTTTATTTCGGCCACCATATGACCATCCACCAGATCGTCCACCGTGACCTCTTCCATTTTGTCTGCTCTCAAACTTCTTGTTCAGCTTTTCCACTACTTTTAGGGAAAACTGGTATGCCTCTTCAATACTGTTCATTCGAACTAGATTCAGCTCCTCCTAAATGCTTGGCCTTCACCCATTAAGGTATCAGGCAACTTTCTCCTTATCAGCTTCTGCATGGCCTGTTCTGATGAGAAGTCGATAGAACTCATCTGTATACTCCTGAACAGATCTTCCTGCTTGCTTCAAACTCTGCATTTTCTTCAGTAGGTCAAGCTCATAATCAACAGGAATGAACTGTTGCTTCAATTTATCCACCATCCGATCCCATCTCGTGATTTTCTCCTTTCCCCTTCTATTTCTCTCTAACTGAATATCTTGCCACCATATCTTCACATGACCTTTCAGTCTGGCCTTCGTAAATTTGACCCTATCAGGATCCTCAACATCTTCATATTCAAAATATTCCTCACATTCATTGATCCAGTCGATCAATTCTTCTGGGTTAAGATTTCCAGAAAATGTAGGAACCTCAATCTTAGGTCTTTTCCCAATCTTAGAAATGGTCCGAAAAAGTCTTTCTTCCTCCTGGTTCACAATTTCGACTTCTCCTTCTTGATATTCTTCTTTAGCTTCATCCTCACTTTCATCTCTGACATTAAGATTTATTTCTCTATGAATCTCTTCTTGCAATGCTCACACTTGTCTCTGCAGTGCCCTAACCTCAGGTGCTACAACATCAGCTCTTCCATCGTGTTCCTTTCGTGGAGGCATTTTTGCGATGTGCGCTGAAACCCTCACCACGGTCCTGGTTCAAACTGCCTCACAGTCAGCGATTTGTTTACACACTCAAGAATTCCTGCTCTGATACCACTTGGTGAAGGGTGCTCCCCTTAATACCACAAACACATAACAGAAATAGAGAAACAACAACAATATGCAAGAACAAAAAATTGGCTTCTTATTATCTCCACAAATGTGGAATTACAAACTTTCAGGATTACAATATGCAAAGCCACATGGGCATTCCCTTACAATATTCTATAGGACAAAGCCTTGAACTATTACCCAGATCTACTACCCAGAACTATTTTGAACTGCCTAAGACAATAATACAGCCTTCCTTATATAGGCAATTTTCCACTGCCTGGGAAGGTTCCAAAATTTTAGCCAATAAGGCCGACCAAACTTAGAATTATTTTATTTTACATTTTATTACATCATAGTCGGCTCAAGATAACCTTTGAAACCCAAACAAAAATTTTGAAGAAAATTATTTTCTGCCATTTCAGGTGGCCCAACTTCCGAAGACCATAAGTCATCACCAGTTGACCCGATCGACTATTATAACCCCATTTCAGAAATGCCACAAAGCGCTCTACAAGCCTAATTTGTGCAAGTGCTCGTCACCCAAATTTTTGACCTCATTCGGGGTCTCTAAAGCATTCAAAACTGAGTTCAAATTTTTTGTACCCTACTGCCAATACCGAAAATCTTCAATATCTTCCAATATACACTTGATCTGGCAATGAAACTTTACTGGCAGACTTATATGACCAAAATGAACCTCCAAGAAAGAAATCAGATCATTCTGAGCACATATGAAAATTACCAAAAATAGTATCTTTCCATAAATAGCAGCTCTGCACAAAATAGCCCTTATTGAATATAAAAATAGAAATATTTTTTTTTTTGGGTGATGCAAGATTGCTCTTACACCCAGGATGCTCCTGCATCAAGAATCCAAAAGGTTAGAATATGTTGAAGAGGAGATAAATGTTGGAGTATTTATGGAAAAATTTAAAAAATTGATTCAACCCTACACTCATCATGCTTTTTTTGCAAAGTGGCAAGCACAACAATTTCAAACACTGAGAGACAATTTCGCACTTGAAACTATTGTATCAGTTGTTGATTTTGTAGAAAATTATTCTTTTGTTCATCAAAAGGCAATTCAGTCAGAATACTATTTTTAGAGAAAATTACTATTATGGTACATGTGTGTTATCGACATGCATAATTAGATTTGGATGGTATTCAGAGCACATTTGAAGCATGGGTCATCAAGAAGGAATATCATTTTTATATAAGAGATGATAGAGAGCATGACATTCATTATGTGGAACACTGCTTCAAGATGTTTTTTGCAAATTTTAAAGAAAGAGGTATAAAAATTGATAAACATTATGTTTGGTCAGATGGATGTGCTGCACAATTTAAATCATCGAGACCATTTTATGCACTATGTAGATATCATCATAATGAAAACATACCACATGTCTAGAGTTTCTTGGAGAGTGGATATGGAAAAGGTGAACATGATGGTGTCGGAGCTTGCATCAAACATGCTATACGAAAGTATCAAATGAATTATAAGGGAGTGCATATAAAAAATGCACATGATGTGGTTGAATGGTGCAAGACACATTTCACACCAAATGAGAATGACGTGTCATCAGGATTGACTCAGGTAGTGCCATATAGAAAATTTTGGGAGATAAAAGGTATGCACACATTTTTTAATTATTTGAAAGTGTTTAAAATTTTAATGATATTTTTTATTCAAATTATATTTATATAGAATGTATTATATATGCATTTGTTCAGGCGTGGATAGAAAAATTATGCATGGTTACAATAGGATAGAAAAGACGCGATCTTTGCATTCAGTTATGAGTATGAATTGTCACGAGTGGATGTTGAACACTAGGGACTACTCATGCTTTTGTTGTCACTGCATTGCTAACAATTATGAAGAATGTATCAATCAAGATCGTGGATATGTAGGTGCATAGAATCTAGTGCCACTAGTTGTTACTGATATATTTGATAGAGATGAAGATGAAAACTTCGATGATGTTCCTTTGATTTCTACTGATTACGATCATATCTCGGGATTGGTCAAAATTGGTAAGTATATATATTTCACATTATATGGTACACTGAGTTGCATGTATAGATCGTAGATATAGATAGATCTATAGATTGAACTAAGTATTTATTTTAAGATCTCACACACGTATATATAAAAATTTATTATGTAGGAGATGTATTTGTAGTGATTGCTGAGAGTGGAAATGTAGAAGGAGTTGATTATTATTTACTGCATTGTACTGCAGAGAGGATGAAGTTACTTGAACCTGAAGAAAGCGATGGAATGTTGTTCCCCATAGGTTTGTATATGGTTTAAATCAATATATTGAACTAAATTTGTAAATTTTAAATTTCAACCTTTTAACAAAATTCAAATTGAATTTGTTTAAATTTATATATTGTTAAAATTTGTGACCTGCAGGTTCAGTTGTTTTAGAGGGAACATATTTCAAACAAATCAAAGTAATTCAACATGGTATTCACTTTGTTGATTACGAACTAGACAATAAGGTGTTCCAATATAGTCACCTAGTTTTTGCCACATTCATTCATCTCCATACAGTTAAATCTCAACGTGGACGTCGTAAGTGGAGACTAGATAGTGAGGATCATGAGAGAATATTACAGGTTCTCCATGAAAGGTTTGAACCACTTGAGTTGGTCTAAAATGTATAATACATGTATACTTATTTCTTGTGTTAGGACCTATTTGATATCTGTGGATTAAATTTCATTATACTTTGTTTATATATTTAAACATATGGTAGACTATAATTTTTTGATATATGATGAACCTATTTGATGGTTCAATGGTTTTAATATATAGAATTTTATACGTATACTTTGATTATTCAATGATTTTTATAGATTTCATGTTAGTTAAATATTTTATGTATGCTTGAAATTAGTTATATTAATTATGACATGTGTTAGTTCTAGAATTAGTTAGAATAGTTGTTATCCATTAGTTACATGTATTAACTAGTTGTCTTTTATGATATTAATTATAGATCCCCTTAAGACGTGCTAAAAAATGATGAAATTAGTTATATTACTTATGACATGTGTTAGTTCTAGAATTAGTTAGAATAGTTATTATCCATTAGTTACATGTATTAACTAGTTATCTTTTATGATATTAATTATAGATCCCCTTAAGACCTCCCCTTAAGACACTAAAAAATGATGAAATTAGTTATATTACTTATGACATGTGTTAGTTCTAGAATTAGTTAGAATAGTTATTATCCATTAGTTACATGTATTAACTAGTTATCTTTTATGATATTAATTATAGATTCCCTTAAGACACTAAAAAATGATGAAATTAGTTATCATATCATCTAAACAAATCATCTAATCAAATAAAATCATAGATCATCTAATCAAATAAAATCATATCATCTAATCGAATAAAACCATCTAATCTAATCATATATCATCTAATCAAATAAAATCATATCATCTAATCGAATTAAACAATCTAATCTAATCATATCATCTAATCTAATAAAACCATCTAATCTAATCATATATCATCTAATCAAATAAAATCATATCATCTAATCAAATAAAACCATCTAATCTAATCATATCATCTAATCAAATAAAACTATCTAATCTAATCATATAGATCATATATCATCTAATCAAATAAAATCATAGATTCAT
The DNA here is from genome assembly GCA_027943335.1 of Chamaecyparis obtusa. Taxonomy (NCBI): domain Eukaryota; kingdom Viridiplantae; phylum Streptophyta; class Pinopsida; order Cupressales; family Cupressaceae; genus Chamaecyparis; species Chamaecyparis obtusa. The sequence goes on along the minus strand of BSBK01005551.1, from coordinate 504,580 downwards.
CTAATCTAATCATATCATTTAATCATATCATCTAATCAAATAAATATGTCTCATATCATATAATCTAATCATATCATCTAATCAAATATACGTCTCAAATCATATGTCTCGAATCATAAAATGAGTCTCAAATAAAATATATGTTCAACATTTTCTAAACTAGGGAGTCATCTAGGTGCATATGAACAGAGCGACCCTCTAAGTGACTGCCACGAGCATCCTCTGGCTTTGAGACAGCAAGTAATCCCTGCAAATATAAATGCATGTATATATGATAATAATCTAAAATAATTAAAATATTATAAATGCATATTTAAACTTACATATTTTTAAAACTTACCTAACCACTAGTAGGTGTATCATCTGGTGGCAAAGTAGTGATTGACCCCTACAAATTTAGTGTACAACAGTTGGTTATATACATGTGCATAGTACATATATTATGTAAAGTACTTGAAATATAAACATGTACATACATATATATCTAAAACTTACCTGACCACTAGTAGGTGTCACATCATGTGGAAGATGCTCTGAACCCACACTAGAGGTAACATGCTCTGCTAATTGTGCCTACAAAATATTATGCATTGAAAAAACATTAATACACATATAATTAATTATTCACTAAAACTCCTAATAAAAAAGAAAAGAAATTTTTATATGTACCTGAGTCTCGGGAGCAGGAGGATCATCAGCGCGCTACACCATCGTATCATCAACTGATACTGCATCACCCACACCACCTAAGGTCCCAAACCTCTATAGTAATGAGGAGTGTAGGGGTGACACTAGCTGCGAGGGGAGTGATGTAGAATTTGAACCATGTGGATGAAATAACATATCCATAAATGACCTACCATAAGTGGCAACATCCACTTGACCCAACCAATGCAACTGCTCATCAAAAGTGTCTAGGCCCTCACTGGTGATGCATACATCTCCAATCTCTATAATTAGCTTTGTAGTTGTAGAGTGATCTGTGGGTGCACGGTGCTCTACACTATCCTGTGCATGGTGCTCTACACTATGTTGTGCCTAACTAGTAGATGGCATGTCCTATGTCAGTGGAACTATAGGACCCCATGTAAGTGCAATGTAATCCTTGACTGAATGTATAGGAATCCTCTACATGTCAGCAATATGAGAATAGGCTTGCACAAGATCCTCCAAAAAGTAAAGGGCCATATCTAAAGTACTCTGATAACCCGAAAAATGCTCATATCTCTCCAGGCATAGGAAGACCAACAATTCTATGTGTCTCGTCACTCACACCTGTAGTACTACTAGATGAAGCCTCAGAAGATGATCTGGCTCTACTCGGTCTACTCAAAATATATCTGCCCACTGAACTTGAACTGATCGATGTGGCTGTAGAAGCAATCTATCCTATGCTATCCAGAACTCCCCTCTAAGAAGCAATGATGACTCTATTTTTAGTAGCAGCCTTCGCCAGTGTAACTGCTAGACTCCTCTCTCCAACTAGTAGTCTATGAGGCTGCACAACTTGATCAGCCCTATGATACTGAGTGCAGTCTGCAACCCTACCCTGCCCATGACCATAAAATCCTGGGATATCAAAATAGTTGACCCTGAGTCCCAAACAGAACTCAGCGTACAACTGTTGTGCAAAGTATAATGGAATTTGGTCGTTATTTGGATAATTACCATGGGCTACAAGATGTCGAGGGTATATCATATAAGCAATCTGAGGGATCACACATCATGTGACCTGATAAGTCCTCACCACTCTATACCTCTCATAATATGGGAACATCTCTCATTTGATGGTTTCCTTTGAGATGAGGCTCTAAACCGCCGCAAAGGAAACATCACCTGAGATCTCCTCCCTCAACTCCTAAAAAATGGCCTCAACTACCTAAGGCATAAATGAAGAGTGAGCCCTCAATCTACTAGTCATAGACTCCAAACTAGTTAGTATAGTAGCACATGTGTCTCTATATATACCATCTCCAGTAGATCTACTAATAGCTTGTCTAAGTTTAGCTATCTCTGTGTCAGCCATGTGAAAAATAGTATGAATGTTAGGAGTTTGATGTGCACCCTGAGTGGCCATCTAGATACATCACATGTGAAAGAGCTAAGTGTTAATAATTAAGTACTTGATTACAACATTATAACTACATGTAAAATGGAAACAAATAAGTGGTCCTAAGGTATAGATAAGACATCAATGGGTCATAGGACATCCTAGTATGTACATCAATGGGTCATATGACTAACTTTAATATTTACTAAAAATGCATTTACATAAGGGGTTGTGGGTAACATAAGTGGTCATAGCTCATGTCTTAAGGAGTCGTGGGTAACATAAGTGGTCTTATTAGGTCTTAAGAGTCCTAATAGGTCCTAATACATCTAATTGGTTAGACTGATGTTGGTTAAAGACCTAATACCTATCTAATTGGTCCTAATAGGTCCTAGTTAGGTCTACTTGGTCCTAATAGGTCTAGTTAGGTCTATAAGTACAGAAACAACTTAGATGTATACCTTATTTCCTAATATGACCTAATGTGACCTATTAGGACATGTAATATGACCTAGAGTGTCTTAAGGGGTCGTGGGTAATGTAAGTGGTCCTTGATTATCTTAAGGGGTCATAGGTAACATAAGAGGTCCTAAGGAGTCTAATTAGGTCCTAATTAGTTCTCATAGGTCTAATTGGGTCTAATTAGGTAGATAATTAGGTCCTAAATTTTGTGCCTAATAGGTCCTAATTGGTCTTGGTATAGTTAGGTCTAGTTTAATCTAATAAGTCCTAAATTTTGGTTGTAATAGGTCTTAATTGGTCTAGTTACCTGTCTAATTTGTCATAACAGGTCTAGATAGGTTTAGTTAGGTCTATTTGGACCTAATAGGTCCTAATACATCTAATTGGTCAGACTAATGTTGGTTAAAGACCTAATACCTATCTAATTGATCCTAATAGGTCCTAGTTAGGTCTACTTGGTCCTAATAGGTCTAGTTAGGTATTTAAGTAGAGAAATGACTTAGACATGTACTTTATTTCCTAATATGACCTAATGTGACCTGTTAGGACCTGATATGACCTAGAGTTTCTTAAGGGGTCGTGGGTAACATAAGTGGTCCTTGATTGTCTTAAGGGGTTGTGGGTAACATAAAAGGTCCTAAGGGGACCTAGGTTACATTAATGGATCCTCGTATACATATAATGGATCTTCAAGATCTGAATAGGTCATATATATGCCTTTCTTAAAATATCGTAAGGGATGTATAATGGTCTGAGACTACATCTTAAGGGGTTGTGTGTAACAATGAGTCCTATATATGTGTCTTAAGGGGTCACGGGTAACATAAGAGGTCCTAAGGGGTCCTACATTTTTTTTAGTGGATGATCCTTGTATGATATTAATTAAATCTAAGATGTACATAAATGTGTCCTAAGACAACCTAAGATATGTTAATGGGTCTTGATGATCTGAATGGGTCATAGATGTCTTAAAATGTCATAAGGGATGTATAATGGTCCAAAAATGTTAATGGGTCATAGACGCATGATAAACTTGGTTTAAGGTATAGATTAGGTTACATTAATTGATACTAGTATGTCTTAAGGGTTCTTGCAGGCAACAATGGGTTCACATATGTATTAACAGAAGCTAAGATAGATGAATGTGTCATAGGATATTTTAATATATAATAATGGTTCGTATGGGTCTTAAGGGGCCCAATGTGTCAAGTAAGATGTCCTAATATGTATTATAAGATCTTGAGATTCATAAAGGATCCTAAGTGTATTAATATGTCGTAAGAGAGGAATAAGGGTCCTAGAAACTTATTGTACTACAATTTTTTAACATTTTCTAATATACTACTAGATCATTTTCAAAAATTGAACTACAATTTTCTAAGATTTTTACAAACTTAAAATTATAAACAAAACAAATAGCTAACTTTAATAAGTTTATTAAAAATGCGTGTACATACATGAGAGAGAGAGATAAATTCTTAATAATTACAACTTTAAACTTAAAATTTAGCATTTTCTAACTCCAATATTAATGTTTGTAACATTTTCTAACATTTCTACTATGGTTTCTAATGTTTTATAAATATTTTCTAACAGGTGCTAACAAACTACTACCATTTTCTAACATATTATAACATTTATATACTACGATTTCTAATATTTCTATTATTTTATAATATTTAATTACGATTTTCTAACATTCTATTATTAATTTCTAACATATTACAAATTTTTAACATTTATACAAATTAAAAATTATTTAAAACAAATAACTAGTTAAAATAAATACAAAACATATTATTTACAATAAAAAATGAGAAAAATGTGTGTACCTAATACTGCTAGGAAACTGAAGAGGTCGTCGAAGCTCGGGAGACGCTGGTGTGCTGGCGTGGTGACGTAGTTCACTCCAAGCCTAGGGGTCCACAAATTGCTACAGTGAAAATGATAGTTAAAAAAATGAAACGCCAGAAATTTATAAGAAATCTGGCCCTAAATGGCTTCGTGCGAAGTATATACTTTGCACGAAGATTTAGGGGTCTTCGTGCAAAGACCCCTATGTGGGGTCTTTGTGCAAAGTATCCCAAGGACTTCGAGCAAAGTATTTACTTCGCATGAAGGAAGGAAAAATTTTTTGTTTAACGATTTCACGATTTCCTTCGTCCCTAAAAGTGGGTCCTAAGGGGTCGTGGGTAACATAAGAGGTCCTGAGGTATAGATAAGAGTCATGGAGTGTCTTAAGGGGTCATGGGTAACATAAGAGGTCCTAAGGTATAGATAAGACATCAATGGGTCATATTACCTATCCTAATTACCTATCATAACATACATAGATAAGAGTCATGTAGAGTGTCTTAAGGGATCGTGGGTAATATAAGTGGTCCTAGACTGTCTTAAGCGGTCGTGGGTAATATAAGTGGTCCTAGAGTCATAATTGGTTGTAATTGAGTCTAATTAGACCTCCTAACTGGTTCTAATTGAGTCATAATTGAGTCTAATTAGGTCCTAACTAGTTCTAATTGATTCTAATTGAGTCATAATTGGTCCCGATACAGTTAGGTCTAGTTAAGTCTAATAGGTCCTAAATTTTGGTTGTAATAGGTCCTAATTGGTCTAGTTACTTGTCTAATTGGTCATAATAGGTCCAGATAGGTTTAGTTAGGTCTATTTGGACCTAATAGGTCCTAATACATATAATTGGTCAGACTAATGTTGGTTAAAGACCTAATACCTGTCTAATTGGTCCTAATAGGTCCTAGTTAGGTCTACTTGGTCCTAATAGGTCTAGTTAGGTCTATAAGTAGAGAAACAACTTAGATGTATACCTTATTTCCTAATATGACCTAATGTGACCTATTAGGACATGTAATATGACCTAGAGTGTCTTAAGGGGTCGTGGGTAATGTAAGTGGTCCTTGATTGTTTTAAGGGGTCGTAGGTAACATAAGAGGTCCTAAGGAGTCTAATTAGGTCCTAATTAGTTCTCATAGGTCTAATTGGGTCTAATTAGGTAGATGATTAGGTCCTAAATTTTGTGCCTAATAGGTCCTAATTGGTCTTGGTATAGTTAGGTCTAGTTTAATCTAATAAGTCCTAAATTTTGGTCGTAATAGGTCCTAATTGGTCTAGTTACCTGTCTAATTTGTCATAACAGGTCTAGATAGGTTTAGTTAGGCCTATTTGGACCTAATAGGTCCTAATACATCTAATTGGTCAGACTAATGTTGGTTAAAGACCTAATACCTGTCTAATTGATCCTAATAGGTCCTAGTTAGGTCTACTTGGTCCTAATAGGTCTAGTTAGGTATTTAAGTAGAGAAATGACTTAGACATGTACTTTATTTCCTAATATGACCTAATGTGACCTATTAGGACCTGATATGACCTAGAGTTTCTTAAGGGGTCATGGGTAATGTAAGTGGTCCTTGATTGTCTTAAGGGGTCGTGGGTAACATAAAAGGTCCTAAGGGGTCCTAGGTTACATTAATGGATCCTCGTATACATATAATGGATCTTCAAGATCTGAATAGGTCATATATATGTCTTTCTTAAAATATCGTAAGGGATGTATAATGGTCCTAGACTACATCTTAAGGGGTCGTGTGTAACAATGAGTCCTATATATGTGTGTTAAGGGGTTAGGGGTAACATAAGAGGTCCTACAATTTTTTTAGTGGATGATCCTTGTATGATATTAATTAAATCTAAGATGTACATAAATGTGTCCTAAGACAACCTAAGATATGTTAATGGGTCTTGATGATCTGAATGGGTCATAGATGTCTTAAAATGTCATAAGGGATGTATAATGGTCCAAAAATGTTAATGGGTCGTAGACGCATGATAAACTTGGTTTAAGGTATAGATTAGGTTACATTATATGATACTAGTATGTCTTAAGGGTTCTTGCAGGCAACAATGGGTTCACTTATGTATTAACAAAAGCTAAGATAGATGAATGTGTCATAGGATATTTTAATATATAATAATGGTTCGTATGGGTCTTAAGGGGTCCCATGTGTCAAGTAAGATGTCCTAATATGTATTATAAGATCTTGAGATTCATAAAGGATCCTAAGGGTCTTAATATGTTGTAAGAGAGGAATAAGGGTCCTAGAAACTTATTGTACTACAATTTTTTAACATTTTCTAACATACTACTAGATCATTTTCAAAAATTGAACTACAATTTTCTAAGATTTTTACAAACTTAAAATTATAAACAAAACAAATAGCTAACTTTAATAAGTTTACTAAAAATGCGTGTACATACATGAGAGAGAGAGAGAGATAAATTCTTAATAATTACAACTTTAAACTTAAAATTTAGCATTTTCTAACTCCAATATTAATGTTTCTAACATTTTCTAACATTTCTACTATGGTTTCTAATGTTTTATAAATATTTTCTAATAGGTGCTAACAAACTACTACGATTTTCTAACATTTTCTAACATATTATAACATTTATATACTATGATTTCTAATATTTCTATTATTTTATAATATTTAATTATGATTTTCTAACATTCTATTATTAATTTCTAACATATTACAAATTTCTAACATTTATACAAATTAAAAATTATTTAAAACAAATAACTAGTTAAAATAAATACAAAACACATTATTTACAATAAAAAATGAGAAAAATGTGTGTCCCTAATACTGCTAGGAAACTGAAGAGGTCGTCGAAGCTCGGGAGACGCTGGTGTGCTGGCATGGTGAAGTAGATCGCTCCAAGCCTAGGGGTCCACAAATTGCTACAGTGAAAATGATAGTTAAAAAAATGAAACGCCAAAAATTTATAAGAAATCTGGCCCTAAATGGCTTCATGCGAAGTATATACTTTGCACGAAGTGATTTAGGGGTCTTCGTGTGAAGACCCCTACATGGGGTCTATGTGCGAAGTATCCCAAGGACTTCGAGTGAAGTATTTACTTCACATGAAGGCAGGAAATTTTTTTTGTTTGACGATTTCACGATTTCCTTCATCCCTAAAAGTGGGACACAGCTTCGTGAGTTAACTGTAATATCAACAAACGTGAATCCAAACATTTGAAAACCAATGGCATGTTTACAAAAAAGGTCTAATAGAACTCCCAACAATTCTTAAACATACTTTATATTTGATATGATGAATTCTTAAACAATTAAGATTGGAGTAGACATAGTTATCACACATTTTTTTGTGTGGTACAAGGAAGATTTGGCTAGGTCAAATCTTCCTTCATGCTAGCAGTCTACAAAATTAGACCTTTATTAACAATTGATCATATCAGATAACTAGTATATTTAATAATTGTTGGGACTAGTCCTTTGGTGTGTATTAAACAAAATAGAATTTTCAGCATATTATTATCATTCTATTTCTTTGTTGTAAACATGCCATTGGTTCAATTTTGTAACTTCACTATTGTATGAGTGGATTGTGCAGGAACAGTTAACATTAAACAAGAAGAAAAATCCTCAACACATCTTGGAAACCATTGAGTTCAATAATAAATGAAGCCTAACACCAACACTATTCCTTCCATTCACTTCTATCAAGAATAAAGCCTTTAATCCATTCAAGATTACATATAATCATTAGACAGTTACATTTTCTGACTGTGTAGAGGAATAGTCATGACCAAAATGATCAAAACTACTTTCATCCTTGCACAAGCTATTCCAAACTTCATGTAAAATGAGCAATATACTATATCAAATCATTCATATTCATAGTAACCATTCAAAGGATCATTTTGTCAATTAACCCTCTGACTGTACCCCTGTGGCGGAGAAAGGAAACCTCAAAATAGAGAAAGGAAACTTAGTAAAACCAGTCTATGTTGTTGTTTGTGAGGGTATAGTCATGATAAGTGCCTCTCAAACCTCTCCAAACATGTAAGATTGTCTTTAAATACTTTATTGATCTCTTCTAAACATTAACCAAATCAAACCTACCTTTGAATCCACACACAATAACCCCAAAATGAAGGATTTTGTATCCTTTAATGAATATCAGTCACTGGTAACGCATGGATAGTCAAACCAGTAGTCTCCAAAGCATTCAACAAATGAATAGATTGTATTTAATACACACCAAAGGACCAATTGTATGAAATTGTCAATCACATAGCATTTCACTATTGTATGACTGGATTGTGTAGGAATAGTTAACATTAAACAAGGAGCAAACTCCTCAACACATCTTGGAAAACATTGAATTCAATAATAAATGAAACCTAATGGCAACACTATTCCTTCCATTCACTTCTACCAAGAATAAAGCATTTAATCCATTCAACATTACATATAATCATTAGACAGTAACATTTCCTGACTGTGTACTAGAGGAACAGTCACGACCAAAACGATCCAAACATTTGAAAATAGTGAATCGATATCCTTGAGCACAAGCACCAATAACATCAAATAATGGAGATAAAGCACGGGCTAGGGCATGACACTAGTAGAATGCCATCATTTCAGAAAGCATTCATGATCAAATAAAATGCAATTGAGATTTGCGGTCGAATATGATGCCAGATGCTCAAAAGATGAAGAAATCACATATGAAGAACATGCCATTTGTTCAGTTTTGTAAAAAAAATAATTTGTAATTAGTAATTGGTAGATTAAATGCAGATAACACCTTTATCAGTTTAATTAGCATGTTATTATCATATTAGATAAAGTATGTTTAAGAATTGTTGGGACTGGTCCTTTTGCGTGTATTAAACATAATAAAATTTTCAGCATATTATTATCATTCTATTTCTTTGTTCTAAACATGCCATTGGTTCAGTTTTGTAGATTTTTTTTTTTTGTTAAATGCATTTTTCATGAGGAGGGGTCTTCTTCTGAGGAGATTGATGAATATTGTGCACCTCAAAAACCAATTCATAAGGTACCAATCATGTTTCCTATTCGCTTATATTTTTGGATTGGTAAATCTCCTTATAAGTTTCATGTCCTTTCTTTTGATTACTATGGATGAGATATATATCTTACATTTAACATTCAACTTCTTTACATTTTAGAACATGTAGTGTGTTTTTTGAGGATTTTACCAAATCAACTTTTAACATAAATCGAAAACACCAAAATGATATCTTTCCCTTTCAATTTGACAAAATATTTGCATTTGACCAATAACTACAACCAATTGAATGATAAATCCACATACCTGTATCTTTGTAAAATACCTGGAACATCAAAAAGATCACTAAGTGGCTGCCACCATGATTTTTATCTACTGAATATGGAAAAAAAAAAGCACCAAAAAGAATCAAATAGAAAACATGATTGGTCATTTTAGATTGCATTCGTGATCAAATAAAATGCAATGCCTTCTCTCGTGCTCGATCAACTTGTTAGAAAGTAAAGTCCACCAAGATAACTGAGAGTGGGGGGGGGGGGCGGGTTGGGCTGAATCAGTTATCAGATAATTATAACTTTTATCAACTTCAATAGCATTTAACCATGTAAGCAATATAATTATCAACCATAGAAATATATTCATACATAATGACACAATAACACAAGATATGTTGACTAGGGAACCTCTTGATCAAAGAGTAAACCCGAGTGGGAATGATGTTTTCAAAAGATGCACTAACATGAATATTCCTTCTAAAAGGATGGACTCTATTAGGAGTCTTATGAAATACATTCAGTACATATATAATCCCTATTAGGAGATTTTGAATCCCTGTTAAAAGATTCTAACCTTGTTAGGAGTTATGGAAGACAGAAGGACCCACTACCCAAACAGCTTCAGGGTAAGATCACTGAACTCACTGTCCAACTAATCTTTGCATTATTCAATAGAATAATATGTTACCTCTTCTCTGACTATGCCAAACTGCACTCACTATTACATCAGATCTCAATCTCAGATCTTTGTACTTCGCATGTCTTCCTTCATAATTTCACTCTCATACTTAGCTCTTTTCTTCACTTCATGCATATCACATCACATCTCAACACTACAAAAAGGAAAAACATTCCTTCCTTTATACCACACTCAAATATTTACAAATGAGTCGGCACACAATTACAAAATAAAAGTTACCACACGCTACATCAAAATTACACAAAACTATCAGCTTCCAGATACAATAACTCTTCACTCGTGCTACCTCAAAGTTTTCACTATGAACCACATCACTAACAATGTGTCTGAAACTTCCCTTTAACTACACAAAACTAGATTCCATCCCGATTAGGAGATATCATCCAATTTCCAAAAACTGCTACTCAGGAACACTACCTGAATACTGCTTCCACCAAAATGCTCATAAATTTCATGAATAAAATAATTACTATTTGCACTCTTAACAATAGACATATAACATATCAAAGAGTATAACCTCAACATCACATATCTTCAACTACAATATCCCACGTGCGCTAATCAAAACACTGTCTGCTTCTCTGCAAGTCTCCAGAAGATCACTGTGTTGACATCAATGACAATCATAGTCATGAATGCAACAACAACTACTATAGAATGACTACCAAGCATTCAGCCTTCATTCCTAACAATCTCCCCCATTGGCATTAATGGCACCATAGATGAAAAACATCCAATGTTCCAAAAATCTAATACTGCAACACTGCTTCTTCAAATCATCTATATCAATCAAATCTTGCTTCGTTATCCTATTCAGTTCTCTCCAACAGATGGTACAAGTGGTTTTTCATGTACACTTCTCCCCCATTGACATCAATGACAAAAATTTCATCACTATGTCAACAACAACTCAATGTCAAAAGACATTGTTCAAAAAATACATTCACAAGAGTCCTCAGTACTCAGCTCAAATACACATACTCCCCCATAGAGGAAGTACCAACATCCAATCTAGAAGAAATATAGGGCTCATATACTACTAGATGGATACAACCAACTACATCATTACTCAAAAGTAGGCTTGGGCATAACCCCAAGCATACCTCTCAGATACTCAAATGTATCCTTAGGTAAAGGCTTAGTAAATATGTCTGCTATATGTTCCTTTGTGCTTATGTACTCCAGTCTGAGTTCTTTTTCAAAAACTTTCTCTCTTACAACATGATATTTGATCTCTATATGCTTTGTCTTAGAATGCAATACAGGATTCTTAGACATACTAACTATGATGGTATTGTCACAATGTATGACAATAGGCTCAACAAACTTAATTCCAATATACTTCAGCGTTTGCTTCATCCAAATTATTTGGTTACAATTGTTTGTTGCTGCTACATACTCTGCTTTTATTGTACTCTATGAAATACAATTTTGCTTCTTGCTTACCTAAGAAACTAATCTTCCTCCAAGAAAAAAGGCTCCACCACTGGTGCTTTTCTTGTCATCAACACTACATCCCCAATTAGCATCTGTATATGCACATAGGGTAAAATCATCAAGTTTTTCATACCACAATCCATAGTTCATTGTGCCTCTTACATATCTCATTATCCTCTTTACTACTGCATAATGTGACTCTCTAGGTTCAGCTTGAAATCTTGCTACCATTCCAACTAAATGTTGTATATCTGGTTTAGTGTGTGTTAAGTACTGCAATCCTCCAATCATGGATTTGTATTTCTTCTGCTCAACTACCGGTGTTTCATCTTTGCTAGATAGTTTGTGTCCTATAACCACATGTGTTCCAACTGGTTTACAGTTCTCCATTCCAAATCTTTTCAGTAAATCATTCAAGTACTTTGTCTGCCATACAAAGATACCATCATTATTCTATGTTATCTGTAATCCCAAAAAGTATTTCATCCCACCAATCATACTCATTTCAAATTCATTCTTCATTTCATCATCAAATTTTTCACTAGCTTCATCTTCTCCTCCAAAGATAATGTCATCAACAAAAATAACTATAACCAACAAACCATTTTAAATTTCTTTTGTGTATAGATTGCTATCAGCTATTCCTTTAGTAAATCTCAATTTCAAAAAATACTTATCCAGTCTAGCATACCAAGTTCTAGGTGCTTGCTTTAGTCCATATAATGCTTTCTTCAGTTTACATACCATATCTCCTTCTTGAGTCAAAGGAAAACTTTCAGGCTTCTCAATGTAGACTTCTTCTTCCAATTCACCATTCAGAAATGTGGACTTCACATCCATCTTATACACTTTAAATTTCTTATAAGATGCATAAGCCAAAAATATTCTTACTGCTTCAAGTCTTGCTACTAGTGCAAACATTTCTTCATAGTCAATTCCTTCTTGCTGTGAGTATCCCTTACATACCAATCTTGCTTTGTTTCTTACCACTTCTCCTTGTTCATTCATCTTGTTTCTAAATACCCATTTAGTTCCAATCACATTCTTGTCTTTAGGTCTAGGGACCAATTCCCATGTCTTGTTCTTTTCAATCTAATCTAGTTCTTCTTTCATAGCATTAATCCAATTTTCATCTTCACAAGCTTCACTACTAGATTTAGGTTCAACTTGAGAAATCAAACATAAATGTACCTTATTACGAGTCAGAAATCCTCTGTCCAAACTTCCAATAACTTATTCAACAGGATGATGTCTTGATAGATACCTGTTTGGTGTCATAGTCACAGATCTTGTTTCAACTATAGATTCTTCTCTAGATTCCTCTCTAGTTTCTTCTGCAGGACTCTCATTCAATAATTCACTGTCAGTCTCATAGAATAATTCAGTAGATTCAGTGTTAGGTTGAGGATGAGCATCTTCATCAGATTCATAATCAAGCATTCTTTCCTAAATTTTGAACTTCTCATCAACTTTAACATTTTCGCTCTCAATAATAGTTTTAGTTCTCTTATTGTAACATCTATATGCTTTTCTTTTCAATGAATATCCAAGAAAAATTCTTTCATCACTTCTAGGATCAAACTTTCCAATATCATCATCTCTCTTTATATAACATTTGCTTCCAAAAATTCTAAAATACTTAACTGAGGGTGCATGTCCAATGTTGGAAACAATTGTCTGAAGAAAATTCCTACTCAAATTATGTATTGTCTTTGATGTCACACAATGTCATAGTTCGCAACAATCAGTACCTATCGAGCTTAGTCGGTTTACCTATCATTAAAAATAGTGTTTACCGAGTTCACTCGGTTATCAAAGAAAATCAGTGTTAAAGAAAAGTTAGCATTTACCGAGTTCAGTCGGTTATCGAAGAAAAAGGATTATCATTGTTTACCGAGTTCCCTCGGTCTCAAAAGATTGTAGAAAATTATGGTCACCGAGCACTATCAGCCCTTGAAGGATCTTTGCAAATAAAATTTTCTTAATTCAACTGACTGTTATACTAAGTAATGCCGATTTGACAAATCTGAAATCATATAAATAAAAGGTCAAATGTGAAAAATAAAGAACAGATATAGAAGAAGATATATAGAAGAAAGACAAAAAAGGTGTGTGCAAAATTGTGAAGGATGACTAGATATCCTTGAGGAGTAGCAGAGATATATTTGATCAGGAAGGATCACACTTATACAAAATAGAGATCTGAAATTAGCAAGGTAGTTGCATTATTATACAGGTCATTTTCATTGTTAACTTTTTATCATTGTAACAGTGAATTCTAAATCTCTTAACCGAGTTGGTTTAACAACCATATTATAAATCCTCTAACAAGGTGACAATTCCATTGAATTGTTATCAAGACCTCTTACCAGGCCACTCCTAGCAGGGTGATTAAATCCTCTAACAAGGTCACACCTAACAGTGTGTTTTGTAACCTTTTACCGGGTTGGCTTCTAACCGGGCATCACTTCAGAAAAGTGAAAATCAGTATCTAGATACATTGGTGGTTTTTCCCATATTGGGTTTCCATGTTAAATTATGTGTCTCTTGTGTTCTTAATAGTTATCTTAATCATATACAAGTGGTGATGAATATCTAAAAGATAATTTTACTAATACTTTCTGCATCTACCAAGTTACTACAATCTATTTACCGAGTGTTAAACAGATAATATTCTTTAAGATATCCTAAGGGATCTAGAAAGAAATAATAATGAAGTGTTTTATGGTTGACTGATTCACCCCCCCCCCTCTCAGTCACTTCATCCATATTCCATCAGTCCAAACCATAATTCATAAGGTGTCTTATTTGTGTCTACTATGATTTGTACTTTATTCATTGTATATACTGTTGTATTCACTGCTTCTCTCCAGAATGTCTTCGCCAAATCATTCTCAAATAACATAGCTCTGGTTGCTTCAATCACTGACCTATTTCTTCTTTCTACAATACCATTTTGTTCAAGTGTTCTAGGGGCTGAAAACTGTCTCTTAATACCATTCACTTCATAAAAAGTGTTAAACTCTCTAGAAGTAAATTCACCACCTCTATCAGATCTCAAACATTTAATCTTCATTCTAGATTCATTCTCAACTTTATTCTTAATGATCTTAAATTTATCAAATGCTTCAGATTTTTCTTTTAGAAATGCAATCCACATCATTCTTGTAAAATCATCAACAAGAATCATAAAATACATTTCTCCATAGAATCCTCTAGTCCTGGTAGGACCGCTTAAGTCTGTATGAGCAATCTCCAACTTCTTTGCCGATGTGAACTCATTACTAGGAAATGAACTTCTCTTCTTCTTAGCCATCACACATTATTTGCAAATCATGTTAGTAGGCTTCATAATTTTAGGCAAATCCCTTACTGCAAGTGTAGTACTTACTTTCACAATGTTATCAAAGTTTATATGACAAGACCTTCTATGCCATAACCAACTGTCATCAATCTTAGTAATCAAATATGTCATCTCAGTAGGATTCAACTAAAATACATTACCTCTGGTTTTAGATCCAGTTCCAATCAGATTTCCATCTTTATCCTTTATCACACAAGTTTTCTCAGTAAACCAAACTTGATATCCCTTATCAACTAACTGTCCAACACTCAAAAGATTATGTTTCAATCCAGCAACAAAGTAAACATTGTGTGTGTGATTTTTGTACCTGATTTGTGGACACAACACTTCAGTAAAATATTAGAGGTTAGCTAAAATCAAAATCGAGCAATGAATTGAAAACTAAACTAACCAGGCGATTTACTACCTTCTAGTAGATGCGAGTGTGAATTCTCAGATTGTACCGAGATTAGTGACATAGACGACACCTAAATGAAGGATTTGAAAGAAAAATCTAGATATGGAATGAATGCAATTAATCTATCTTTTTTGGTTTTTAGATATAATTCTGATGAAAAATGATATGAAATCTATGATATGTAAAAACTGATATGATATGCTCATTTAGAAATGAAATTATAATATGATATGCAATGCAATGTAAAATAATGATGATCTCACAAACTCGAATTCCCAAGATGATTCTTCAAGCTCCAATTGTGCAAATTCTTCAAATTTGATATGTTATGATTCCTGTAGAGTAAGTTTGCAAATTTGTGAGATGTGATATGAAGAGCTGAAGCTTTAATTTATAGAAATCTAGGGCTTTGGAGGTGCATGAAAAAAAGCCATAAATCACTCAAATAACTTAGGTTGATTTTTGAGTTATTTTTAAATAAACGATAATTAACTCCCAAAAACATGTAAAAGCAGAGTTTAACTCAAAATAGAGTTTAGATTTAATTGATAATTGATAGTTGTCTGCTTTTGTAATTGTGCATATTTTTATTTATGAATTAATTTAATAATAGAGTGATTTATTTCCAACTTAACTGATTTTAAAATTAAAACAACTGATTTATGGGTTAATCAATTATTTTTCAAACTTTTATTCAAAAATAATATTAATTAAAAATTGACAACATGCTTTAATTAAGTAAATAAAAATTTAATAAATTATTCATAGGATTTTGGATTTATTGTCAAAATTAAATAATACAATTTAGGAATAAATAGAATTAACTTCAATTAAACAATTAAGTGGCAGAATTAAATCTAATTAATTAAATATTTAGAATATTCAATTAATCAAACTTTAGGATAAATAAGATTTATCACCAAATAATCATTAAATTAAAGATAATTATGATGATTAGGAATATTACTAAGAATATTCCCCGATGCAAAAATTGAGATAATCATTTAGGATTCGATGATGTTCAGATGTGCCTTAGGTTAGGACTTCGATGTCGATTTCATTTGATATGTTGATGTATGAGGTTAATGAACCTATAGCCCATTTTTGGGGTATTACATTTTTCCCCTCTTTGAATTGTTGTGCAAAGCACAGTGGTTCAAAGATAGTTTGTGTATGATGTTGAAACTGATGTTCAAAATTGATAATTGATATGAGACAGAAGCTGATTGAAAGATTTGATATGAAGATAATAGGTCTTGAATGACCAAAGATAATGTTAACTATAACAACAAATGAACCGATGATTGCGAAAAAGTGTCAAAGCGCCTGATTCTAAACCTTATGATTGCGAAGAAGTGAGTGACCAATTCCAGACCTAATTATCAATAAGAATCACATTGGTATCACATCTGAACCCTTCAGTTTCTGAAGAACCAAGGAAATAACACAATTGAACCGATAGTTGCAAAAACTGATACAATTTACAAGATTAAGAGAATACTAGATTGATATGGATCTCGATGAATCTAATATGCCCCGAGTGATGATTGATTTGCCCCGAGCGATGAGGTCTTTTTGATGAATCAACAATTAGTATGGTTGTTGTCTTGATTACTGAGGAAGGATAGATTTCAAAATTTAGACTACAAACTTTGAATGATGTGCAATACCATGCCCCCTTCAAGATTAAAATTGAAATTTGACAAGAAAAGTCAGCGTTGAATAGTTTAGAAGCATGTTACTTGATTTGAAAAGTGGTTACACACATCTGAGAATGCATTCTACATCGTTGGAGGGTCCAAAAGACCAAGTTTGACTAGGTTAAACCATGAGTTGACCATAGTTGACCAAGTTGAAATTTTGATAGTTTGATGTAAGATAATTAGTTAAGTTGAATATTGGATTTCTGTGATGATTTAAGGTTGATTATGCAAGTAGTGAATAATATAAACAATCTCAGATTTCAATTTTGATCCCAAAAAAGGATTCTACTTACTGTTTCATTGGAGGAACCTTCATGTGAGATTCAGCTTTTGTTAGATTTGAAGAGATATTTGAAGAATTTTTTAAACATTTGAAGTTCATTGAGTCATTGTGAGATCATGCAACATGCAAAAAAACATGCAAAGAGACATGTGGTATGAAATGCAACCTAAGACCTAGGACCTAGTCACTGATCATGTGTCGGTTATTCTCATCATTAAATTTTTAGGTAACTAGATAAATCAATACAATGCCTACTAGTTATGAAACCATAGACATATGAATATTGATTTGTATGCATAGGAATCAATACAACATCCACTAGTCAAACAACCATGGACATATGAATATTGATTTTATTTCAGAATTTTAGATTAGATATAAGCACCAAGGCACAAACGCTAGGATGACCTGAATATCATGTCCATTTTGATATAGCAATTTGTATAAGCATCAGAATATAAACATTGTGATGACCTGGATATGCCTTGCGTTCAAACACATCAAGCAGTCAAGAGATCATTCAAAATCCAATGTGAATTACTTGTAGTGACCCTTTATCATTCACATCCTTAGGTAAGATTGCGTTTCACAATAGGAGAAAGAACTCACTCAAAAAGACAATAGTTAGATCAAACTTCCTTGAATTGTCCAGGTATCAATGGTCGAGGTACGCATGGCCATCCAATTCAAGATAGAGGCTCTTACAGTCGAACACCATTTCAATCCAGAATTTCCAAAGTTGTTAGATGATCACATACAAGCAGAAAACCAAGAAAAGATTATGCCCCTAGTCATTACTCTCTAAATCTTGTAAAGGACATCATCGAAGAGCTCAAAGGGACACAGTATGCAAAAATCTCAATGCGAATCAGTAAGCATACAAGGAGATAAAAGCATGTAAAAAACATAGATTATTTTTATTTTGATGTTTGATTGTGTTGTTGTAGATGCAAAATTCTTTTTGGAGAGGAGACTGACTGACTAACTTGGATAAAGCTTCAAAGGACTTTGACTGGATATGACACGTCTAAGATACACTTGAGGCCATAGGATATGACATTGGTTGCCTCCAAGTTTGAACATTGATAGGATATAGATGCTTTAGCTGATTGGTGTACAAAACTGACTTATTGAAAACAAGGATACAAAAACAAACTGGGAAATATGCACAAACTAAAGCAAGAATGAAAGCTAGGAAAGACCAAGATTGTGTTGATAGATGGAGCGTATTGAAACAAGTGGCACCCATTTGCCAGGTTTTCACCATCTTGGTAGAGATTCTATTTTTGCTACCAAGGTGCCTTTTTCTAGGTTTTCACCAAGGCAATTTTTTTTTTTTCTTTTTTTTGTATTTTTGAATTTTTTTTCAATTCTTTTGATATTTTGAATTTTTACTTTTTTTTGTGAATTATCAAGGCGCCTATTGCTAGGTTTTCACCAAGATGTTCATTTTTATTTTTTTTAGGACTTTTTCCAATTTTTATGATTTTTTTAGGACATTTTACCATATACTGAATGCCTTAGGCATAGAATTTCTTCAGATGGAGAATGTTGATTGGTTCTCAGAGCTGTTCTCCTTCAGTCATTGAGAGTTGATAGGCACTAGAGCCAAAAGTAGCAGTGATTACAAAGGGACCCAGCCAGTTGGGTTCAAACTTCCCCTTGCGTTCTCGATGTGATTAATTTTTAGGATTCTCTCTTAAGACTAGATCACCAACCTAAAATTCTTTATGTCTGACTTTCTTGTTGTAGCATCTAGACATTCTCTTCTAATATAATTTGAGATGATCATAAGTTGCTTGTCTATGCTCATCTAGTAGTTCAAGTTCTTGCAACCTAGACACTCTGTAGTCATCATCACTTACTAGACCATGCATTCTGATTCTTAGTGATGGGATTTCAACCTCAATAGGTAGTACCGCTTTAGACCCATAAACTAAAGTGAAAGGTGTAGCCCCAGTAGGCATTCTGATACTTGGTATACTTGATAGCATCTTTTTCCATTGCAAACTCCCAAGCAAGATCATATCATGTAGTCTCAATGTCTAGCAAGGTGGAGAACAAGAGGGATTAGTAAGCAATTGAAGATATGGAAGATAAGAGAATGAAGGAGAATGAAGGGAATAAATCCTAAAGGGAAAAATCCTCAAGAATACCCAAGCTAGGGAAAATTGTCATGTAAAGCACATTTGGACAAGCAATGAAAGGCCAGCATAGGATAAGTCACAAAAGCATTATGCCAAAGAAGGAAAGGATGTATTCCAAAGGAGTAGACATGTCAAGAGGTTTCATAGCACCGTGTTTTACTCTTTCTTTCTTTTTTTTAGATCAAGACCAAAGGGGAAAGGATAGCGAAAGGCTAGAATGAATGGAGGAAAATAAATATGAAGGCTAAACATGAATGGAATGAAAGCAATATCATCGTAAGATAGCTCACAAGATAGCCAAATGTTCATGTATAGATCAACATTATCAAGATCAAAGAGAGAAGATGGAATGGATGAAATATGTAGAAGAACTACGCATGATGCCTAATTGCCAATTTTTCATCACGGTACTTATCCAAGGTGCCACAAGGGAGTGGTTTTCACCATAGGATGAAGTTATTTCTCTTTACTTTTTCTACCAAGGCGCATGTTTCCAAGTTTTCACCATGGCACATTTTTAATTTTATTTTTTTTGTTTTGTTTGGAAGAAGGCAAGTTTTTTAGATAATGCTCCTTGAAAGGATAAACCATGATATGCCAAGGATTCAAAATGATATGCTCAAAGATGCTGATAGGGAAAGGGAGATGGAAGAGAAAAATGGAGGATAAGATTTTATGTAAAGTGAGTGAGGTTGGAAGATAGGAGGAATAGGCAAATGAGGAAAAATGATAGAAGGTAGAAGGATAATGAATGGAAGGATTGTGAAAGGGTAGATGGAAAGGAAGGAAAGATCAATGTCAACACACACCTTGAAGGGTGGCGAGAGGATGGAGGAAATGTGAATGAAGGAATACGTGAAGGAATATGGTGAATGGATAGCAGAGGTTGTGGTTTAGGCACATGGAATGGAATAATGTTTTTGGAAGAAGATGAAGTGGAAGCCTTTGGAAGCTTGAATGTCAACTTTACTTTTTTCTCAAAACCAGACTCTTTCAAGAGAGACTTTGGAATCCATATAGTCATAGGCTTTTCATTTCTTTTTGATGATCTAGAGAGAATATCTTTAATGATGGATTTTGGAACTCATACTTGTTTTGTAGTTTTTTTCTTAGATATCTCTTTTGACTTTATGCCTCCATGTCAATTAGAGGAGACATGGTGATCTTCTCTTTTTGACAGATTCTTGTATTACTTCTTTTTCTTGTATTAAACATTCAAGTTACTTCCAAAAGACTGGGGGCTTGTGGAAGGAGGATATGATTGGTTTAGATGAGTGGGTGGATGAAAAGGATTCAAGGGAATGCATCTATGTTGATCTTGAGGAAAGATGGGAGATGGAGGGATGTAAGGACCCAAGATGGACGGTGAATTAGGAGAGTTAGGAGGGGAAAGTGAAGGGACATAAGGCCCCAATATAGAAGGCAGACATGAAACCCTTAGTTTTGGTGGAGGAGGTCCAAGGATGGATGTGGAAAATGCAAAAGGATAATCAATAAGTTCATCAGCATCTATATAACAACCAAGGACATTAGCATCTTTAGAGTGAGCATTAGGATTTTCAATAGGATCGTGGACATCTTGAATATGAGCACCTTCTTTGATAGAATTTTTCAAAGCTTGCAAAGACTTAGGAAGAGTAGAAAGTGGAAGCAAACATGGAGTGGTAGAACAAGAAGATGGAAGACTTTGATCTTGACAAGGATCTTTGGATAGCATAAACACATAATTTTTCTCTTGATTTTTAATAGGCTTAACATTGGAAGTAACAACACCATTTTTACCAACCTTAATGGAAGTATTATAGTTGGAAATTGGAAGTGTAGTAAGGTTATTTTGATTGTCAGTAAGCTCAAAAGTGTAAGTAGTAGGTTGATCTTGCTTAGGAGAAGGCTTAAGACATGGTGGAATGCATGGGATAGGGTGTGTGAGATCAAAAGAACCATGGAATGGATAAGAGACATTATGAAAAGGATTGGATGACATGGAGGTTTCTTGATCTTGATCTTTCTTTATGTTATTTTAGTTATCATTTTTGGAGTCCTCTTGACATGGAGCCACTTCTAAGGACAAGGAAGTATGTTTGGATTGTATGGAAGACTTTGGAAAAGATGGTGAAGGACTAGCTGAAGTAGGCATTATAGCGCATAAAAGCTTAGGCTCTTTAGGTTTAGCATTATTGAAAGTATTTGCAGCCAAGTGAAGGTTAGCTTGAGTTTCTTAAAGAGGTAGCCCTTGAGGATAACTATAGTGAATCGTATGAAAAGTATCAGGGCTTGTGTCAGATGAAGGTTCTGTGAAAGATTTGATAGGCTTGGGAGATTTAGGAAATGTATGGGTATTGGAGGAAGTAGGGGATGGAAGGGAACCATCACAAGACAAAGGTTCAACATTAACATGATCTTTTTTGAGAGTGTAATCTTAATTTTCAACATGAGAGTTCTTAGAGGAGAGATCCTTATAGTATGCAAATTTATAATCAGCTCGGTAAGCTTTCTCTTCCTCAATAGAAGTAGATGTATCATCTAGGCATTGTTCACAGAAATCATCAAAGTCTCTTTCAAAATCAGAATCATATGGATCACCATCACAATCTATCCAATGTGACAGCCCATTTCCAGTAAGCACAAGCACATGACGAGGAGGACTCTTAGGAACAGAGGTGTCATAGGTATCACTATATTGTTCCTCATCATAGTCTTCAAAGATGGGTGTGTCACTCTCCATGGAAGAAGTATCAAAAGGATTATCACATTGCTCATATTTTGTTTGAGGGCATGGTGACATGTACAAGTCTTTATCAAATGGAAAAGGGCATAGAGCTTCCATGGAGAACTTTTTAGGTTCCTTTTCTTTCTCAAGTTTTTCAAGTTTGACTTGCATAGCGTGCATATGTTTCATCATAGCAGTGATTAGAGTTTCTTCCTCATGTGTACTGATTCTTTGAGACATGTTAGGAGTTTTAGGACTCCCTGGAATAGATCGAGGTGGAGTTTGTTGATTACCTCCATGAGTTGATGGAGGAGGTATGTAACCAATTTTTAATCAAAAGTTGCCAAGACCGTCAGCTTCGTAAAGACCAGAATTGTAGAGTTGTTCAAGAGTTTGACCCTGGATATGAGTCAAAGGTAAGGTATGAGATGCTTCTCCTAATTTCTTATGTGAGGAAGCTCTAGTTTCCACCATTAACCTTGGGTGAAGCAAAAGAATAAGATGAAGATAACTGAAGAATGAATTGAATCAAGATGATCAGATGATGCAACCTTGTCAAGGTTTGATTGATTGAAACATAGATTTGACTTAGATGAGGGATACTATGCCCTTGATGTATGGGTAGATTCCCAAAAAATAGTGGATAAGATATCACAACACTTAGTCATTTTTGAAGATTGATTTAAGATTGATAGTTATGACAAGGTTTTGACACAAGATGATAAAGACTCAAATTGATTAAACAAAAGGCTATATCAGATCCAAAAGGCCACTTTTGGAAAATGATAGGATTCTCAATAGCTACTACTCTATTCTTGACACAGTGATTTGTTCGATAGATTCTTGAAATAGGCTGAAAAAGCTAAGTATCTGGCAATTTTGACAATTTTCTGACAACTTTTCAAAATTTTCCCAAATGACACTCTGCAGACTCATACGATAGTGGGTATGCTATGAAACAATAGTTGAAAAGCTCATACGACAGTTGTAAAAACTCACATGATAGTTGCTAGCAAGATTTGACTTTTTGAATTTGACTAGCAGAAAGACTCGTACGACAATGGGTTCTTTACCATACGACAGTTGGGTAGTTCTGAAATGACAATTGCTGAAGACTCGTATGACATTTTGACTCTCTAGGATGACTTTTGAATCGAGAAAGGAATTTCACTTCAATTTTGGCAAATTTTTGGGTTTTCAGTTTCAAATTGTTTGCAAATTTCAATGTCCATTTTTTAGGATTGTAACAGATTTGTTTGTTTTCAGTAACCAGATAGATAAGAAAGCACGCAAAATAGCAAGCACGTGATTTCAAGCATGTCAAAAAATAATGAACAAGGGAAAAAGTGACCTTGCGCATGAACAATCAAGTGACTTATTTGTGCTAATCCTTAGAAGTGCTAATTGTGTATGTTCCAAAAAGTTTTGCAATAACTCACATATCCCTAGAAAATGAATATTTTGGTCTCACTAGGGTTTTTAGTAATGGTTTGACTCTGCAACTTTTATGATCCAAGAGGGCGAACTCCAACCTAGGCACACTGGGGTTTTGACACAGTCTGAGAACTTAATCTTCAGGATATGATAGGGAGATTTGACATTCCAACAAGAGACCACACCTGTGGAGATTTCTTCCAACAGGACATTTATATAGCAGTTGTCACTACCACGGTGAAAATGGCTATTACCGTTTGAGGTTTTGTCAACATGGTTGACCCAATTAAGGGAATTTCCACTATGGTTAACCCTCTCTAAAGGTGACTCACAAAATATACCACATGGAGACTAGTTCCAGATTCAAGGATTTGGATTTTTGGTACTATCCAAAAAAGGAAGTAGAGCATAATCCCCTAGCTTTTTCACTTTTAACCCAAACAAAGTAGACAGATTAATCTGACACACTAAGACCAAGATTATCTCACAAAGATCTATGACATCCACCCCTTATGATCTATCAATCTCTCCAGAGAGAGAACGTATCAATCAAAAGTTGAAGATACACGGATCTAGTAGAACATGAGATGCCCTCAGTATCCTCCCTACCTACAAGGGTTCCTTCATTGAGAGGAGCTTCATTGGAAACTCACTCTCTCAAGAGCCATGAATAGTGTTCATAGGGCATATTTACTATGTGTAACAAAGATGTTGAAAGAAAATCTATGTTCATTTTTATAGCCCAAATGAAATCTGTGATATGGAAGCAATAAAAAGTCACGCAAGCTAGACACTTGAGATATTCGTTTTAAGTCCCAAAATTGAAGTCTTATTAGCTGAGAAGGTTACTTGAATTCCTCGCAACGCACTTAGTAAATTTTTACATGTTTTAAGTAATTCTTGCACTTTTCCCAATCAAAACCATTGAAAATAATAAAAAATAGAGAATTTCAATTGTTAGGGTTAGCTGTTAGTCAAAATCTAAAAACCAAATTTGACAAATTGCCTAAAAAAGTGAAACGACAATTGAACTCTGGCATGGAAACTCGTATGACAGTGGGTTACCTCCTAGACGACAGTCTAGAAACTCGTACGACTCTAGGTACCAGATCATACGATAATCAAGATTCAGAATGACACTTTGATCCTTTTGGTATGATTCTCGAACAAATAAACTATCCTACAATAGTGGGTATCTCCTGGTATGAGTTTCTGACAAAACTCATACGACAACTATATAGACAAAAATTAAAAATCGCATTGTATGGACAGTTTTGATAGAAAAAGTGCTAAAATTTTAATTTTTTTTCTTTTTTGCAAGCAAAAAAGAAACAAAAAATAACGTCCTGCAGAGTATACCAGAACCCTTGAAACCCTTAACCTCAAAAGATAGAAATTTGATGGAAATGAAGGGAAACCCATTTCAGGGCCCCACGGTGGGCACCAGAAATGTGTGTGTGATTTTTGTACCTGATCTGTGGACACAACACTTTAGTAAAATATTAGAGGTTAGCTAAAATCAAAATTGTGCAAGGAATTTAAAACTAAACTAACTAGATGATTTACTATCTTCTAGTAGATGTGAGTCTGAATTCTCAGATTGTATCGAGATCAGTGACCTAGACGACACCTAACTGAAGGATTTGAATGCAAAATCTAGATATGGAATGAATGCAATTAATCTATCTTTTTTGGTTTTTAGATGCAATTGTGATGAAAAATGATATGAAATCTATGATATGTAAAAATTGATATGATATGCTAATCTAGAAATGAAATTCTAATATGATATGCAATGCTATGTAAATAATGATGATCTCACAAACTCAAATTCCCAAGATGATTCTTCAAGCTCCAATTGTGCAAATTCTTCAAATTTGATATGCTATGATTCCTGCAGAGTAAGTTTGCAAATTTGTGAGATGTGATATGAAGAGCTAAAGCCTTAATTTATAGAAATCTAGGGCTTTGGAGGTGCATGAAAAAAGCCATAAATCACTCAAATAACTTAGGTTGATTTTTGAGTTATTTTTAAATAAAGGATAATTAACTCACAAAAACATGTAAAAGCAAAGTTTAACTCAAAATAGAGTTTAGATTTAATTGATAATTGATAGTTGTCTGCTTTTGTAATTGTGCATATTTTTATTTATGAATTAATTTAATAATAGAGTGATTTATTTCCAACTTAACTAATTTTAAAATTAAAACAACTGATTTATGGGTTAAGCAATTATTTTTCAAACTTTTATTCAAAAATAATATTAATTAAAAATTGACAACTTGCTTTAATTAATTAAATAAGAATTTAATCAATTATTCATAGGATTTTGGATTTATTGTCAAAATTAAATAATACAATTTAGGAATAAATAGAATTAACTTTAATTAAACAATTAAGTGGTAGAATTAAATCTAATTAATTAAATATTTAGAATATTCAATTAATCAAACTTTAGGATAAATAGGATTTATCACCAAATAATCATTAAATTAAAGATAATTATGATGATTAGGAATATTACTAGGAATATTCCTTGATGCAAAATTTGAGATAATCATTTAGGATTCGATGATGTTAGATGTGCCTTAGGTTAGGACTTCGATGTCAATTTCGTTCGATATGTTGATGTATGAAGTTAATGAACCTATAGCCCATTTTTGGGGTATTACAAACATCATTAGTATTAGTCTTTCCATCAAGAGTAATAGATCCTATTCCTTTAATCAAACAAGGTGCATTGTTACCAACTCTAACAACTCCTCCATCATAATTGTTAAACTTTATGAACTTTTTCATATCTCCAATCATATGATGTGAACAACCACTGTCTATAATCCAATCATCTTTCTTTTCAACTTGGGAAACTAAGGCTTTTTCTTCCTTAACATCAGATTCAGGATTCTCTTCTTTAATCGCTATAAATCCTATTTCATCATTATTCTTAGTATCACTTTCACTTAAAGTTCTTTCAATACTAGCTTCAAGATCTTCATCATTAGCATAATAACATTCCTTAGATCTTCTAGGCCTGAAATTATTTCTGTACTTCTTAACTCTCTTAGGATATTTAGATGCAAAATGACCATATTCTTGACAAGTCCAACATTTAAAAAATTTCTTACCGTCTTGTTCTCTTTTCACAAGCAAGGCAATACCTTCTTCAATCTTCTTGTCTTCTTCATTTCTAGATCTGCTGCTGGCATAATCTCCACTCACACTGGTACTTCTTGACAAAGTAGGACAAACACTAAGAGCACTGAATGCTATCTCCATTCTAAGTAAGTCTCCTAATACCCTCAAGTTCATTTCTGTTGCTTCCAATCTTCCAAGAAGAGTCTCTCTTGTAAAGTTCATAGTACAAGGTATAACTTGTTCAATCATCTGTGTTGTCTACTTAAATATAGGAGTCAATGTCCTCAGAATTTTCCATATCACTTCATTATCTTTCTTTGATCCTCCACAAGATTTTATCCCTACAACAATTTCTGACATTCTACCAATATAGCTTCTAACAGATTCATCTTCCATCATTCTAATATCCTCAAATGCACATATCCAATTATGTAATCTAGCTCTCTTTGCATGTTCATCACCTTCAAAATTACATTGTAAAGCTTTCCAAATTTCATGAGATTTTTTAAAACATTTTACCTGACTGTATTCATTCTCTAAAAGTGATGTCAAAAGTGCTTCTCTTGCAAGTATGTTACACATGAATAGATCTACCTCATCTTTTGAACTTGATTCAAGATTATCTTCTTCAATGATAGTCCTATCATTCTTTGTAATCAACCAATAACCTAGTCCTAAACACAGTAGATGTGTCTTCATCTTTTCTTTCCAGCTGTCAAAATTTACTCCATCAAACTTAGGGCTTTCTTTCTTGAAATTCGCCATGGATCTCCTTAAGCTGTTAAACTTTCCTTTCAAGGACCCGCTGCTCTGATACCAATTATTAGAAAGTAAAGTCCACCAAGATAACTGAGAGGGGTGGGGGCTGAATTACTTATAAGATAATTATAACTTTTATCAACTTCAACAACATTTAACCATGTAAGTAATATAATTATCAACCATAGAAAGATATTCATACACAATGACACAATAACACAAGTTATGTTGACTAGGGAACCTCTTGATCAAAGAGTAAACCCCGGTGGGAATGATGCCCACAAAAGATGCACTAATATGAATATTCCTTGTGAAAGGATGGACTCTGTTAGGAGTCTTATGAATACATTCAGTACATATATAATCCCTGTTAGGAGATTTTGAATCCCTGTTAAAAGATTCTAACCTTGTTAGGAGTTATGGAAAATAAAAGGACCCACTACCCAAATAGCTTCATGGTAAGATCACTGAACTCACCGTCCAACTAATCTTTGCATTATTCAATAGAATAATATGTTACCTCTTCTCTGACTATGCCAAACCACACTCATTATTACATCAGATCTCAATCTTAGATCTTTGTACTTCGCATGTCTTCCTTCACAATTTTGCTCTCATACTTAGCTCTTTTCTTCACTTCATGCATATCGCATCACATCTCAACACTACAACAAGGAAAAACATTCCTTCCTTTATACCACACTCAAATATTTACAAATGAGTCGGCACACAATTACAAAATAAAAATTACCACACACTACATCAAAATTACACAAAACTGTCAGCTTCCAGATACAATAACTCTTCACTCGTGCTACGTCAAAGTTTGCACTATGAACCATGTCACTAAAAATGTGTCTCAAACTTCCCTTTAACTGCACAAAACCAGATTCCATACTAATTAGGAGATATCATCTAATTTCCAAAAACTGCTACTTAGGAACACTGCCTGAATATTGCTTCCACCAAAATGCTCATAACTTTCATGAATAAAATAATTACTGTCTACACTCTTAACCATAGACATATAACAAATCAAAGAGTATAACCTCAACATCACATATCTCCAACTACAATATCCCATGTGTGCTAATCAAAACATTCTCTGCTTCTCTACAAGTCTCCAGAAGATCATTGTGTTGACATCAATGACAATCATAGTCATGAATGCAACAACAAATGCTATAGAATGACTGCCAAGCATTCAGCATTCATTCCTAACACAACTTTCACCCACTTTTTTTCTCCCACTCCTTTTCTCTACAATGAAAATAAAAATGATTTGGTCATTTCAAAATAGTGAATCGATATCCTTGAGCACAAGCACCAATAACATCAACTATTTTGATCTGTGGGTACCCTAATGTTGGCAAGAGTTCTTTTATTAATAAGATTACTCTACAAGCTTGAAGAAGTGGTATATTTTGGCAAATGAAGAGTGGAAAGATGATGATATTCTTGAGATCATGGATGGACACAATGTGGCAGAAAGAATGGGAAGCCTTCTTTCTATCCTGGCCCTAGATCCTTCGACAATTGGGTTAGGATCCAGACCCAGGCTAGAAAGATGTCTTCCTTTTTGTTGTGAAATATAGGCTCTGCTGCTGCAACAACAACAGACTGCAATGTAGATATCACAACAGCTAAGAAACATAAATGTAGGCATCATGGTCATAATTTTTTGGAGACACAACATAATTGAGTGCTATTCCCAGATGATGCAAAGCAACCACTACTTTGCATCATCTGGGAAAACCACTCAATTATGTTGTATCTCCAAAAAATTGTGACCATGATGCCTACATTTATGTTTCTCATCTGTTGTGTCCCAGGGCCCATTATGACCCTTTACGATCCCTAAGAATACATCTTAGAGGTTTTAAAATGTCGTAAAGGGTCATAAGAGGCTCCTAGGAAGGGCCAGGTGAGCTTCCACCTTTACGTGGTTGGCCCTGTTAATTAGAGAATGCTAAACTATTCTTGAAACAAAGAGAAGCTCAATAATTTAAGGTCTCAGTCCACGGAGATGATGAAAAGATGATGGGAATCAATGATGGAGAGTTTTTAGATTTTGAGAAGACGTATATGGAGTGGAGGCCAAATTGAGTACCAGTGCAAAGATGATGATTCAGTAACCTACATCTATAAAACCTTCACAATTATCCCTTCTTTGGCCTCCACTCATTCCTCTTCTCAAAAATGGTTATCTAGAAACATTGGATACTATTTTTCATCCATGCACAAAATGTTCTAGTGATCATATAAAATTACTTTAAGCCTCCAGTATTGATGAGATGTACAAGTTTAAAATGTTTTTGCGAGACTGGGATCAATTTGTATAGTGTACATAAATGCAAGGCGGTGATTATTCTCGATGATCGATAGGTATAAGTCTTCTAGGCCTTACCCAGTAGCTAGGACTAAAGATAACACAACTCAAGAGACCATCATAGGTTGTCTCTTCCTTTGGTCTATATTATTGACATAATTTTTTATTGACATAATGTAATACCCTCTCTGATGATTATACTTGGACTTTTATTTGGACACTTTCATTATGATGGTTAGAACTATATGTTTATATTTTTTCTTATTTAGAGGATGATACACTTATCATATGCTTAGATACACTTAATTATTGTTATCATTTATATGTTTATGAAGTTTGAAAACATCTATATTTACATGATTTATAAATCTAACCCAAAGATTTGAATCTAACCATTATTATCTATGATGTCTTATGCTTTCATGTGTATAAGATGTTTAATGTGTGTTCATGACTCAGGATGAAGTCATAGTTACTCACTTAGTTGAGGTCCACATGATGTATTGATCATGGTCATATGTCTTCATATGTCTGTTTATATATATATTTTTTCATAGGTGTTTTTTCTCGGTGATGCAAGACTACAGGTACTGAGTATCATCTCTACCTCATCTCACAGGTCTGAGTGATCCCTCAAATCCTTGATTGTTGTTGTTGTTACAGAGATATCACCAAGGTTCCATGAGAAGGAACTCAACCTCTAACCCTTTTGACCCTTAGGCGGGGAGTTCCTATGTCAGCCCCTTGTGTTGTTGATGTATCATTGTGTATAGCACTTTGTTGGATTATTGTGATCTTGTTGCTTGTTCTTATCTCTTGCATTTTAGGAGACTAAGGTTTGGATATGGTAGCTTTAATTGTTCTTAATGATATGCTCAATTGTTGCTAGTAGATAATTTGTATGAGTTATTATTTCATGTGAGTATAGCATGTTGTGATTGATTTTGCTAATCTTGTTAGAACATCTTGTGTTAGTGATCACCATATGTGTGTGTGTGTGTGTGTGTGTGTGTGTGTGTGTGTGTGTGTGTGTGTATATATATATATATATATATATATATATATATATATATATATATATATATATATATATATATATATATATATATATATATATATATATATATATATATATATATATATATATATATATATATATATATATATATATATATATATATATATATATATATATATATCATGATTTTACTTTGTATGGAATATGATTTATTATTTTATTGGATAATAATATTTAATAATACCATAATAATAAGATGTTTATAATATTAATAATATTATAACAATATATGTACACATAAGCATATGGGTGCACACGTATGCCTATGGTTACATATATCTATATAATATGGTGTGAAAGTAATTATATTTTAAATAATAATAAATAAATAAATTATTTACTTGAAGGATTAATTATTATATGGTAAATCTTTTACCATAGCTTTAGTAAATAAGGTAATAAGTAATAATAGTAATAAATTATTTCATTTTCCTTAAATAAATGAAAATAACATTAGTTTATTAATATTTATGAGGCTCTCATATTAGATTTTATTATTAATAATATTAAATTAGCTATTCCCTTTTCGTGAATGGCTTTAATGAAATTAATTAAATCCTAAACTATAAACTACCTTTTAGTTGGGATGGTTGCATCAGTTGATTTTCCCGTGCAACCAATCCTTCAACCTATTTATAGGAGAGATCTTTGAAGGATGGGGGGGGCTGGATTATTCATAGGAGAATTGATCTTAGTTTTAGGATATCAGTATTGATTATAGTATATTTTGAAAAGGTTGTGTCTGTAATCAGAAGGATTTGGTGGAGTGCTAGAAGTAGGCCAAGTTGATTGATTCCTCCTTCTTCAATGACTATTTTCACTAGAATCTAGGTAGGAGTTATCCTGGAAGATGCTCCTCCTTATTTGATTTGTGTGATTGCTTCCTATGTACAGGCACTATGAAGAATGTATTATTCTATTGTATTATGTTTTTTTTTCTTGTGTGAAAGGACTTAGGAGAAAGGATAGATATATTGTATAATGATTATTATTTCTCCTGTGTGTTATCGTGTTTCCTGTGATGCCATATTATTTGTTTACTTGCTGGATAATATAGGACTGTGATTTAGTTTGTGAACTATGTCACTACTCTTTGTCTACTCTCTGGGAAAGAGATAGTATCATGAATTGAATGTACACAAACCTAGAGAACTAGAAACTATCCTATTACTATCAATAATGATAAAATTCATCAACAAAGATCAAATTTATTTAAACAATCATCTTACCTATGATTGTCCTAACATGATAGATTTCTGCCCTGTAGAGAGACCCATACTCAGATGTGTATAACTTTTAATTCTGATAACAAGTCCTCAATCTCTCTGGTGAGGATGGGCATAATTAGTTTTTTCAAAACATATGTAAATCCCATCAAAATCCAACAGTTAAATGGAAAGTTATGGTCTCCACACTGAGGGTCATGTTTTCTGATATTGTATTGTTTGTCAATCAGAGATCTCTATTTCCAAACTCTTGTTTATCCCTGCATTCAAACACTTAATGTAACATAATTATATCGTAATAGGCTTCTCTCATAATCTATAATAACCAAAGAAATTGGAGAGCCTATTTGCTCATTTAAACTTCAAAGCAAATTGACTGATTGCACCAAATCAATAATAGGGACAGTCAATGTAAATGAGGACCTCCTCTGTTCAAAGCCTCATAAAAATAAATTAAACATGTATGAAAATGGTTAGAAATAGTAACCAATACTATTTCAATCCATTTCTAATCACATTTACATTGGAATGGAGATTATTCAAATACAAAAGGGTTGGCTATAACCTCACGACAGAGAACAAGAAAGTTGTAGAGCTTTTCATTTGTATTCAAAGAAAACTTTATTTCCCTCTATCTTCCACACACCAGACCCTCTAAAAATCTCTCCATATTTTAGTGTTATGTGTTTATGATGTTTTGGTAAGGGTAGGAAACCTAGCTTGTCACTTAGAGTTTCTACCTAGCCTTAGAACCTTTTGGGAAAGGGTTTGTACTTTAATTTCCTTTTCAGTTGTTATTTGGGAAAAGTTACTCCAACCCTAGGTACGGCCTAGATATCATTTCCTTTTGGACCTTTAGTGTTTATCTCCTAGCATAGGGGAGTGGGCCTTTTTGGTATCCATGTGGTTGGGTGGTAAATCCTTTATCGAGGTACCTTTCACAGTTACAGAGCTTATAGATTCTTGCTTGCATATTGTTCCAGTTTTGAAGGAAGAAGACTTTGTATTTATCTTTCATTATTCTCAAATGTAAAGCTATTATTACCTCCTAGAGGAAATGAATGTAATGTAACATTTAATGTATTTCAATTTTAGTTTGGATGGGTAGATTTAGGGAAAAGACAAGGGAATGGTGAACTTTATGTAAATCATGTTGTTGGTCCAAAACCAAAAGCAATTTCATATATGTTTCAAGCAAAGTGACATTTTCTTATTACTGTTATTCAAGAAAAGTTAGTAAAACAAATGTGTTAATTTCATATGAGAAATAGTTTAAGTCCTATATAAATTCTTTAACAAAGATTATGTTTTAAATGTTTATGAAATAAGGTTTAGGGAATATAGATGGAATCAATTGGTTAGTAATAAAATGATAGCATTTATATCTCTCTCTAAATAATTTCAAAGGTTATGCTTTAAGAGTTAGTACACTTAATGATCTTAAAATAATTATAAATGTACTATTAGGGAACCTTGGAAGGATTGTAAGTTAAATGATGTTTATGGATTGTTCATGCAAATCTTTTAAAGTTCAAAAATTTTCATAATTTGATACTTAGGTTTTCTTTTCTAAAGAGAATCTTTGTTATCTTTCCTAGTTCCCTTGTGGGGCATGACATCTTTGGTGTCAAAGCACTAGGTTTCCAGAATGGGAACTCTGGGACTCTTAGCTAACTTATTGCTCAATATTTTGCATAGTTTAATTTTGGTTTATCATTATAAGATAAGATCCTAGATATAGGAACTATGTTCTTGGTATTCGTGCTATAGTATTTTTTTTATAAAAAAAGTGTACCCATTCTTCTAAGATTAGGTTGTCTTACATAAATTACTTCTATTTTGCATTCTAGAAATAATGAATGAGCCTCCTAAGTACTTTCTTAGATAGTGAATATCTTTCTAGTAAATAAATGTTAATTAATTCCTCATATTTTATGTCATCTTTTTGTTGTACTCCTAGAAAGACTCAAATAAGTATTACAAGTTATTTTGTACCATAAGTGTTGACAATAGCCAACCATATCTCCTCTAAAACTTGTCATCACGAGTGCTTGTTATAGCGATTATAGGTTGCTTGATTGACTTGAAAAGGCTTAACACCTTATTCTATTTTAAATATCATAATAGCTATGTGTGATCAATGAATCTAGTTAATGATGTTGCCATGGCAGTTCTCCTTATTATAGATTCAAATGATGAATTTATTGCATACGTATTATAGGCTATTGTAAGGACTAAAATATTGTGTCTCTCTCTTTCTTTTTCCCTATTTTAGAATAGAATTGAAAAATAAATCCTTGTACAAAACATGAATTTAGGACCTTATTAATTATGTTGCAACATTGGAATTCTTGGGTAATCCTTTTGTTCATGTTGTTGTTGAAGAATTATAGATAGTGGGGAACATCTGCTAAATTAACATTGTGAGTATTTCTCTTGGGATTTATATGCAAATGATAATGTGACATGATGCATCATTAATTTTGTTTTTATAACACCTAAATTTTTACATGAATCACATTAGGGTTATTTGATAATAATAACCACAAATTAAAAATAAATATCTCTTCTCTATTCATGATGAATGACCATCAAATGATGTTATCTATATAAAGTAAAAAATATGATTTAATTTGTTGATTTTGGAAATTCTTGGCTAAAAGACCTGAGGTCCATTTGTGACTATAAGCCTATGTAGGGATTAACCATAGAGATGAAATTAGGATTTTTTCATAATGAAAGGAATATGTGTTCTTTTGGTACAATTATTGAAGGAATAGGTAGGGTTGATGTAATATTTTCTTGACTATCTTTCTGAAATTGTTTGTTCTCGACTTGGTGAATAGGTAATATTTAGATGAAATATGAATGCTATGGTAAGTTCAGTAATGATGTGATTATCCTCCCCAAATTGCAACATTAGGCAATTGAGAATTCAATGTATTTCCTTATCAGTATTGAAGTCATTATGTTAGTGAAAACTAGTGTCTTGAAATGTCTATATGGTGTGTTGTGTCTTTATTGGAGGGATTTATCATGTGTAATGAAAGTACCTAGCTAATTCATTTGTTTGAAAAGATGATACTTGGTCCACTCTTAGTGTCCCTGATTGGGTGAAAAGTAAATATCCATAATGGTTTATATTGATTAGTTGTGAATTTATTATGTGACTAATAAATGTATGTAGTACAAGTTTATTGTTTCCTTTCCCTAATTAAAACAAATATGTGTTGATTCGATGACCCTTGAAGAAATATAGTGTATCATTTTTCCTTGTGCCTTATTTTATATAAGTTAAAGTCATCTTGCAAATAGATGTAATTGTCTCATATTATGGGAATGGAAGAGATTTATATGTGTACATTGGATATTGGCATATGCCCATGAGGAGGTGAAATGTGATTAAGTATGTCATTGGTATTTTGTACCAGGTAGACAAAGTGAGTTGTGAAAAATAAAATGAAATAAAAATTGGAATATATGAATACTATGTGATGTTATTGTGTACTTCCTTGTAAATGTGATAAAACCAGCGCCAATGCTTATGTTGGGTGTTGTGTATAACCAGTAATTATTTGAGTTCCATGGAGTGGTGCAATATAAGTGTCATCCATGAAAGTTATGTTTTGGATAAGGGTATGGGAGAACCATACCACTCATGTGTTTCTTTCTTGTTTGTCACCCTACTGAATGCTAACCCATGAGTGTTGGTAACTTAGTATGTGGAGGGGTAGTAGTAGCACCATTTCCTTGGGTATTTATGTGGCATATGTATAATGGCAGTGCGAAGTGACCTTAGCTTCCACTACTCGAGGGAAAAGAATAAACTATGATTTCCCTTATGATGAACCTAAACATTTGGTTCACAAGTGTTTATCCTAATTTCCATAGTTCTTGGGCACAATAATTGTACTGGATATGAACCTCTATGAAGAGATATATGATTTATGGATATGTACATTTCTATGTGGTCCAGCATGTGGAGGGAGATTCTGTTAGCCCATGCTATGATGGATACCGTATTCGCACATGTTCTGACATGATGCAATGAATATGATGCCACACCTCACTATTGTTCCAACATAGTGTGAGGTGATGATGTCATGTTTCTGATGGTAGTGAACCGAGATCGAGAACACGATGCCACGTACATGATTATGTGAAGGCGTAGTATATGTATGTATTTTTTGTCCTACTTGATGCAGAGTATATTGGTGATGCTTGCATGTTTGTAGAGGGGCACCCATGGATGCTTAGTTTGTAGACATGGTAGGCATATGGGTGGGCCCAAGCCATGTATACCTCTAGCTACGATGATGATCTATGAGAGACATCGTTATGCAGGGTGTGTCATGTGTGTGCCTACTCCACAAGGAAAATTGCCATGCGACATACAACTAGAGTGTTCTTACTCCACTTGGTGTATGGTCATGTTAGGTGGGTTGGCATGCTTATTCTACACTATCCAATGTAAGGGTGTTACTGAGGTGAACCCCCTATGCCATATGCATAGTGTTTCCTGGGCCCAACCACATGATGGGCTATTGCGATAGCTAGATGTTATTCCCTCCTTCCTCATGAGGTGACTAGATATAGTCACACAGTGATGTGATGTGTAATTTATGATGAATTTCTTTTATTTTCAGATGTGTAGACCAACAATTTTCTTATCTTTTTCTATAATAGTTTAGCCAAGACTTATGAAATTTATCTTGGATTCTTCTTATCTTATTGTTGAGATTGATAATTCTATTTTATTTATTTATTAAATATTATTGTTGCGCTTTGACAGCTAAACTATCTCCTTTCGTAATGTTGGTCTTGTGTTGTGTTGTGATTCCTCACTAAAGACACATGAGGCGGACTTGGTGAGTGTATATGAAGAAGTATACGCAAGGAACCTTTGAGGATGGGGGTATGTGAGGCTTTTATGCAGCTAGTATCCACTACCTTCCTATGTGTGGTGTATGTTCCTTGGAGGCTAACCACCTTACACAAATAAGGGATATGACACATGGACTTGTATGGAGGGAATTCATGACAAAGGCCCAAGACACCATCAAGCCACTATGTGAGGTATTGATTATCGATTTTGGATATAGAAGAGACTAGGATTGTATCTCAGAGTGAGAGTTTGTCTAGAGAGGCATATCCACTCTTGATCCTTATGATGTGGAATCCCAGTGATGTGGACTGATATGATTATTTATGAGGCACATTTGGATATGCTCAATGTTTTATATTAGATTGAAATATATCATTGTGTTGGGTGCAAGTAAAAATTTGATTTACATGTATTGAAAGAGAAGGAATATGTAACACCTTGATATGTTTTAAGAAAAATTGAGTGGTTCAAGCTAGTTACCTTGGTTCTTACTTTCTAAGTAAAGGGAAAATTCTATTCATACTGATATTTGATCAAGATAGAGTTATCCTTGATGGTGATAGTAAAATTGATTGGAATATATATTTAATGCTTTTTATAGTGCATGGATTCAAGGATTAGTTATGCATGGGATATTAATTAAAATGTCTGTAGGAGATAATGTTTGATGTATTTCCATTTCTAACTTGTTGACTTCCAAGAGTAAGTCTCATCTTAGGGGGGGAAGATGTAATACCCTCTCTGATGATTATACTTGGACTTTTATCTGGACACTTTCATTATGATGGTTAAAACTATATGTTTATAGTTTTTCTTATTTAGAGGATGATACACTTATCATATGCTTACATACACTTATTTATTGTTATCATTTATATGTTTATGAAGTTTGAAAACATCTATATTTACATGATTTATAAAGCTAACCCAAGGATTTGAATCTAACCATTATTATCTATGATGTCTTATGTTTTCATGTGTATAAGATGTTTAATGTGTGTTCATGACTCAGGACAAAGTCATAGTTACTCACTTAGTTGAGGTCCACATGATGTATTGATCCTGGTCATATGTCTTCATACGTCTATGTATATATATTTGCATAGGTGTTTCTTCTCAGTGATGCAGGACTGTAGGTATCAGGTATCATCTCCACCTGATCTCACAAGTCTAAGTGATCCCTCAAATCCTTGATTGTTGTTATTGTTACAGAGATATCACCAAGGTTCCATGAGAAGGAACTCAACCTCTGACAATTTTGACCCTTAGGCGGGGAGTTCTTGAGTCATCCCCTTGTGTTGTTGATGTATCATTGTGTATATCATTTTGTTGGATTATGGTGATCTTGTTGCTTGTTCTTGTCTCTTGCATTTTAGGAGACTATGGTTTGGATATGGTAGCTTTAATTATTCTTAATGATATGCTCGATAGTTGCTAGTAGATAGTTTGTATGAGTTATTATTTCATATGAGTATAGGATGTTGTGATTGATTTTGCTAATCTTGTTAGAACATCTTGTGTTAGTGATCACCATATATATATATATATATATATATATATATATATATATATATATATATATATATATATATATATATATATATATATATATATATATATATATATATATATATATATATATATCTGTGTGTGTGTGTATCATGATTTTACTTTGTATGGAATATGATTTATTATTTGATTGGATAATAATATTAATTTTAATAATATTATAACAATATATGTACACATAAGCATATGGGTGCACACGTATGCCTATGGTTAGATATATCCATATAATATGGTGTGAAAGTAATTATATTTTAAATAATAATAAATAAATAAATTATTTACTTGAAGGATTAATTATTATATGGTAAATCTTTTACCATAGCTTTAGTAAATAAGGTGATAAGTGATAATAGTAATAAATTATTTCATTTTCCTTAAATAAATGAAAATAACATTAGTTTATTAATATTTATGAGGCTCTCATATTAGATTTTATTATTAATAATATTAAATTAGCTATTCCCTTCTCGTGAATGGCTTTAATGAAATTAATTAAATCCTAAACTATAAACTACCTTTTAGTTGGGATAGTTGCATCGGTTGATTTTCCCATGCAACCAATACTTCAACCTATTTACAGGAGATATCTTTGAAGGATGGGGGGGGCTGGATTATTCACAGGAGAATTGATCTTAGTTTTAGGATATCAGTATTGATTATAGCATACTTGGAAAAGTTTGTGTCTGTAATCAGAAGGATTTGGTGGAGTGCTGGAAGTAGGCCAAGTTGATTGATTCCTCCTTCTTCAACGACTATCTTCGCTAGAATCCAGGTAGGAGCTATCCTGGAAGATGCTCCTCCTTATTTGATTTGTGTGATTTTTTTGTTATGTATTTGTGATTGCTTCATGTGTACAGGCAATGTGAAGAATGTATTATTCTATTGTATTATGTCTATTTTTATTATGTGAAAGGACTTAGGAGAAAGGATAGATATATTGTAAATATATTATTGTATAATGATTATTATTTCTTCTATGTGTTATCATGTTTCCTATGATGCCATATTATTTGTTTACTTGCTAGATAATATAGGACTGTGATTTAGTTTGTGAACTATGTCACTACTCTTTGTCTACTCTCTGGGAAAGAGATAGTATCATGAATTGAATGTACTTAAACCTATAGAACTAAAAAATATCCTATTACTATCAATAATGATTAAATTCATCAAAACAGATCAAATTTATTTAAACAATCATCTTACCTATGACTATCCTAACATGATAGATTTTTTCCTTCTAGACAGACCTGTACTCAGATATGTATAACTTTTTATTCTGATTTAAAACTCCTCAATTGTTCTAGTGAGGATGGGCATAATTACGTTTTTTAAAACATATGTAAATCTCATTAAAATCCAATAGTTCAATTGAGAGTTATGGTCCCCGCACTGAGGGTCATGTTTTCTGATACTGTATTATTTGTCAATTAGAGATCTCTATTTTCAAACTCTTGTTTATCCTTGCATTCAAACACTTAATGGAACATATTTATATAGTAATAGGCTTCTCTCATAATCTATAATAACCAAAGAAATTGGAGAGTCTATGTGCTGATTTAAAATTCAAAACACTTGACTGATTGCACCAAATCAATAATAGGGATAGTCAATGTAAATGAGGACTTCCTCTGTTCAAAGCCTCATAAAAATAAATTAAACATGTATGAAAATGGTTACCAATAGAAACCAATACTATTTCAATCCATTTGTAATCATATTTACATTGGAATGGAGATTATTCAAATACAAAAGGGCTGGCTATAACCTCACGGCAAAGAACAAGAAAGTTGTAGAGCTTTTCATTTGTATTCAAAGAAAACTTTATTTCCCTCTCTCTTCCACACACCAAACCCTCTAAAAATCTCTCAATATTTTAGTGTTATGTGTTTATGATGTTTTGGTAAGGGTAGGAAACCTAGCTTGTCACTTAGAGTTTCTACCTAGCCTTAGAACCTTTTGGGAAAGGGTTTGTACTTTAATTTCCTTTTCAATTGTTATTTTGGAAAAGTTACTCCAACCCTAAGTTAGGCCTAGATATCATTTCCTTGTGGACCTTGGTGTTTATCTCCTAGCATGGGGGAGTGGGTCTTTTTGGTATCCACATTGTTGGGTGGTAAATCCTTTATCGAGGTACCTTTCACAGTTGCAGAGCTTATGGATTCTTGCTTGCGTATTGTTCCAATTTTGAAGGAAGAAGACTTTGTATTTATCTTTCATTATTCTCAAATGTAAAGCTATTATTACCTCCTAGAGGAAATGAATGTATTGTAACATTTAATGTATTTCAATTTTAATTTGGATCGGTAGATTTAGGGAAAAGACAAGGGAATGGTGAACTTTATGTAAATCATGTTGTTGGAAAAGCAAAAGCAGTTTCATATATGTTTCAAGCAAAGTGGCATGTTTCTTATTACTATTGTTCAAGAAAAGTTAGTAAAACAAATGTGGTAATTTCATATGAGAAATAGTTTAATTCCTAGATAAATTCTTTAACAAAGATTATTTTTTAAATGTTTATGAAATCAGGTTTAGGGAATATTAATGGAATCAATTGGTTAGTAATAAAATGATAGCATTTATATTTCTCTCTAAAGAATTTCAAAGGTTATGTTTTAAGAGTTAGTACACTTAATGATCTTAAAATAATTATAAATGTACTATTAGTGAACCTTGGAAGGATTGTAAGTTAAATGATGTTTATGGATTGTTCATGCAAATCTTTTAAAGTTCAAAATTTTTCATAATTCGTTACTTAGGTTTTCTTTTCTACAAGAATCTTTGTTCTCTTTCCTAGTTCCCTTGTGGGACATGAAAAGGACTAAAGCTAACACAGCTCAAGAAACCATCATAGGTTGTCTCTTTCTTCAGTCTATATTATTGACATAATGTTTTACCTTTCATTAGCTCATCAAATCCGAGGATTTGAAATAAGTTAATAGAATATTTTCATAACGTATATTATTTAAGTTGATGTTGCACAGATTTATCTACTTACTGCACTTGTAGACAATTAGGATGGCGATAAAGAAGAATCTCCTCCCATGGCCATGCTTCTTTATCGCCATCCTCGTAGTCTACAAGTGTGTGAAGTAGATAAATTTGTCCAACATCAACTTAAATAATATATGTTGTCATAAAAATATTCTATTAAATTCCTTCAAATCCCTGGATTTGATGAGCTAATGAAAGGTAAAACATTCTATCAATAATATAGACTGAAGAAAGAGACAACCTATGATGGTCTCTTGAGCTGTGTTATCTTTAATGTGTAGATCTGTGAATTTTTTGACACTTTATAATTCATTCCGACGATAGTGCTATACATCCGACATCATTTCCCATCAGAATATAGGCTAACACGTTGCCTATCCGATAGATAAAATGTCAGAGAAAATACTTTACAACAATTATTGCGACAGTAATGCTATACATCTGACAAGGCAACCAGTCAGAGATATGTTGGACTACCATCACTCTTCCGACAGTTAAATTGTCATAGATATGCAATTTTTGATAGACTGTTTTGAGACTAATGCTACATCACCAATGAGTTTATCTGTCAGAAATTGGTTGTAGATCTGTCGCTATACCAAGAGTTCTAATGTTGGAAAGGATATCTTTTCGAAAGTTAGTTCCAACAATGATTGTGTATTTCTGATAGGTCTTTGTGTCAGAATTTTGATAGATGGACCGTAGGAAATTCCATAACAAACCTGTTATCATGTGCAAGTTTCTGACATAATTAGGGTCGATAAACCAGTGGATATCTCTCCTATTACAATTTCCAATGCAAAAACTACGATGGACACATGTGTCGAAATGCTGACAAATGAGCGTTGCAAATCCAACAAATGGCCATCAGAATTTGACCTCAAATGTGTTGGAATATAGATGCAGTAACTGAGAGTGGGGGGGGGTGAATCAGTTAACCACAAAAATATTACCACTGATCCCTTAAATATCTTAACAAATTATTTACTGCGCCACTCGGTAAATATACAGAGAAATGCTGAAAACTTGATCCTTGAAGTGTGTAATAATTAAACTGTTCTTAAGCATTCATCACTGATTAACTTACATGAATAAAGAAAATAACATGAACACAAGAGACACCAGATTTACCGTGGAAACCCAATATGGGAAAAACCACCAATGTAACTAGTTACTATTTTTCACTCTTTTGAAGTGATGCCTGGTTAGAAGCCAACCCGATAAAAGGTTACAAAACACACTGTTAGGTGTGACCTTGTTAAAGGATTTAATCACCCTACTAGGAGTGGCCTTGTAAGAGGTCTTGAAATAATTCAATAGAACTGTTACCTTGTTAGAGGATTTAAAAAATGGTTGTTAAACCAACTCGGTTAAGAGATTTTGATATCACTGCTACAATTGCTAGAGAGTAACAATGAAATGACCTCCAACTGAATTGCTGAATATAGATCTCTGTTTTATTTCACTAGATCCATACTGATCAATTAAATCTTTGCTGCTCCTCAAGGATATCTGACCATCCTTCAAAATTTGCACACACCTTTCTTCAAAATGATTTTTGCATGCTGTATATATTTTATTCACCACTTGACCTTCTATATATATATGCCATTTCATAATCATTTAGATTGTCAAGTCGGCACTAATAATTATTATAACAGTCAGCTAGGATAAACAAATTGTAATAAAAAAATTCTTTGAAAGGGCTGACCTTACTCGGTAAACATTAATCTTGAAAATATTTCCTTCGGTGACCGAGAGAACTCAGTAACCATAGTGAATTCTACAACATCCTTTGGAGACCGAGAGAGCTCGATAACCACTAATTTTCCTTCAATAACCGAGGAGGCTCGGTTAACACTGTTACCCTATCATGTTTCCTTTAGACACCCAAGAGAACTTGGTATACACTAAAAACCACCTAGCTGACTGACTGAGCTCGGTAGATACTGAGAGTGATAATTGATATGACATTTGTGTGACATCAAAGAAAACACATAGCTAATCCAACAATGTCCTTCAGACAATTGTATCCAACAATCTCCCTCTTTGGCATTGATTGCAACACAACATGTCATAGCACAATGAAATTTCATAGAGAAACCAAGAGTAAGAAACATATCCTTAGATTCATTCTGATTCCCATCATCTTCAAAATTCTTTCTCTGACTGAGAACTCTCCCTCTTAACTTCTCAAATTATTATTCTTAGAAATTTCTTGAAATGACAACAAACTCTCCCTCTTTGACAACACATGCCAAAGACAACTTACACAGTTTCGATAAATATCAATGTACCTTATGTACTGATTCATATGCAATGATTCCCTGACTATGCTGCATCAACTGATTGATCTTCAACATGTTCTGGTTGATGCATCACTAAAACTTTATTTAGTGAACCTCGGACAGGGGAGTGACCCCTAACTTGCCTCTTAGATACAAGAATGCATCCTTAGGTAGTGGCTTGGTGAAGATATCTGCAATTTGTTCTTTTGTATGAATATATTCCAATCTGATTTCCTTGTCCTGCACCAATTCTCTGACAAAGTGATATTTAATTGCAATGTGCTTGGTTTTGGAATGCATTACTGGATGCTTTTAAATATTTATTGCACTTGTATTATCACAAAACATAGCAACTGGTTCTTTGATCTCAACCTTCATGCCTTCCAAAAGCTGTTTAAACCATATAATATTAGAGTAGTTTACTGCTGCAACAACATATTTTGCTTCTACTATGGATTGGGATGTGCAGTTTTGCTTTTTACTAGTCCAAGATACTAATCTCTTGCTAAGAAAGAATGCTCCACCACTTGTACTCTTTCTGTCATCAATGTTTCCTGTCCAATCAACATCAGTAAACATTTTTAAATCCAGATTGCCTCCAAATATATACCACAAGCCATAATCTTCAGTTCCCCTTAAATACCTCAAGATTCTTTTGATT
The DNA here is from genome assembly GCA_027943335.1 of Chamaecyparis obtusa. Taxonomy (NCBI): domain Eukaryota; kingdom Viridiplantae; phylum Streptophyta; class Pinopsida; order Cupressales; family Cupressaceae; genus Chamaecyparis; species Chamaecyparis obtusa. The sequence goes on along the minus strand of BSBK01005551.1, from coordinate 459,825 downwards.
GCCATCATGTGATTTTCTCTGGGTTTAGCCAAGAATCTTGCCACTATTCCAACTACTAAGGCAATATCAGGCCTTGTGTGTACTACATACTGTACTTTTCCAATCATTGATCTATATAAGGTTTGATCTACTTCTTTTGAATTATCATCTTTGGTAAGCTTCAGTTCAGTACACATGGGTGTACCAACTAGTTTTGAATCTTCCATACCAAATTTCTTAAGTATTTCCCTGATATATTTAGACTGAGTAATGTAGATACCATTTTTGTTCTGCTGAATCTGAAGTCCAACAAAGAATTTTATTTGACCAAACATAGACATTTCAAATTCTTTGTTCATAAGCTCTGAAAATTCTTTGCACTGATCATCATTTACTGTAAACACAGTATCATCCACAAATATTTCTGCCAAAACAATTTTTTTATTTGATCCTTCTTTGATGTATAAATTGTTGTTGTCATTAGCCCTTTTGAAATCAATCTGAGTAAGATAGTTATTTAATCTTTCATACCATGCTCTAGGAGCTTGTTTCAGACCATACAATGCTTTGTGTAATTTTCAAACCATATCCCTTTTGTCTGGATCAATAAAACCTTCAGGTTGCTCAATGTAGACTTCTTCCTCAAGAATACCATTGAGAAAAGCAGATTTGATATCCATCTGATATACCTTAAATCCTTTATGTGCTGCATATGCAAGTAAAGTCCTCACACCTTCTAATCTTGCAACAGGAGCAAAAGTCTCTCCATAATATATTCCTTCTTCTTGAGAATATCCTTTACATACCAATCTTGCTTTGTTTCTTGATACTTGACCATCTTCATTCAACTTATTTCTGAATACCCATTTTGTCCCAATTACATTTTTATCTTTAGGCCTAGGTACAAGAGTCCATGTCTTATTTTTCTCTATTTGCTCTATTTCTTCATTCATAGCCTCAATCCAACTTTCATTTTCTAATGCATCTTTGACATTTTTAGGTTCAAAATCAGAAAATAAACATGTACCTTTTAGTTTACTTCTTGTCATAGTACCATCTGATTTGTTTCCAATAATCTGATCTAGTTTATGATGCTTTCTGACGTACTTGGCTAATATCGGTTCCTTGCTTCCTGAATGAGTTACATTGTCATCTTCTTCATCTTCAAGTTCAGATTGCTCGGGCTCGGTAGATACTTTCTCGGTAGCTTCAGACTGAGACTCGGTACTTTGTGACTCAGTTACTGTACTGGGCTCGGTAGATGTAGTCTCCTTACATGTGTCTGGCAATGTATCAAGTTTGATGTAAAAAAATTTTATGTAGTCCTCTGGTTCCTTTTTGCTTTCTTCTTCAATCTTTTCTGCAAACTCATCAATTCTCACATGTGCACTTTCTATGATTTTGTGAGTAGACAAATTTAGACATCTATATGCCTTACTTTTGCAAGAATATCCCAAAAATATTCCTTCATCACTTTTTACATCAAATTTTCCTTTTCTAGATTCTTTTAAGATGTAACATTTACTACCAAATACTTTTAGGTAACTTACATTTGCTTTGTAGCCATGCCATAGCTCATATGGAGGCTTGAATGTGTCTTTTCTCAACTGTACTCGGTTCAAGGTATGAACTAAAGTGCTGATAGCTTCCTTCTAGTATTTCATAGCAATGTTCTTTTCAATAATTAGAGTCCTTGCATAGTCCATGATAGATCTGTTCCTTCTTTCGGCTATTCCATTCTGCTCAGGAGTTCTCGGGGCTGATACCTGTCTTTTGATTCCTCTTTCAATGTAGAAATTATTGAATTCATGGGAGATGAATTCACCACCTCTGTCTGATCTCAAGCATTTTATTCTTTTTCCTGTTTCCTTTTCTACTCTTGCTAAATACCATTTGAACTTCTCAAATGCTTCAGACTTTTCTCTTAAATACATAACAGTCATCATTCTAGAATAATCATCAACAAAGAGAATAAAGAATTTTTCTCCGGTATAGCTCTCAATTCCAATAGGTCCACATAAATCAGTATGCATAATTTCCAAAATATCTTCAGACTGATAGTTTTTACTTTTGAAACTAGACTTTCCCATTTTACCAATTTGACAATTCTTGCATAGACCAACATCAGGTTTCTTCAAAGTAGGAATACCTCTTACTTTCTTGAATTTTCTTATTTTCATCATGTTGTCAAAATTTACATGACATAACCTTTTGTGCCATAACCAACTTTCTTCAATTTGAGCAATAAAACATGAGTAATCACCAAGATCAAGATAAAACAGGTTACCTTTGGTTTGTTTGCATGATCCTATCAGTTTTCCTTTGTCATCCAGCAGTCTTGCTTTGCCATTCATGAATTCAACCTTGAATCCAATTTTGATTAGCTATGCTACACTTAGAAGATTATGCTTTAGTCCTTCGACCCAATATGCATTATCACATATAAGATCTTTGGTTAATTAAATTCGTCCCTTTCCTTTTATACAATAGGGTTCATTGTTTACATTACCACCATCAAAGTTTTCAAAGTGTTCAAACTTGGTCCTGTCACCAGTCATATGATGTGAACATCCACTATCTATAATCCATGTATCATTCTTGCTTATATGAGAGATAAGTGCCATCTCATCTTCATCATTATCAAATTCATCTTTTACAGCAATGAAAACAATTTCTTCTTCACTATCATCTGAATCTTTAGCTAAAAAACATGTTTTCTTACCTTTATCCTTGAATGATTTGAAATTTTTCTTGCCATTGTACTTGTAATTTTTCTTCTCATCTTTTCTTTGCTTGTTTGGACACCTAGCTGCAATATGACCAATTTCTTCACATGAAAAATAGATTAAGGGAGTTTTACCTTTGTATTTTCCTCTGCCTCTTGAATACTTCTTTGCAAGTAATGCTTCAATAACTTCAAGATCGCTATCAGAACTTTCCTCTGATTCTTCTTCACTTTCTGATTGGATTTTCTTCCCTTTCTTGAGTGAAAGTTTGGCCTCAAAAGCTGATTCAATATTTTTAGAAGTTGGAACATAGTTGTGATAGTTATCCAGTTCAAAGGTTGTCAATCTTCCAACTAAGGCATCCAAAGTTATATTGTGATTTTCTTCACATCTTCTTTCTTGAATAGCATAAACTCTTATTGCATAAATAGGGAGTAATGTTCTAAAAACCTTACTTATAACCATTTCATCATCAATTTTTCCTCCAGAAGCTCTGATTGCACTAACACTTGTCTTGATCCTTTCAACATATTTTGCAATGTTTTCTTCTTCTCTCATTTTCATTTGATCAAACTATCCTCTTAGGCTCTCTGCTTTGGCTCTCTTCACATTGTCATCACTGCCATAGATTTTCTTCAGCTTGTTCCACATTTCATGAGCAGTTGTGCAGTCTTTGATTTCATCAAATTCTTCATAGCTAAGAGCTGATGCAATGTCTATCATCATAGTGTGATGGTTCTTCTTCTCTGCAATGTCTTCAACAGTTAATGTGCCAGTAGGAATTGTATATTCTTGATCAATATATTTGCATCCTGAATCACCAATGGAAGCTAGATGTAGTCTCATGAGACCTTGCCGTGCTGAAAAATTATTTCTGTTAAGCCTTGGAATTTCTCTTTTGTAAGACATCCTGATCTTTAGCTTAGGTCCTTGAAACCCTTCCTGCAAGCACCAAAAGCTCTGATACCAATTGTTGGAAATATAGATGCAATAACTGAGAGGGGGGGGGGGGGTGAATCAGTTAACCACAAAAATATTACCACTGATCCCTTAAATATCTTAAAAAATTATTTACTATGCCACTCGGTAAATATACAGAGAAATGCTGAAAACTTGATCCTTGAAGTGTGTAATAATTAAACTATTCTTACGCATTCATCATTGATTAACTTACATGAATAAAGAAATTAACATGAACACAAGAGACACCAGATTTACTGTGGAAACCCAATATGGGAAAAACCACCAATGTAACTAGTTACTATTTTTCACTCTTCTAAAGTGATGCCCGGTTAGAAGCCAACCCAATAAAAGGTTACAAAACACACTGTTAGGTGTGACCTTGTTAGAGGATTTAATCACCCTGCTAGGAGTGGCCTTGTAAGAGGTCTTGAAACAATTCAATAGAACTGTTACCTTGTTAGAGGATTTACAAAATGGTTGTTAAACCAACTCGGTTAAGAGATTTTGATATCACTGCTACAATTGCTAGAGAGTAACAATGAAATGACCTGCAACTGAATTGCTGAATATAGATCTCTGTTCTATTTCACTAGATCCTTACTGATCAATTAAATCTTTGCTGCTCCTCAAGGATATCTGACCATCCTTCAAAATTCGCACACACCTTTCTTCAAAATGATTTTTGCATGCTGTATATATTTTATTCACCACTTGACCTTCTATATATATATGCCATTTCATAATCATTTAGATTGTCAAGTCGGCACTAATAATTATTATAACAGTTGGCTGGGATAAACAAACTGTAATAACAAAATTATTTGAAAAGGCCGACCTTGCTTGGTAAATATTAATCCTGAAAAGATTTCCTTCGGTGACCGAGAGAACTCGGTAACCACAGTGAATTCTGCAACATCCTTTGGAGACCGAGAGAGCTTGGTAACCACTAATTTTCCTTCGATAATTGAGGAGGCTCAGTTAACACTGTTACCCTGTCATGTTTCCGTTAGACACCTGAGAGAACTTGGTAGACACTAAAAACCACCTAGCTAACTGACTGAGCTCGGTAGATACTGAGAGTGATAATTGATATGACATTTGTGTGACATCAAAGGCAACACATAGCTAATCCAACAATATCCTTCAAACAATTGTATCCAACAAAATGTACTAGTGCTTGCACATCCAGACTTTGTTTTGGGTAAATGATATATTGTTGGAAAGCTTGTTCTGATATTTTTCTAGTACTATGAGTCTTTTTTCTAGATTCTACTCTAGGTACATTTTATTTAGATTTTTGCATTTTTGCAATCTGGTGGATATCTTGGATGTTTCAGGTCCTGGGATCTCTTCCCTTTGAGGGATGGCTCATCTTAGGTTGTTCTTTTGTTTCAGTAGCCTTCCTTCTTCTTTGAGCAGGGTATACTTCACTTTTGTAGCATTATTTTATGCACACGCATTGAGATAAAGTGTCATTTTATTGCATGTATGGGATCTTTCACATGTTTGTGCTCTTTGTACTTGCACTCCATTATAAAGTGTCATGGGGTTTGATGTTTTCCTTTGTTTCTCATCTACTTTTGTCATGTGAGCATTCCTTCAACGACATTAGCCTCAGGTATCTTCATTTGTGTTTGTACTCTCTCTACACCTTTGATGTTTTAGGTTCATCTTCATCATGTAGTTCATATTGGACAATCTTTTCAATGTATTTTTCATTACTCCCTTGTTAGCATTATGGAGGGGTTTGTACTATTGGTTCTACTACTTCCTTGGTTTGATAGTGTGAGCTATGTATTTAGTATTTGATTCTATGTACCAGGCGGATGTAGTGGCTGGGTACCTATGCATTCAGGTGGGATGGATCATTTACCATATGGCCACTCTAATGCAGATTGAAGGGTGGTGGTATTCAAAACACAAGAGAACTTAGAAATTTTAGAGGTTTAGGCACAAATGGTCTATCTAAAGCCTTTAAGTGCTTGAAGGACTTGACTCAAATTCTTTCCCCAAGATTCCTAAATGGGATTTGTAAACTTATAAGGTTGTATTAACTTGGATTCAAAGACTTTCAGATTTCTAGGTCAATTCCAAACTCCCACTCTTCACAATCTTCTTCAATCTATCCTAGAGACCTAATTGACAACCTATTAGCTCTGCAGCAAAATAAAAACTCACATTACTCAAAATTTTTCCAAAGCACTTAATAAAGTGAGAGTATTCATGGATACCCTTTTACAAGTACTATAACCTACCCAAACCTTATTAAAGACTTCTTGGGGTAGGTCTGACTGTTCCAACATAATGACCTTCAAAATGGCCTAAAAAACATGAATTATCAAAGCATATATATCTTCCTTATACCCTTATCACTAAAAACCATTAGCAGATTCTTATAATAGAAAAATATGAATAAACCTAAGAGGAATTAGCCTCAAAGGCTCTGCAGCATTGAAACCCCCAATTTGTGACTTCAAACCCTTATTTCTTAGGGCTTTCTCCAAACCCTGTCTCCATGCACTATAGCATCAAAATTGATGTAGGAGCATCTTGGGTGTAAGAGCAATCTTGCATCACCCAAAAATATTTCTATTTGCTTTTCAATAAGGGCTATCTTGTGTAGAGCTGCTATTTATGGAAACTTACTATTTTTAGTAAGTTTGTCATATGATCTGAAAATGTTTTGATTTCATAGTTGGAGGTTCATCCTAGTCATTTCAGCCTACCAGTTGAGTTTCATTGCCACATCATCAGTATTGGTGAAGTTATTGAGGTTTTTGGGTATGAATTCTTTCAGGTCAATTTTGAAGGCCTTAGAGGCTCTGGATCGTGATCGACCCCCGGCTGACTGGTGCTAGCATTCATCAACTGACCTTGGGGTAGAAATATTAAGTTCATCCTAGATATTGAACCTTAGCCCCCCCATATACCTTACAATCTTTTCTTCCATCTCTTCATCATGATCCACTCTAATATGAAGCTTATGGAATTCCTTTGTGTACTTCTGTACATCCATCTCCTTTTGCCTAAAATCCCTCATCTTCTTGTACAACTGTACTCTATAATCTCTTGGCAAAAATTTTGCCTTCATTTTGTCCATCATGGTATAGCAAGAAATGATCTTGGGTTTCCCATTCTTCCATCTATCCACTTGGATACAATCCCACTACAACAAAGTGTGTCCCTTCAACCTAGACTTTGCTATCTTCATGCTATCCTTCTCTTCTATCCCTTCACACTCAAAGCAATTTTAAATTACACTAAACCAATCTATCAGCTCTTCATCATCCATCTTTCCTCCATACATAGGTAAGTTTGTCCTTACCCTTACATCTCCACTCTTTATGGCCTTCACCAATTTAGCCATCCTTGCATCTTTAGGGTCTACTGGTTCCTCTACTTGGGTTTCTCCTCCCTCTTCTTCCACTACTAATTCTTCATCCTGCCTGATGCTCTTATCCCTATTCTCCAATGCTGCTATCCTCTCCATCATAGTTCTTATCAATCTATCCTTTTCATGACTTTCCTTGTCTCTTTGATCTAGGGCTTCCTTAAGCTTCTTGTTATCAGCCAATTGCTCCTTCACAATCCTTGCCAACTCCATGTTGGTCATCCTGATAGGAAACTCTCCATCTTCTCCATCAGCCATGGTTACTTTCTTGACCTAGTACAAGAATCAACTTAGGGCTACTCCTCCCAAGATAGTTCAACTATAAGGGCTTGTCTAAGGATTCAAGAACCAACTTCACAAGACCAATGCAACTTCCACAAGACCTTTCCCTAGGCTCTGATAGCACTTGATGTAGAGGGAAGGGTGGTGGTATTCAAAACACAAGAGAACTTAGAAATTTTAGAGGTTTAGGCACAAATGGTCTATCTAAAGCCTTTAAGTGCTTGAATGACTTGACTCAAATTCTTTCCCCAAGATTCCTAAATGGGATTTGTAAACTTATAAGGTTTTATTAACTTGGATTCAAAGACTTTTAGAGTTCTAGGTCAATTCCAAACTCCCACTCTTCACAATCTTCTTCAATCTATCCTAGAGACCTAATTGACAACCTAGTAGCTCTGTAGTAGAACAAAAACTCACATAACTCAAGCTTTTTCAAAAGCACTTAATAAAGTGAGAGCATTCATAGATACCCTTTTACGAGTACTATAACCTACCCAAACCTTATTCAAGACTTCTTGGGGCAGGTCTGACTGTTCCAACATAGGGATCTTCAAAATGGCCTAAAAACCATGAATTATCAAAGCATCTATATCTTCCTTATACTATTATCACTCCAAACCATCAGCAGAGTCTTATAATAGAAAAATATGAATAAATCTAAGAGGAATTAGCCTTAAGGGCTCTGCAGCATCGAAACCCCCAATTTGTGACTTCAAAACCTTATTTCTTAAGGCTTTCTCCAAACCCTATCTCCACGCACTGTAGCATCAAAATAGTGATGGATTCATCTTTATTTCAATATCCTAAGATGATCAAACTAGAAAAAATTGCCCCTTGTTTGGGTCAAAGTGCCACTGCTACACTGTACCCACCTTCTTCAATTAGGAAACTTCCCCTGTTTCACAACAGTCCCTGTTGTCAGCACTATTCCTGCACAAAACATGTTAATATGATATAATACATGTTATAAAAGTGCTTCCCATGAAATCTGGGCCCTTGGAATTCATGGGAAATCCATATCTGGATAAAACCCTAGATTGTTGCAGAAGAAACTCAAACTTATAACCTGTCAAACAACACCAGGCATCTAAACTCCTGCCACAATGGATATTAAATGTATACAATACAAATAATAATGAATATAAACTCGTATTACACCTTATTGGATTGACATGAAATTTATAATACATCCTATTCTTCCTAAATGAACAATTCAATCAAATGACAGGGATTCAAGATGTAACAAAGTGCATTTCTGTTGCTATTATTCACCAGTCCGTACACAATTAGGTTCTCCCCCCGTAAAATAGATCTCTCCTTCATATATGAAACTTCTATTAACTATATCAACCAACTATCATCTTTGAGTTGAATAACTAACTCTTAAAACAATAACAAACTAAACTTCCCTCTAAATTCCAAAAATAGTCATTTGTGTTTAAATATTTAAATTTTAAACAACAAAAATGGCTTTATTTGCACAATAAATCCTTTCTTAGAGACTCCTAAAGACTTAGAGTTCCTCAATAGCCTATTCTAGATGTATATAACCATTTATTGAAATTTGGACAACCTTAGTCCATTACAAACCAACTTTTAGTCCTTTTGTTTTTTAGTACTTTACAAATATGAAAGCTTTATATTAGATGAAAGTCATTATAGGTGCCAGAATATTGTAGTTGATGTGATATTCATCATTGAATATGTCTTTTCTCTCCTCTGACCTTTGGTCTTCATTATATGGCTCCCATGATTTGAATGTCTTCATGACCTTCATAACCTTATCCTTTTTAACCCATGGTGCCCTTGCACCACACTCTTTCTTTCCTATTTTTTGGATGCACTCTTCTAGCTTTGACTGATCAACTCTTCAGACTTTGGTGTTTTTATGCCATTTATATTTTCAATTTCAGGTGTTTGCCTTTATTTGCTTCCTGATTCGAGTAGTGCCATTTGAGGGCACTCGTACAGATTACAGTATTTTGTATCTTCAACTTCAAGTGTTTAACTTTGTTTGCCTCCTAATTCGAGTAGTATCATTTGAGGGTACTCGTGCATATTATAGTCTTCTCTACCTGGTCATATTTCAGTGAAGGATCTTCAGATCATCAGTTACTTCTTGATAGAGTTTGCAGCTTCTTGCTTTAGTGATGTTGTACATGTTCATCCTTGTTCCTATTTTCTGGAACATTCCTTGTTTTGGAGGCTTCTTCAGTCCTTCAAACTAGTCTTTGTCTCCTTTTGGAGTAGAGTTTTTCTCATGTGGTTTTCTCTATTTCTCCACTTTATAGAGACTCTCTTTTGTAGTTGGGTACCTGATCGGGCCTCTTTTTACTGGGATCCATTTGCTTTCAGTAGTTCTTTCTAGGTTTTTAGCTTCTCCCAAAGTTCATCTTAAGGAAGGGCATTAGAGTAATAAAGTGTTTTCTTATTAATTAAATCATGTTTGATTTAATTAAACTAAGTCACTTATTATCTCTTTATGCTTAAGCTAAACTTTAGGCATATAATAATTAACTATTTTATTAATTATTATTGTGCAACCTAGGTTATACCTTTTTAGGTTTTCAGATCTCCTTTTATAAGGATTGATCTCCTTTATTTATATTATTGAATTGCAACTTTTTTTTTGCACATCAAGAGTGATTTCTCCTCTCTCATGGATGAATGCATTCAGGCCTCCATAGCTTCTTTCTTCTTCTCTCTCTTTCTGTGACAGGTGTTTTCATGTAGGTGTTCTTGAGAGTTGTGAGTTGTTTGCTCATCAACTCCAATAATAAGATCATGTATGCCTTCACAAACACTAAGATCTATAAACTACTCCTTGTCTTCCATGAATTGAATTCTTGATCTCTAGAATTGATCTTGATGCTTTCTTGATTTCTTCTTGAATGCTTTGATTGATTTTGATTTATGCTTGAATTATTTGTTCTTGAAAATTATTGAGATTCCAAAATGGGGGAGGTAATATTTTTTACATACCCAAAGTTTCCCTTGTCTACCCAAAGTGGACCCAAGTTAGGACCAAAAATCCTATTTGGGGACAAGCTCCTTGAAATGTGTAAAATGGAGGTTGGATCAATCATAACAGACACTAAAGCCTTAGAACACTGAAATAGGACCTAACTGAGTAATAATTTGTAGAGGGGTACAATTCAAAACACTATAGTGATAAAAGATGCCTAAGTATTTTGGATAAATTGTGATATCTTTCTCCTCATTCATCACAATAACAAACAAATCATATATAATACATTCACTAATATGATAAATTGATAATTTTGGATAGGCAATGCCCATAACTAATCTTTGATAAATTAAACTGGCACACCAAATTCAATGATAAAAGAATTGATGAGGTTTCTGACCAGTGTTCCAATGCACATATTTCACTACAAAAAATATAAGGAAATTTAAAGATTTTATTGATGAAGTAGTTCAAGTATATTAGTTTTTCATAAAATGATCATACTACAAAAAGAATATCAAGGGATATTTTTCTCAAGCTTGTTTCAAATATTTCTTCTAGCTAACACATAATATTATAGAGAATGATAAAGATCTCTGCAATAGAGCCTGAATTCAATAATTCTGCAAGTAGCTACTTAAATGCACATGACAACTAATGGAAGTGAATTAGTGGTCAATATACTTTTAAACCTTTCCTTAAATTAGATCTACATAGAATAATCTTTAATCTTTAACCACACAAAGATGTAGACATGAAAATAAAAAATCACCATCCACACTCAAACACGAGATTTACATGGAAAACCCTATTAAGGGAAAATCAATAGAGAATATTAATTCTCAAATATATGTAAATACCTATTAAGGTTCAACACCAGTTAAACTAATTTTTACAAAGAAATTCTCACTACTAAAGGGATCACTACCTAGATGAAGAAGAATAAAAGAGAAAATATCCACCACTAATGTACTTTTGCAACTCAACCAAATGATTTGTAGATGCCTTTTTCTAGCTAACACATGAAATTTCACATTATACAATACCACACTTCACACTAACTCATACATACAGGGAGACATATCTTCATTCATATATCCTCATCACATATACACATACCTATAAAAAATTTACACAAGTATACACATGTGCCACACCATTTCCTCAACTATTTATCTTTTACTTATATCATCCTCACACTAAAAAATCTCCTAATATTGGCTAAATATCTTAACTAGACACAATTCAAATTAGGTCATCACCTAAACATTAACACAGGAGAAAGGAATGAAATAGGGAAAACTACACACCTTATTTGGGGCTGAAATAAGCATTGTACATGTTACATTTCAAATTTTATTCAAACTTTGAAACCATAATTAAAAAACTTAAAAACTCACACCATCTAAATTGAATGAAGTTAATGACATTAAAATCTTAGTTCAAAAATCACGACACCAGAAACTAACATGCAAATAAATGTGGAGCATGCATTTCACATAGGAAACTTAGTCAACCACTATAATACTCATATAACAACTATTTCATCTAAACTATGATCTAAAGTACACAAAATTGAGTCCAAAATCTCTAAATACTACTAAGTGACATATCCAAATTGCACTAATAGATTTTAAATATGAAATATATATAGAGAAAAATCATCATCAATATTGCATAGGAAACTTAATTTCATGTACAACAGTCAGTCACTAATGACAACAATAGCATATTAACATTAATAACAACCTCACTAATTCAACCAACAACTCATTTTATCAAACCTACAAAATCTCCCCCTTTGTCATTGTTGGTAACAAATCATCATCATCATAAAAAAAAACAACAACAACTCTCCTATGCTGAATTTCTCCACCTTTCACATCAATGTCATAAAATCTAGTACTTACTCATTATCCTTAGAAAAATACATATCATCTCATAATTGAAATTAGCTTCCCCTAAAAGGAAGCCTCCACCTCTAGTTGAGACTTAATATTATACATGGATTCCATTAGAATAATACACTTCTTGTTGGAATAATAGTCAGCGCTCCCCTTAGGATTTGTGACATGGCTTAACAGCCTCCTGTGTCTTCTATAAGTCTAGTGGTTGTATCGGGTATTAACAGGTCGATCTTTTGGTGCAACAACAACTACTACTTGTAACAAGTGGTATCAGAGCTTGGTCACAGGTTTGAATCCCCTCAGGTAATGCTAAGGGGGAGATTGTTGGAAAAATGGTCAACTGATGCAGGAGCATCCTGGGTGTAAGAGCAATCCTGCATCACCCAAAAATATTTCTATTTTTGTATTCAATAAGGGCTATCTTGTGCAGAGTTGCTATTTATGGAAACTTGCTATTTTTAGTAAGTTGGTCTTACGATCTCAGAATGTTCTAATTTTACATATGAAGGTTCATCTCAGTCATATCAGCTTGCCAGCAAAGTTTCATGGCTAGATCAGGTCTAGTTTTGAAGATATTGAAGATTTTCGGTATTGGCAGCAGGGTACAAAAACTTCAAACTTAGTTTTGAAGGCTTTAGAGGCCCCGAATGAGGTTGAAAATTTGGGGGACAAGAGCGTTGCACTAGTCAAGCCTGTAGAGCGCTTCGTGGCATTTCCAGAATGGGGTTATAATAGCCAATCGGGTCAACGGGTGATGACTTATGGTCTTCGGAAGTTGGGTCACCTGAAATGGCAGAAAATAATTTTTCTTCAAAATTTCTGTTTGGGTTTCAAAACTCATTTTGAGCCGACTTTGATGTAATAAATTGTAAAATAAAATAATTCTAAGTTTGGTCGGCCCTAAGGGCTAAATTTCAAGAACCTTCTCAGGTGGTGGAAATTGTTTATATAAAGAAGGCCCGTAGTGTTGTCTAGGGCAGTTCTGGGTAGTAGATCTGGGTATTGATTCGAGGCTTTGTCCTACAGAATATTGTAAGGGAATGCCCATGTGGCTTTGCATATTGTAATTCAGAAAGTTTGTAATTCCACATTTGTGGAGATAATAAGAAGCCCATTTTCTATTCTTGCATATTATTGTTGTTGTTTCTCTATTTCTGTTATGTGTTTGTGGTATTAAGGGGAGCACCCCTTCATCAAGTGGTATCAGAGCAGGAGTTCTTGAGTGTGTAAACAGATCACCGACTATGAAGCAGTTTGCACCAGGACCGTGGTTAGGGTTTCAACGCGCATCACGAAAATGCCTCCATGAAGAGAATGTGGCGGAAGAGTTGGTGCTATGACACCTGAGGTTAGAGAGCTGCAGAGACAAGTGTGAGCATTGCAAGAAAATATTCACAGAGGAATGAATCTTAATGTTAGAGATGAAAGAGAGGATGAAGCCGAAGAAGAATATCAAAAAGGAGAAGCTGAAATTGTGAACCGGGAGGAAGAAAGACTTTTTCGGGTGATTTCCAAGATTGGGAAAAGACCTAAGATTGAGGTTCCTACATTTTTTAAAAATCTTAACCCAGAGGAATTGATCGACTGGATCAATGAATGTGAGGAATATTTTGAGTATGAAGATGTTGAGGATCCTGATAGGGTCAAATTTGTGAAGGCCAGATTGAAAGGTCATGCGAAGATCTGGTGGCAAGAAATTCAATTGGAGCGAAATAGAAGAGGGAAAGATAAAATCACAAGATGGGATCAGATGGTGGATAAATTGAGGCGACAGTTCATTCCTATTGATTATGAGCTTGACCTATTAAAGAAACTGTAAAGTTTGAAGCAAGCAAGAAGATCTGTTCAGGAGTATACAGAGGAGTTCTATCGACTCCTCATTCGAACAGGCCATGCAGAAGATGATAAGGAGAAAGTTGCCCGATACCTTAATGGGTTAAGGCCAAACATTTAGGAGGACTTGAATCTAGTTCGAATGAACAGTATTGAGGAGGCATACCAGTTTGCCCTAAAAGTAGAGGAAACGCTGAACAAGAAGTTTGAGAGCAGACAAAATGGAAGAGGTTGTGGTGGAAGATCTGGCGGATGGTCATATGGTGGCCGAAATGAAGATCCAAAAAAGAAGGATGAGGCTAGTAGCAATCAGAATCAGAGAGGAAATAATTCCAATTGTTTCCAGGATCAGAGTAATAGAGATCAAAGAGGAAGAGGAAGAGGACAAGGTTCAGGAAGAGGAGGCTTCTGTGGAACATGTTTTCACTATGGAGAAGGTCATAGGGCATTTGAATGTCCTCAACACCAAGGCAGAACAGATAGGAGAAATGAAAGTCAGGCCAGAGTTGCACACGTAGATGAAGATGCTAGATCATCAAATTTTGAAGATGCTAAAAGAGGAGAAACGCTAATTAACAGAAGAGTCTTGCTGAGTGGTGAGAATGAACCTGAACAAAGGAGGAGCCTGTTTCGCACTAGATGCAAGTGTGAGGGTAAATGCTGTGATGTGATTATCGATAGTGGAAGCACTAACAATTTAGTGTCAGAAGAGATGGTGACAAAGTTGAAGCTCAAGAGACAAAAACACCCACATCCATATCGGATTGGCTAGGTGCAGGATGACCACAAGGTCATGGTCAGTGAACAGTGCCTGGTAAAGTTCAAGATCGGCGGTTACCAAGATGAGGTACTATGCGATATCATCTCTATGGATGCATGTCATATGTTGTTGGGTAGACCGTGGCAGTTTGACAGATGTGATGTACACGATGATCGTGCGAATACCTATTCCCTGACAAAGGATGGAGTGCGACATAAGCTAAAGCCATTGAAGGAGACTGAAGAAAAGGTATGTGGTAATGCAAGAATAACATTTGTTGATGGAAGAAAATTCTTAGATGGTATGAGGCATGAGCATGTGTGTTTTTCTTTAATTCCAAAAGTTGGTAAAGAAGAAGTAGAGGATGTACCTGTAGAGGTTGCAAATTTGTTGAATGAGTTTCAGGATATTGTATTTGATAATGTACCTGATGGATTACCACTCATAAGGAAGATCAGTCATCAGATGGATTTGATTCCAGGAGCCAGTTTTCCAAACAACGCAGTACACAGAATGACACCAGCAGAAAGTGAAGAGTTGAACAGACAAGTACATGAGTTGTTATAGAAGGGATTGATTCAGGAGAGCTTGAGTCCATGTGTTGTACCAGCAGTATTAGCACCAAAGAAGAATGGAGAATGGAGGATGTGTACAGATTCTAGAGCAATAAACAAGATCACAATCAAGTATAGGTTTCCATTGCCACGAATGGATGATATTATAGACTGTTTGAGTGGAGCTGTGTATTTCTCAAAGATAGATCTGAAGAGTGGATATCACCAAATTTAGATTAGAGAAGGAGATGAATGGAAGACTACCTTCAAGACAAAGAAAGGATTGTATGAGTGGTTAGTCATGCCTTTTGGGCTAACCAATGCACTGAGCACTTTCATGCGGCTCATGAACGAGGTTCTGAAAGAATTTCTGGGTAAGTTTGTCATTGTTTACCTAGATGATATTTTGATTTTTAGCAAGACATTGGAGGAACATATGATGCATATTCGTATGGTGTTTGAGAAATTGAGAGATGAGAAATTGTTGATTAATTTGAAGAAGTGCAGTTTTGTGAAGAAAGAGTTAGTGTATTTGGGATTTGTAGTTTCAGCAGAAGGTCTAAAAATGGACCCAGAGAAGGTATTTGCTATCCTTGAATGGCCTACTCCAAGGAGTGCTATTGAGGTAAGATATTTTCATGGTTTGGCTAGTTTCTACAGAAAGTTTATCAGAAATTTTAGCAGTATTTGTGGACCCTTGACTGAAATAATGAGAGGGGATAGAAAAGAGTTTAAGTGGACTAATGGGGCGAAAAAAAGTTTTCAATTGTTGAAATAAAAAGTTATAGAACAACCTATTTTAGCACTTCCAGATTTTAATAAGGTGTTTCAAGTAGATTGTGATGCTAGTGGTACTGCAATAGGAGCTGTTATGAGCCAAGAAGGTAAACCTATTGCTTATTTTAGTGAGAAATTAAATGATGCCAAGAGAAAATATTCTGTCTATGATCAGGAATTTTATGCTATAGTTCTGGCATTAAAAAAGTGGAGACATTATCTGCTTCCTAAGGAGTTTTTTTTGTATACTGATCATCAAGCTTTGCAATATTTGAATAGTCAAGGAAAGTTGAATCAGAGGCATTTGAAATGGGTTGAGTTTTTGTAGAGTTATACATTTGTTTTGGAACACAGGAGTGGAAAGTCTAACAGGGTTACAGATGCTCTTAGCAGAAGGTAACTATTGCTGACAGAGATGCAGATTGAGGTGGTTGGGTTCAAGGAACTCAAGAATTTGTATCCAAAGGATCCTGATTTTGGTGAAGCTTGGAAAGCTTGTACAGAACCTGTTACTCTAGACAGGATGAAATGGCTGGATTTTATCATCCAAGATGATATGCTATTCAGAGGGACTCAGTTGTGCATTCCACGAAGTTCTATGAGGGAAAATCTCATCAAGGAGAAGCATAGTGGAGGATTGGCTGGACATTTTGGTCGTGATAAAACCCTTGCTTTGGTTGGTGAGAATTATTATTGGCCACAATTGCAGCAAGATGTGAAGAAGTTTGTACAGAGTTTCAGAGTATGTTAGATGGCGAAAGGAGTGAAGCAGAATATAGGGTTGTAACAGCCATTACCTATACCAGAGAACCTTGGGAGGATATCAGTATGGACTTTGTTCTTGGTTTACCGAGGACACAGTGGGGACATGATTCAATTTTTGTAGTAGTTGATAGATTTTCGAAGATAGAAAAGTTCATTCCCTGCAAGAAGACTACTGATGTTGTTCATGTAGCAGAATTTTTTTTCAGAGAAGTGGTGAGACTACATGGTTTGCCAAAGACTATAGTTTCAGATCGAGATACTAAGTTTGTGGGATATTTCTGGCGGACATTGTGGAAAAAGTTGAAGACAGATTTGAAGTTCAGTTCATCACGTCATCCACAGATTGATGGACAGACAAAGGTGGTGAATAGGAGTTTGGGAAATTTACTAAGATGTTTGGTTGGAGATAAGCCAACAGGATGGGATTTGATTTTACCATAGGCAAAATTTGCATACAATAATTCTGTCAACAGGAGTACTGGTAAATCACCATTCCAGATTGTATATGGAAGTAGTCCAAGAAATGCATCTGAATTGAGAAAAATAGATAAAGGAGAAATAAGTAGTGCTGAAGCTGAGGATTTTGTAGAACATTTGAAGAACATCCATGAGGAGGTGAGAAAGCATATTACCAAGATGAATGCGCAGTATAAGGCTAAGGTAGATGAGAAAAGGAGGCATAAGGAATTTTAGGTTGGAGATGAAGTCATGGTTCATTTGTGGAAGGAGCGATTTCCGGTTGGTACATATAACAAGCTGAAAATGAAGAAGTTTGGACCATGTAAGATATTGAAGAACCATGATTCAAGAAATGCATATGAGGTAGAATTGCCTAGTGAGCTGAATATTTCACCAGTGTTTAACATTTTAGATTTGACAGAGTATCACGAAGGAGGTGTTGAAGATGAGGTTGCAGCAACACAGTGAAGTATTCCAGCAACCAGTTTAGATATCAAGGAGATTGAAGACATACTGGATAGTCATGTTGGCAGAAGCACAAGGAACAGGACATATGAAGAGTATTTGGTCAAATGGAAAGTATGACCTGTTGAAGATTCATCATGGCTAACAAAGGAGGAGGTTAACCGTCTTGGTTTTCCTTTGCTCACCTGAGTCGTGACAGGGTCACTTCTCAAATAACCCCGGGTGTCTAATGCAGGAGCATCCTGGGTGTAAGAGCAATCTTGCATCACCCAAAAATATTTCTATTTTTGTATTCAATAAGGGCTATCTTGTGCAGAGTTGCTATTTATGGAAACTTGCTATTTTTAGTAAGTTGGTCTTACGATCTTAGAATGTTCTAATTTTACATATCAAGGTTCATCTCAGTCATATCAGCCTGCCAGAAAAGTTTCATGGCTAGATCAGGTCTAGTTTTGAAGATATTGAAGATTTTCGATATTGGCAGTAGGGTACAGAAACTTCGAACTTAGTTTTGAAGGCTTTAGAGGCCCCAAATGAGGTTGAAAATTTAGGCGCCAAGTGCTTTGTGTGGGTCAAGCGTGTAGAGCGCTTCGTGGCATTTCTAGAATGGGGTTATAATATCCAATCGGGTCAATGGGTGATGACTTATGGTCTTCAGAAGTTGGGTCACCTGAAATGGTGGAAAATAATTTTTCGTCAAAATTTTTGTCTAGGTTTCAAAACTCATTTGGAGCCGAATTTGATGTAATAAATTGTAAAATAAAATAATTCTAAGTTTGGTCGGCCCTAAGGGCTAAATTTCTAGAACCTTCTCGGGCGGTGGAAATTGCCTATATAAAGAAGGCCCATAGTGTTGTCTAGGGCAGTTCTGGGTAGTAGATTTGGGT
Source organism: Chamaecyparis obtusa (assembly GCA_027943335.1). Lineage (NCBI taxonomy): Eukaryota > Viridiplantae > Streptophyta > Pinopsida > Cupressales > Cupressaceae > Chamaecyparis > Chamaecyparis obtusa. Next base: position 441,109 of record BSBK01005551.1, on the reverse strand, counting down.
ATTGATTCGAGGCTTTGTCCTACAGAATATTGTAAGGGAATGCCCATGTGGCTTTGCATATTGTAATTCAGAAAGTTTGTAATTCCACATTTGTGGAGATAATAAGAAGCCAATTTTCTGTTCTTGCATATTATTGTTGTTGTTTCTCTATTTCTGTTATGTGTTTGTGGTATTAAGGGGAGCACCCCTTCATCATCAGCACTCCCCTTGGGATTCATGAGATGGCTTAACTGCCTCCTGTGTCTTCTATAAGTCTAGTGGTTGTATCGAGCATTAACAGGTCGATCTTTTGGTGCAATGACAACTACTACTTGTAACACTTCTATATGCATTTTGTTTAGAAAAGTAGGGGCAATAACCCCTAATCTCTCCTATAGATACTCAAAATATCCTTAGAAAGTGCCTAGGTAAAGATATTTTCAACATATCATTTTGGAGGTAAATATTCAAGCTTCACCTAATTCTTCAAAACTTTCTCCCTCAAAAAGTGTTCTAGGATTGAAATGTGTTTTGTCCTTGAATGTGGTATGAGATTATTTAAAATATTTAATGCCCTTGTATTGTCACATCAGATATAAATGGACTCATAAAATAGTATTCAAATATCTTTCAAAGCTTTTCTTCTTCATAATAGGTTAGTGTACACTAGGATGCAATGTAACAATATATTCAACCTAAAAAATAGACAAAGATATTGAATCTTGTTTATTTCTTTACCAAGAAACTAATTAGGGTGCATGGAAAAATGCACCCCCACTTGTGACCTTCTTTTCATTGACACAACTAGTCCAATTTGCATTGGTATAAGAAATTAGAGTAAAGTGAAGTTTTATGGGATACCAAAATCCATAGTTTTCAATGCCTTTCAAGCATCTAAAAAATCTTTTTAGTGAAACAACGTGTGTTTCTCTATGATCTTGTTGAAATCTAGCTACAAGACAAAAATAGATGCATGATATATATCAAGATAAAAAAAATTCTAGCTTACAAAATCAAGATGAAATGCCACATTAAATTAATATATGAATAGGAATTAGTCGCCCAATGAGGAAGGGGGAAAACACTTTTCCAACTTCTACAAGCTAATACTATAATAGAAGGATCTCTTAACAAGATAACTATACTTGTCTAGAACTATACGAATTGGACCAGCCTTTATATAAAATATCTTAATAGTGTACACTTGACTCATATACACATACTTCATTGAAACACCTAGCTAATAGACACAATCAAACATATATCTAGTATCTTTATACATCCACGATATAGCTACATTAGAATAATATCAAGTTAATATTTAGTAGCAATCGTCCATGCATAGGGTAAAAGGAGAATACACATTCAGTCAAGTCCTCAATTTTGAGTAACAACATGATATAGAACTAGGTAAGATCAAGCATGAATTCAATGGGCCAATACAATTGAAGGAAGGTATTCAAAGAAAATACCTTCAACATTTTTCTACAACTTAAGCCAAGGGTTTAAGCAATATTGAGGCAAAGGACAAAAACAAGATGAGATTTATGAACATGACCCAAATTCACTTATTAAGAGTACATAGAAAGCACATAACTCCCAAAGTTACCAGTATAGAAACACGGGCTCTGATACCAAACGTAATGCCCCACTAGTGAACCCATGCACATGCCATCTAAACTAACCAAATGATGTGGCAATAAAAAAATTTCATACAAGTGTATGATTGTAAGCCTATAATTATTGTTTATTTATAAATATGACTGCAAAATTAAGATAAATAATATTTCTCAATTGTATTACTAAGATCATTAAATTAGATTAACTTTATTTTATAGCCTATGTCCTCTAAGGTTCCCTAACGTCACTACTCTAGTAACATATTTACCATTCTATCTTATTTACTAAAATCAAATGATAACAACCATAGAAATAGAACAGTGCTCGAAAGTGATAACAAGCATAGAGGCTATAAAGTGTCACCCCAAATTAGAGAAACATAATGATCCAAGTCATCACTAGTATGGTCAAAGCCACATAAATGTTTGGAAGCACTATCATTCAATTCTTTAACATTTATCTTGAATACATATTATTTATATTACATCATGGAATTTATTCTAAAAATTTATTGACCTTGAAGGTTGGCTCGAGGCTTAACAAAATATAAATATAGCATTTCACTTATAATAGTACATGTAGATATTTGCATATACTACTATACACATTCTCATGAGGATAACCATATATTCATGTATATACATATGCATTATAAGTGTATATATTATATATAACTACAAATTCACATATACATACATACATACATACATACAAATAGATAGACAGAAAAACAAGAAAATAGGAAAATAAAGAAACACACTATAGAAGGAGAGTACTTTATGCACTTGATATCAAAGTATCCATTTGTTGAGCATGAGTATATATGAAACATGAAAATATGAATGAAATCAATTATAGATATTTCTCTTTTTTTTTCTTTATTATAGCATTCAAAACATATGAAATAAAATGATAACCACAAAGATCAACTAAACATGAAAGATAACTTATCATCATCTAAATGCAATTTCTTAATAAACTATGTGGTGTGTGTTCAAGGCTCCCATCATATCCATTATTTATAAAATAGCTAGATCTCCTCTCCTCAAGCATGTCCCCATCTTTTATTCTCACCTACACTGAGTCACACTCAATCACACATCAATAGGTCGGTCTAAAAACCATAGCGAAAGTCTATTAAAATAATGATGACATCATAATGAATTAACACATTTTCTCATAATATAATAATCAAAAGGTAACTAAGTTTAAATATTATATCCTAATTTATTTAATTATTAAATGAATTATAAGATGAGATGTATTTAGAATTAGCTTGGATGATGGTGTCAAAGGTTACATAAGTTGAATTTAAAAGTCCAATTCCATCATTTCAAATCTATCATGGACATCTTTGCAATGATTAAAATTATTTTTTGTGGCATATTTGACATTGAAGGAGCATTTTAAATCAATGGTATTCCACTATCAGCACTAGCCCAAGAAGCATGATCAAAAGCATCTTAAAGGGACACATGTAATAAGAACTTACCAATTGGAAAGGGCATTGGATGTGCGGGAAGGGTGATGGGCATTGCACACAACAAAGCTCAATAGTCTACATGTGAGCACTAGGAGGTAATACTAGTTGTCATAGCATTTGAGAAATAAAGCATGTGTTGATTTGTGTGAGTGATTAACAACCAAGGTCACCAATCAATTCAATATAGCATTTAGGATTTAAATATTTATTAGAAAATTAATGAAATATAAGTGAAAACTCTTAATTGGTATAAAAGAGCCATAATTAAAATGTATGATGTGTGTCTATGGTTCATGGCCACTATTCTAAATAATTTTTCTTTACACTTGGTATATGCATCTATTTCAAAGTTTCTAAAAACTTTTCAACATATTTTATATGTATTTCTTACTATTATTATACTCTATGTAAGCACATCGCTTTGAGACATTCTGTCAAATAACTCATATGACTTGTGTATGATTTCACATTTTAAATATATGGCTATCAAAGCAACTGCAACTATTACATTTGAAAGAAACCTCATTCCTTTATGTTTTGATGAATCCCTATACCTTATTCCAACGCTTTCATTTTTACAGATACTAGCAAAAAATTGTTGTAATTTATTTTACAGCTACTAATTACATTTTTCTTAAAATTTGTAAATCTTTTTAAACACTCAATCATGAGCATTCTGTACAACCAACCATGGTCTAAAGGATATAATAGTAACTCTCATTAGGATTGCATGTCCCTTAGTATAAGATTCACTTGCATATAATCATGGCAAGAGAGGCAACTTATAAATTTAAGGATCTAACAAAAGAATATTTTTGCTAATATAGGCAGGAAACATGCACGAGAGGTAGAGAAATCATTATAATTAGGTCGTAACAAGGTTGTCCCTATCGTGCATTATTTGTTAATTATAGGTCAATAGTATCCGTGTAGGGAAATTCTTGTATGCATCATGGAAGGAATTTATGTAAAGCATATTTGAGGGATTAGGTGGCAAGCACAAAGGTCTGTCAAGATCAAAGGATTGCTACATGGAAAGTGAAAGCAAAACGTCCAAGGTTTTGATTAACCACTGACTCAAATTTGTTCACCAACCTTCAAAATACCTATGTAAGCAACCATTAGAACCACTGCCCAACAATAAACCGAAGGAAAATGATGATAGATAAACATGATGCCTCCTTCCATTATATTCTAATGGATTTCCATCCCTATTCCATAGCTCCTATTTTTGGTACCCACTGAAAAGCTGATATAAACACTACTTTCTCTAGTAGCTTCGGTGGTACCCACTGAAAAGCTGATATAAACACTATTTAAAAGCAGCACTGTTTTCTACTCAATGAATGTTTTGGTCAAGACTTACCTACCCTCTGGTCTTGAAGTCGTTTGAGATAAGATGCGTGACTCTGGCGTTCCCGTCAATCTTGCCGAAAAAAACGCTGCTTTTTACTGGTTTGTTGACAGAGGTGACGTCAGTTGCATAGCTTTCCAGCGGTAGACGACCAGGCTGACGACTGTGACGTGTTAGGGTTTAGGAACGGCAAATATTTCGAAGCATGGTCAACAAATCAGTTTGTGGCCTCTTGGAATATTTGTAATGAAGACGTTCAACTTTTAACACTTACCTACCTAAAGAAAAGGATGTATGGCACAATGAAAATTAAAAACTCTTGGTTACAAGGGAAGGGTATTATAGTCGTTTTTAAAAGGGTACATCGATTAGAATCTGATGATTTGTTTAATATCTTTGTATGGGACTTTATTGTTTATAACTATTCTTCTAGTTTCTGAGTGGCGAGGGTTCTCACTAATGAACATATGTTTCAACACATACAAAGGTGTATATTTGCTTTGGACACACTTTGAAAATCATGAGATTTATATTATTCCCATTCTAATTAGAGTTCACTGAAATTATTTAACCTTGAATTAAGGAATGGCAATGTCATGGTCTTGATGGTTGAAATCGGTGTTATAAAACAAGATCTGAATGCTATTGGTGGTAAAGTTGATATCTATCTTATAGTCTTCATAAAACCAGTTCTTCCAACATATTCAACTTATTTGGAATCTCTTCAAAAAAATAATCAATTGAACACTTTCACTTTTGATTAAATAAGTTAAAAGTTGACATAACATGAGAAGAATTTTGGAAGCAAAATTGATATCATTGATGAAAATATGTATTTCTAATTAAAAACTAACTTCTCCTAGTAAGAACCTCTCTTCTAGAAGTGCTTGCAATGATTGAGGAAGAGATAGAAGTCAATGGAAGAACAGAGGAAAAGGAGGTAGAAATGGTGGAGGACACTCAACATGACAATCAAAACCATATATATCATGTGTACTATAAATGGTGTGGTTGAAAACATAGTCATAAAGCCAATGAATGTAAACTCTTGTGACATAAGATATAAAATTCTTTCAAAAAAAGAAATAAAACACACTATAATGGTAAAGCCTAGGAACAACCCATTTTGCATGTGGCAATGACAATGGTCAATGGGTTTTCTCTATATCAACTTGTGCTTACTACAATTTATTAAATGCTTCATGCCATGATCCTTGCTTGTTAGATACTAGAGCAACATAACATATGATAACTAAAAGTACAAACATGTACATCACACTTTAGGCCAACTAAATCATTTCAAGTAAAAAATTTCAAGTGATAATTTTTTAGTCAAGAAGACTTTTCAACTAAAACCAAGTAATATATGTGTGGCACCAACATGACATTAAGTACTTGATCAAATATGTTTTAAGAAAAACTTATTTGACTAAAAATATTTTAATTGAGTTGCTAAAATATAAAAATTGGAAAATATGGGGCCCCAAGCATTTCACTTAGAACCTACCCAAGAACAAGGGGTTCACTCAAAACCCTATGAACAACAAGGACTTTCCGCGCAACATTATACAATATTTCTAGGTATGTCATTTTTTAATGCATCATGTATGCAATCTTTTCCACACTTAATTTATAAGAGTAAGGTTTCTAGAGAAAGTATATAAGTCAAATATTAAGAAAATTTAAAATACCCTAGCTTCTAATATCCAAAAAGCATATTATGAGGATTTAATCAAAGGTCACACAATAGTGGAATATCCAACATTTTTGAGCTTATCGATATTCACCACTTATTATCAACCAAGTCAATAATGAGGATCAATTAAAAAATGGTTGACACCCTCAACATGATCATTTCATCTCATTTTAGTTTCACAATTTCCTAGCAATAATAATAAAGGCACAAAAGCTATGAACACAAATAAATACCTTTTGGATGTGTCACAAAATAGTCAATATTATTAATTCTTATTCAAGAACTTTTTGATCTCCATAAATGATGTTCCAAAATTAGAGTTCGTTTGTGAACTTGTGGCCCCCACCTCAATATCCTAACATTTATAATTAACTTCATATCTAAGTATTACCACTAAACTTATCTTTCACATAAGTTAATAATATTATCCAACACTCATTCTACTTTATCATCCTCAGTAGAACATTATATAGAATTAATTTTGATGGTACGACCATACACATTAATTTGAAAGAGGCTTCTATTTTAATAAAAGAAATTTGTAACAGTCTCTATGGTACACACACTAGTGGTATATCCTAACCAAAAAATATTTAAAGTAAAATTTTATAGGCTGAGACCATATGTCAGTTGTCAAGAAATGTCTAGTTTGTTAGCTTTATAAAGATTTGATCCACATACCATTGTAAGAATTGCAACCCATTACTACTTCTTCAACATTTTATTGTAACAAAGAAAAATGGAGAGGATACATGGAATGAACGTTCACTAGGATGATCAAAATAAGCTAGGAAACATCACATCCCAAATTTTATCTTTCATTTTTTACATTTGGAAGGGGATGTTAGGAATGGGAACACTAAGAGGGGGGGGGGGGGGGGGGGGGGGGCAGGGGGTGAATTAGTGTTCAATGTATTTTAACTTTTCACTTAATCTTTAAACTAAACTTAAATGCTTAATTACTGAAATGAACATCCACATAAACATGAAACATGAAATCAACACATAACATCAATATGGTTACGGGGAAACCCAAATAGGTAAAAACCCCACTGGGAATTGACACCCACTAATATTTTGTACTAGTTTTTTATGATCCTTGTTAGAAGATCCTTAACCCTTCTAGGAGTTGCTTTACAATGTATTAAGTACACTAGACCTTGTCAAGGGTCGGACCCTGTTAGGAGTCTTTTCCAATAGTCCATGTTAGGGGAGTGGACACACTGTCCTAGAGCTCACTGCTCAAGTGGTAAAGGCTACAACCTTCTGATCTCAGATACACACTATATCTATTGGATGAACTGTCACTGTGACACTGCTTGTCTGATCAGTTCCTTTGATGCACTGATGTTTTAACCTCTTGCAAAGCTCTAATACATCTTATAGACTCTTTTCATACTTTTCTTTTGCTTATCACAACTCTATATCAACTTCCTTTCTTGTTACAATGGGCACATCTCATATTTATATGTGCATACAAGACAAACAACTAGGTTGTCCCTTTAACCAGTTACATGAAACACTTCCAATTGAATTGGCTCAAGCGTGTTTACAAACAAGCATATTTACATGTCAGAAACCTAATTACAATAGGCACATAGGCTTTACAACATTAGAATATAACCGCAAATCAAAATGCTAATAGTCGACTGCTTACTTTGTTCTTCTCTGGCACACACAGGCTGTGTAACTTCAACTGTCTGTAACTTTGGCATACTTGCATATATGATCATGCACTCATAGAATAAGCATGAATATAGTCTAACTGACTTATCTTCTAGGGAACATACCATAACTTGGTTGTATGCACATGCGTTGATGCTGTGAGCTTCAGGTACTCTGTATACTGTCCAATCTTCAACACTTAGCTGATTTATGATCTTCTCATCAAGTGAGCTGACTCCAAACTACTATATGACTTTGTTTCCATAATGAAAACACTATACTAAGTCATATACACCAATATAGCTAACTTGCCAACAATCTCCCCCTTTGTCATTGATGGAAATAAAGGAATATGGCCAAGTTGCTAACTGTTCCTTAATACAAAAAAACTTTTGTTTTATATCTCTCTATACATAACTTCCTATCTTATATCTCCTTAAACATATCTATAACCATATTCTATGCATACTCCCCCTTTGACATTAATGACAAAAGCTCTTCAAAACTGTATATGCAACTACTTATTGTGATAAAACATCTGAATATGCTATCTCCAGGTTTTGGATCTCCTTCTTCCAAAATGTGATCGGTGATTTCACAATTTGGAGATGGGAGCATAATGCATAATGTATCTTCTCCATCTTCTCCAAATCTATGCTAGGACCTTGATCATATGTCACCATGGTGGCATCGATCTCCTTGATATTCTGATTAAGTATGTCTAATGAGGGCGCAAGAGAATTCCTTAGCTGAGTCTACCTAGCCCTTATCTTGGTCATCTCTTTTTCTGCTTTCTCAATCTTATCTATCTGTCCTTGGTAGAAATTATTACACATGTTCACATCAATAGATGGATCTTCCACTGATTTCCTTATGCTTTCTATCATGACTTTTGCCTCTTGAAACTTCTTGTATAGATCACTAGTCAACTTGTCCTAGTCCATACAGTCAGCAATGATCTTTCTACCCTTTTCTGCAAACTCCTTCAAGGATGCTTGAACAATCTTTAGTGATCTTAGGTCAAGTGCAAAATTTCTAACTAATTCACTGAGCCTTTTCTTCAAATACTTCTCTTCTGCAACTAGGGATGCAGATTCTTCTAGGTTAGAGAAATTACTCTTGAACTGAGAAATGACTGCACTCACATCATCAATGGAGTGTACCTTGGACACTTTCTTGTCTACTGGTATCAAGTTGTTCAAGATGTTCACTGAATCTACATGGAGGGGATTCCTCATCACTTGTTTCTCCTTAGATTTCTCCATAGCTAAGATGCTGAACTTAATCATGTCTTCTTCTCCCCATGAATCCAAACTAGTTGTGTCAAGTGTCAAACTTGAAAACAATGATGCTGATCGAAGTGGAGTGATAGGAATACTTTCCATAACTTCCTCTTTTACCTTGATCACTTCAGCTGATGGTTCATTTCTCTATACTTCTTTTTCTTTTTCTTTTTCTTTTCCTTCTTCTTTCTTTTCATCTGTTATATCCTCAATCAATATTTCTTCTTGATGAGTGGGAGGAGTGTTACTACACAAGTTCTTAGCTTTTTGAGTTCTTACAAATTCTTCTTCAAACTTGTTCAGATCCATGTTTGTGGCTGCCATAGTAACTTTCACATTGTCAATAAAGATAGAATCATCCTTAGGTGTCTTTGTCATGGGCGCAGTCTTCTCTGCCTCTATGGATGTATTAACTATATGCATTGAATCCTGTGGACCTGTAGATTGTACATTGATGGTCTCTGACTCTTTGGCAACCATTGTGGGTACTTGTGTTGTAGGCGCAATAGATGGATACTGTTGGCATTAAGCAGTATTGCCACTAGTGACAACACTTATTTGCATTCTGGATGTAAACCGAGCAGACAAGTGAAAACCGAGCAGTCAGTGCAAACCGAGCAGACAGTGCAAACCGAGCAGACAGTGCAAACCGAGCAGACAGTGCAAACCGAGCAGACAGTGCAAACCGAGCAGATAGTGAAAATCGAGCAGACAGTGCAAACCGAGCAGACAGTGAAAACCGAGCAGATAGTGCAAACCGAGCAGACAGTGCAAACCGAGCAGATAGTGCAAACCGAGCAGATAGTGCAAACCGAGCAGATAGTGCAAACCGAGCAGACAGTGGAAACCGAGCAAGTTAGTACAAACCGATCAGGACAATGTAAACTGAGTAACATCTTGTCTACCGAGTCACCAATGTTTACCGAGTTCAATACCTACCGAGTGATCAGTATGAACCGTGCCTTCACTTCTACCGAGTGCATGACGATGCTGAGTAATGCAGTGGACGCCGAGTATCAGAAAGTCACCGAGTCAGTTTGAAGGAACCGAGTAACCATATTTGGGCCGACTTAGTAGCACTTATGTTTATTTGTCAAGCCGACTGTATAATTGTAATTGTAATTAATTGTTTGAGACTTGTATATAAACAATGTTGTAGAAATAAAAGATGACATACAAGTAATGGGAAAAATATAAAGCAGAATATATGTGAAAGAGTAAGAAAGACAGAAATAAGCGAATTGCAGAAGGCTTCAGAAGTTTAAGGTACAGCAAAGATAAATTCATCACAGAAGGTGATCAGTACATCAGCGAATCTCATTCAGCAATCCAGTTGCAAAGCAGAGATCTACTGTTTCATTCTAACAGGTGAATCAGTACTAAATCCTTTAACCGGGTAGACTTAACAGTCTTTGTATAAATCTCTTTACCGAGTGCATACTTCACTGTATGTTTGTAAATCCTTTAACAGGGTGGATTTAGCAATCTTTATTGCTCCTAACAGGGCAGATCATCAGAAGTGATCAAATTGTAAGCCTTAAACGGCCAACTTTATTCTGCAGTATTAAAGCTTTGTGGGTTTCATCCCCACCCCAGTTTTACTTTCTTTTGGAAGATTTCTAGGTAACCAAATCTATGTGTCATTATTGTGAATGCTTTTGAGTTTCATGCTTTCTGTATGCAAAGGTTAAAAAGTAAAATACATGTTAAAATTAGAAGAAAATTTGGAGTTACTGATTCACCCCTCCCCTCTCAGTAACTTGGTTAATTCCTGAATATTTCCAACAATTGGTATCAGAGCTGCATTGGTTCTCAAGACAAAGCTTAACTAGCTTGAGCAAAGATCCAGGACAATGGAGGTATTCAAACTGAACAAAGTGATTGAAAATGAAAAGCTAGATCTGGAAATGGCCATAGCTAAACTCAAAGAAGCAAAAGAACATCTTTCCCAATCCCTAAGGAGAAGGAAGGAACTTGCAAATCAGATGAATGATCAGAATTACATTGAAGAAAAGATTGAAGATCTTCTTCCCTCAAATAACTCAGATGAAGCAAACAATGCTATCAAAGAACTCCTAGAAAAGAATGGGTCTCTGCAGGAAGAAGTGAGAAAATTGAAAAGAGAACAAGAACTACACTCTACAAGATTCTGTGAGATCTTGGAACAGAGAAACAAGTTGAAAGATGAATTAGATGGAAGAAACATTGAAGTCCAAAACAAAACCCTTCAGCTAGAAAATCTAATTGATCAGATCTCTCATACAAATGAAGAAATTCTAAATCTAAGATCAGAAATAGAAAACACAAGAGAAGAACTAAGATCTGAAAAGGAAATCAATCTAAGATTGATGGATGACCTAAACGCTGAAAAACAAATCAATGAAGGAATGCTGAAAAGTCAAGAAGACTTGAATCAGCTGTATGAACGAAATCTTCATAGGCAAAAAGGAAAAGCAGGACTTGGATACAAAGAAGAAGGTGAATCCTCTAAGCAAGGTACTAAAAGAAATCAAAAACCTACTTGTAATCATTGTGGTAAAATAGGACATACTTCAAATAAATGTTGGAACAATGAAAAAGAAGAATTCAATGGAAAATGTTATAGCTGCAATCAACCTGGTCATAAAGCAAATGAATGCAGGGAAAAACCTAGATTCAGAGGTAATTGTCACAAGTGCAACAAACAAGGTCACAAGGCATCCGAGTGCAGATCCAAGACATTTAATCCAGCAGAACAAATTGTGAAAGCAATGTTTGGATGGGACTACAACACCTGGTGTAGATGTCATTACTGTGGAGAATATGGACACATTGGCATGAATTGCATAAAACATCATCTAAGGAAAAGAGACACTACCGTAAGATGTTTCAAATGCACTAAACTTGGTCACATAGCCAGAAACTGCATGAATGCTAATGAAATTGAAGAAGGAAAGAAGAATGAAGCAACTAAGGTCAGGAAACAGGTGAGACAAAAATGGATTCCTAAAGCTACCGAGCAATCCAGTCCAAGTAATGGAATGGATGGCTCTATCGACTCAAATTAAATTTCCAAGGAAGCACTGGAACTGTACTCTCATAGATCAATCTCAAGCAGTTCCAGAACTGAAATTAAAAGAAAAGTCTAAATCAGCATGCAAGATGCAGTGAGATCACAGGGAAGTCGGTATAGTCTTCACCGAGCAAGGTCGGTATAGTCTTCACCGAGCAAGGTCGGTATAGTCTTCACCGAGCAAGGTCGGTATAGTCTTCACCGAGCAAGGTTGGTACCTGTCTTTACCGAGCGAGGTCGGAGCATTATGAATTTTTGAGTTCACCGAGTTGCGAAGTCTTTTCTGAGCAATTAATTCTTAGTGGGTGACAGTCTGTCAGAATTCCAACCCTAATTTGAAATGAGCATTAATGACAGTATTGTAAACAAAAAGCAAGTAATCGAACTCATTCTTCACCGCGAATCTTTAAGCACTTTGAGAGCAGAAAATTTCAAGGGCAACCCAGCGATTTAATACTCTTGCGAAAGGAATTTTTTGTGAGCTACCATGGCATCATCCAGCACTTCAGCGAAGAAAGGATCTGATATGTTAGTTCAAGGGGAGTGGAAAGCACCAGATTTTAAGATCGTGCCCGCAATTGCAGCAGCCCTAGATCCGAACGGAGCTCAATCTCAGATTCCTCCTAAGGTACTGCTTATCAACGATATCCGTAATCATTTTAACTGTTCAATTCAAGAAATGGGAAACCTAGAACTAGACATTGTGCGTGAGGAACTATGTGTGGATGGTACTTTGAAACCCGAGCACAAACATCTGGAAGATAAGGGTTTAGTCCACATTGCACATCTTCCTCGAAACTTTCGAGATAAATGGGTTAGGTACATTCTCAGCCGAGTACATGATGGAAAGATTTGGCTTGAGCAACCTATTGAGATCACAAAGAAAATGATTCATCAAGTCACCGGTCTTCCCATGTTGAACAAAGCGAAAACTACCAAAACCCTAGGTCGGACGGAACTAGAGAAGAAAACCCTAGCCGAGTGGGATGGTAGAGGCATGAAGGTTAGCAGCATTACAGATGCCGAACTAAAGTTTGGTACACATATCATTGCACACAAGATTTACAGTTCTAGTTGATAGAACAGTGTCTCATGTGAAGCTGTTGACCTAGCATACAAAGTGGTCAAAAACAACTTGACATTTGACCTAGCAGACTTATTATTGAAACAGTTCAACAAGAACATGGAAAGCATCAAAACTTCCAAAAACAATCCATGTAAGTTTGGATCCTTGTTAGTCTGTTTATTCTTCTATGTTCAGAAATTCTTCCCTTCAAAAGGAAAAGTTGTATGGAGAAAAGATGTGCCAGTACTTTATGAAATTAATGAATACATCGCAGAAATGGGTGAAAACTTTGAAAGCATCATAGATAATTATTTTGAGTCTTTCAAAGAGAAAATGAATGATAGATTCTGGATTCCACAGAAGTTGGTGGAAGATTACAAAGATGACATCTGTTTTATGGTAGATTGTGATAATGTGTATGTTCAAGCAGTTAAACCGAGAACTGTGTATGTAAAACCTCTTCCTTATGAGGTAAATATTGATGAAACCAAGAACATTATTGAAGCACTTCTAAATCAGCCTGTCAATCCCAAAGCCCCATATTTTGGAACATATGATGAAGCTAAGATGAGAATTGAACTAAGCATAAAGCTTCCACAGGTGGTAAACAAAGGAAAGAAAAGGATAGCTAAAATGCAAATGATAACCGAGGATAAAGAAGAAATAGGTGAAAAAGAAGAAGAAAAGGATGAGAAAATAGAGGAACCAGAACCTGCAAAGAAGAAAGGAAAAGTTTTTATCACTAAGGCATCTGTGCCTCCCACTGCTGTGTTTACAAGGAGAAATACAAGAGGAAAGGTAGACAAGGCAGAAAAGGCAGATAAAGACATAGTATTCAAAAGGCCTCCTCTAACCCTTCAAGAAAAGCTCAAACTCTTCAGAGATGGATCAGGATCTGGAGTAAGTAACATAAAATCCCTGAGATATGAAACCAGATCGGAAGCAGAGCAGAAGGAAATAGAAGATGCTGTTGTTGAGAAGATGGGACAGTGGAAATACTCTCCTGAAGAAATTACCCCACAGGTTCCAGCAGTTCTATTGAATCCGATAAGAATGAGATGGAGCAATGCAAGGCAAACTGTAATAGACATATTTGATCAAAACCTGAGACAGTTGATGCCGACCCTGAACAATGATGAAGTAAAGAAGGCACTAAAAGAAAATGAAAACAAGATGACATTGAAGTTCAATACTTGTTTGATTTTGATCAACAATATTGAATCGGTTGTGAAGGCTGCAAAAGCCACATGGAAGAACATATACCACCTTCACCAACCGAGCATTGAAACTGTAATAATAAAGGATATTGAAGATGACAGCGATGAGCAAGAAGAAGACACCGAGGTAGATGATACTGTAAGGATAGCAGCAGAAGTCATTGCATCCCTTCCTACCTCTCCAGTGAAAGTCTCTACATCCAGCCCAGAGACACCTTCAAGCATGGTTGTGACAACTTCTACATTTGTCCAATCATCCCTAGCAACATCAGAGGCAACTACCATTTCTTCTACCGAGCTGCAGTCTCCTGTACCAATAAGTTTTCCAGCTTTTGAATCATCAAGTGTAAATATTTTAAGTTCTCCAGTAGAAAGTATACCAGTGTCAATAGCCAGCCCTACTTTATCTACTGTCACTACTACAAGAGCATTAAGTACAGATAAGCCTAAGGCTCTACCGAGTATAAAATTTTTGGGTAAAAATATAGTTGAGGATATAGACCTAGACGAAGAGATAGAGATTCCTACACTAGATTTTGCAAATCTCTCAGCAGACCAGATGCAGAATATAGGTGAGATCCTCCAAAGGAAAGCAAAACAAAAGAAGCTTAAGGAGGAGAGAGACAAGGAGTATCAAATCATCAAGGATGCTAAGGACATTTTGTCTGATGCATTAGGCATTAAAGTAGACTCCTCCTAGCATGTTTTGTTACAATTGGCAGAAGCAGTTGAGAAATACAATGAGGACTCATCCGGGACAGAAAAGTTAGTTGAAAGAGCCGAGAAGAGATTCAACAATAAAGTGCTTGAGCACATTGCTCAGCACATAGCTATCAACCAAGTGGAATTGTCTTCAGTTCTGTCTAACACAGAGTCTATTTATTCGAATGCTACCTCTCTTTTGGCCAGACTATGCAATTTTGCCGAGTTCACAAAGGATGTCAAAGATAAAATGAATAAAATGGATGAGGATATGAAGATTAGCATACACAAGCTGCAACTTGAACCAAGTTCAAGCTCTGCTCATCACATGAAAATTTCACATCTATCCAATATGCAGTTTGATCTATTGAAAGAAGACTCAAGGATCCGGTCCACACTGCTAGACATCCAACACATGATCCTTCCCATCATGAATACAATGTATAAGCACATTGAACATTCCAGAACATTGATTCATGACAATCAGTTCTCCATAGCAGATCACATGATTGAACTCTCTGCAGAAATCCAAATTGCTATACAAACATGTAAGATTCTGCAAAAAAGTTGGGACAGAACCCTGGCACTAATAATGAAGGTACATTCTGATTTCTTATCAAATTTTGGACTCTCTCTGTAAATAACTTGTATATGCACCTTTGGCATTATCGTCAAAAAGGGGGAGATATGTATAGAAGGAGAGATATGTATACTGTATAGATTTGTATAAGAAATAGTTAGCACATTGAAAGGGGGAGACAATGTATAAAGCCCTATAACAAAGACAAATTTTGAAAAATCAAAATAAAACTCAGCATGATTCGTGTATATAAATTTTGGCCAATAAGTGTTTTTGTCACTAATGCCAAAGGGGGAGATTGTTGGCATTAAGCAGTATTGCCACTAGTGACAACACTTATTTGCATTCTGGATGTAAACCGAGCAGACAAGTGAAAACTGAGCAGATAGTGCAAACTGAGCAGACAGTGCAAACCGAGCAGACAGTGCAAACCGAACAGACAGTGCAAACCGAGCAGACAGTGCAAACCGAGCAGACAGTGAAAACTGAGCAGACAGTGCAAACCGAGCAGATAGTGAAAACCGAGCAGACAGTGCAAACCGAGCAGACAGTGCAAACCGAGCAGACAGTGCAAACCGAGCAGACAGTGCAAACCGAGCAGACAGTGGAAACCGAGCAAGTTAGTACAAACCGATCAGGACAATGTAAACCGAGTAACATCTTGTCTACCGAGTCACCAATGCTTACCGAGTTCAATACCTACCGAGTGATCAGTATGAACCGTGCCTTCACTTCTACCGAGTGCATGACGATGCCGAGTAATGCAGTGGACGCCGAGTATCAGAAAGTCATCGAGTCAGTTTGAAGGAACCGAGTAACCATATTTGGGCTGACTTAGTAGCACTTATGTTTATTTGTCAAGCCGACTGTATAATTGTAATTGTAATTAATTGTTTGAGACTTGTATATAAACAATGTTGTAGAAATAAAAGATGACATACAAGTAATGGGAAAAATATAAAGCAGAATATATGTGAAAGAGTAAGAAAGACAGAAATAAGTGAATTGCAGAAGGCTTCAGAAGTTTAAGGTACAACAAAGACAAATTCATCACAGAAGGTGATCAGTACATCAGCGAATCTCATTCAGCAATCCAGTTGCAAAGCAGAGATCTACTGTTTCATTCTAACAGGTGAATCAGTACTAAATCCTTTAACCGGGTAGACTTAACAGTCTTTGTATAAATCTCTTTACTGAGTGCATACTTCACTGTATGTTTGTAAATCCTTTAACAGGGTGGATTTAGCAATCCTTATTGCTCCTAACAGGGTAGATCATCAGAAGTGATCAAATTGTAAGCCTTAACCGGCCAACTTTATTCTGCAGTATTAAAGCTTTGTGGGTTTCATCCCCACCCCAGTTTTACTTTCTTTTGGAAGGTTTCTGGGTAACCAAATCTATGTGTCATTATTGTGAATGCTTTTAAGTTTCATGCTTTCTGTATGCAAAGGTTAAAAAGTAAAATACATGTTAAAATTAGAAGAAAATTTGGAGTTACTGATTCACCCCTCCCCTCTCAGTAACTTGGTTAATTCCTGAATATTTCCAACAGGATACATGTGCCTATTCATAAAGACCTTCTCAAAGGCTTTCTCTATTTCCTTTGCAACTAATTCATAGTTCTTGTCCATAATGTGTAAAGTCCTTGACTTAGTTCTAAGATGTGGCTTCACCAAGTCTAAGAACAAGGATTTCTCTTCTAAGGAACATATTGGAAGGGTATCATCTAGAATCTTTTCCCTTATCCTTAGATCTTCTTCAATAGCTTGTCTCTTTTGGAATTCTAATATGTTCCATACACTATCAGGAATCATGGTCTTTAGTTCCAAGACTGTCTTCTTGAACTTCAACATGTGTTTGAAAATCATTTCGTGTTTCTCTTATTTGTCAATCTCACTGTATTTCTCATAGAACTTTTCTACTTGATTAATTCTGCCTTCATCAATTATTCTTGTACTTAGCACACTAAGACTAGGTTTGAAACTTACTTCAGGAGGTGCTTGTGAGTTCTTTCTGTTCCTTGTTACTCTCGAGGATGGATGACTAATGTTGATCTCTTTCTTCCTCTTAGGAATTGCCTTATACTCAAGAGGAGTAGTAAGGTCAATGGTTTCCTTGGGCGCAGAAGGAGTAATATTAGTTTTACCCTTCTAATCATTAGATTTTTCTATCTTCACCTTCTTCAACTTAGGATAATCTGATTCTGCCTTTGCTGGATTTGCGCTCTCTAATTCCAAAGAAATTTTTTTTCCCTTCCTTTGTCTAGGTCTTCTTGAGACACTCCATGAATTCTCAAGATCTCTAAGGTAACCTTAGCAACCTTTATTTTTGTTGCTACATTGTTTAACACTGCATCAACTTCTCTTGTTTTCTCCTCATAAGTTCCCCATCTTGTCTCATTAGGGTCTTTAGGTGTTGACAATAGAACATGAGCATAAGACTCTAGAATAGGCTCTTCTACTTCATATCCTAGTGGATGAGTCCACTTTTTCCTTGGTTCAATTGCCTCCATGCAAGTTGTGTCAGTCTCAACCATAAAAAAAAATAGTGTCCTTATAGTTTTCGACTAGCTTCTCTGGAATTCTAAACCTCATCTGCATCTTAGCCCTGAATGTTTTCAACTCCAGTGTCATGTAGTCCTTCAAGGTTCTCTCTGTACATGCTTTGAGAGATATCTGTGGCATTGTGGGGATAGATTTTTCAAGATATAGATCAGACACTTTTCCAACAATATGGAAGTACATATAAATGATCAAAGACCCAAATTTGAATATCTTGTCTTATCATGTTTGAGTGCCTTGATGTTGTCAATTAGTTGTGCACACAAGATCTCACACAAGTTGAACTCTCCATTCTCATTTACAATTCTTATGGCTGCAAGAATTGAGGCCACAGACACATTGTTTACCCTGCTGGTGTGTTGGAACCTATATCCTAGTATCATGGACATCAGTTTGATGTCATCTTGCTCAATAGGCTCGATAGTCATACTGCGTCTATCACTTCTTGATTTACAATTCTATTCAACAATCTTCCTCACATCTTTTCCTATTGGAAGGATGATGCTTGTCCTTGAGAGACCTTTCATCTCATGAATTAGGTCACTATTAATTCTGACCGGCACTTCACCTTTCCAAAATAGGTCATCTTGAATCCTTCTTAGTAGAATCTTAATCCATTCTGATTCATAGAACTCATATGTTGTAGCATACTCCACTATAGGGTGATTGTTACACTGGGCATACTTATCCATGAAGGTTTTGTCTGGTTTCAACATAGTGTCCATGTGCACTCTTAATCTATCCAATCCTACTGGTTCTTTCTTACAGTGAATATATGCCCTAATGTCCTCGATGTGCATAATGCCCATAGGTGTGTGGGAGAATACCCCTTCTAGGTCATCAAGTTTTGATTTAAATAGATGCCTCTTAAACACATATTTTTTCTTCTCCGCAACATCAAATACTATAGGAGTAGCCATCACT
Source organism: Chamaecyparis obtusa (assembly GCA_027943335.1). Taxonomy (NCBI): domain Eukaryota; kingdom Viridiplantae; phylum Streptophyta; class Pinopsida; order Cupressales; family Cupressaceae; genus Chamaecyparis; species Chamaecyparis obtusa. The sequence continues at coordinate 421,927 of BSBK01005551.1, read as the reverse complement.
TACTTGGATATTGATTTCCAAATGATCTTGAAGACTTCTTAAATCGACGCAATGAACTAGGGTTTTCGCAAATGATCAAATGCACATCAAATCACTTAATGAATCAAACTGCAATCTTTCTCAATCAAATGTCAAGGCTCTCCTGCTCTCCAATCACTCTCAATTCAAATGCAACAAGAGATCTTCAAACTTCAGTGTACTTTAAAGTGGAAAATTTGCCATTAATGCTTTCCGTGTAAACTAGGCTGTCACTTGAAATTTTCTATCTTCCATTCTGCAAACAATTAGCTAGTGCACTTTTGCACATAGGTTCTGCTAGTCTCCAAAATCTTAATTCCAAAGGCGCATACTTTGAGAGTGAGTATACTAGCCACATAGGGGCCTAGAGCTAAACTAGCTCCCCCTATGACCCTGAGGGTCATTCATCCATATGTAGAGGGTGTGTCCACTGTGGATGCATCCAATACATAATCATCAACCTTGTCCTTCTTTGCTTCTAACCAAATCAAGTGTCCTTGATCTGAAAAACTTTGAGATGTTTCCAACCTTGTTACAAGAGTGACAAATGACTGGAGGCATTATATTCCTCGCTACATTGACATGAGTCACCATCTTACATTATCTAGTTGAGTGACCATTATAGTTACATATCTGACATGTAACATTATGAGAACTTCTTACATTTTACTAATTCTGATTTCTTTGATTATACTGAGTCCAATTCTTTTGACTTATCTTGCAATTCATAGCTCTATGACCAAATTTATTGCATGAGTAATAGTAACCATTGAAAGGTCTTACCTCTGTACAGTTCCTTGCTATGTGTCTATGCTTCTTACATGCATAAAAAGTATGGTCTACTGGCTTACACTCATTCTTAGCTAGTTCAATTTGATCCTTAGTCTGACTTCCAATCTCCTTAACATCTAAGGTGCCTTCTGGTGCCTTCATTCTTTCTTGCATGTTGTCAATCTGATTTTGTGCTTCATTGTATCCAATATAGCTAGTATCTCCTTTAGCTCTTCTTGCATACAATTCAGATTCTATCAAATCAGAACTAGTGTGTAATTTATCAATGTGATTCTTAGCATCTTTCAATTTAGATTCCAAGCTTTCTTTGTTGTTCCTTAGCTCCAAGATTTCCATGTTTTCTTGCCTCAATTCTTCATTCAGTCGAAGGTTCTCTTTGATCTATTCATCATAGACTTCCTGATTGTTAGTCAGCTTATCATCAAATTCTTCAAGCTTTTCTTTTAATGATGTATTTTCTTCATTCAGCTTCTTGACCATTATCCCTAGATCACTGGTAGACCATTCTTTCAAATCCTTTCTTGGCCTTTTGATGACTAATTGAGCATCACTGAGTTTTTATTTTAGTTCTTCAATTTCTCTTTCAGATTTGTCCAGGTCTTCAAGAGCAGCTTCAAGATTTCTTTTCAGATGTTTCATTTCTTCTTTTTCCATGATCTCCTCAAGTGGTTAAACTTCTTTGTTGAGGACTAGGGCTATGATACCAATTGTTAGGAATGGGAACCCTGAGGAGGGGGGGGGGGGGGTGAATCAGTGTTCACTGTATTTTAACTTTTCACTTAATCTTTAAATTGAACTTAAATGCTTAAGTACTAAAATGAACATTCACATAAACATGAAACATGAAATCAACACATAACACCAATATGGTTATGGGGAAACCCAAATAGGTAAAAACCCCGGTGGGAATTGACACCCACTAATATTCTATACTAGTGTTTTATGATCCTTGTTAGAAGATCCTTAACCCTGTTAGGAGTTTCTTTACAATGTATTAAGTACAGTAGACCTTGTCAAGGGTAGGGCCCTGTTAGGAGTCTTTTACAATAGTCCCTGTTAGGGGAGTGGATGCACTATCCTAGAGCTCACTGCTCAAGTGGTGAAGGCTACAACCTTCTGATCTCATATACACACTATATCTGTAGGATGAACTGTCACTATGACATTGCTTGTCTGATCAATTCCTTTGATGCGTTGATTCTTTGACCTCTTGCAAAGCTCTAATACATCTTATAGACTCTTTGCATACTTTTTCTCTTCTTATCATAGCTTTATATCAACTTCCTTGCTTGTTACAATGGGCACATCTCATATTTATATGCGCATACAAGACAAATAACTAGGTCGACCCTTTAACCGATTATATAAAATGCTTCCAATTTAATTGGCCCAAGTGTGCTTACAAACAAATATATTTACATGTCGGAAACCTAATTACAATAGGCACATAGCCTTTACATCATTAGAATATAACTACAAATCAAAATGCTAACAGTCGGTTGCTTACTCTGTTCTTCTCTGGCACACATTGGCTATGTAACTTCAACTATCTCTAACTTTGGCATACTTGCATATCTGATCATGCGCTCATAGAATAAGCATGAATATAGTCTAACCAACTTATCTTCTAGGTCGCATACCATAACTCAGTTGTATGCACGTGCGTTGATGTTCTGAGCTTCAGGTACTTTGTATACTATCCAGTCTTCAACACTTAGCCTATTTCTGATCTTCTCATCAAGTGTGCTGACTCCAAACTACTATATGACATTTTTTCCATAACTACAACACTATACTAAGTCATATACACCAGTATAGCCAACTTTCCAATAGGGGAAAGTACCCACTATACTCAAAATGGACTTAAGTGCTGAATGGGTGTAAATTTTTATCCCTTCTTATAATTTGTAGAATTGATTAATGTGATTTGGAGTGATAAAATAAGATGCAATGAGGACAAATATATGTATTTAAAAAAAGAAACAAAAAGATATGATAATTCTGGAGCTAGATCTGAGAAGTAGACAAAACCATTGACCTACATAGAAAGTTGTCAATTTTGTTTGTCAAGGGTGACTTGGGAAGACAAGGGTGGATAGAGTTTCTCTTGCTAGTGGGATTTTTTCTTGCACTATCAAAAAGTGGTGTCAAGACCTAGGAACTAAACGACATAATTTGAACTTCCTAAATCTGAATATGAAATTTTGTCACTTGTCACCTGAACATACAAAACAAGGAAATTTTTGGGAAAAAGGGGTTTACCTTAGTCAAACCCTCGTATATAAATTAACCTTAAAAATTAAATTGAAATTCCATAAAGGAAAAATCATGTTTCAATAGTAAAGGCTTAACTACAAGTTATACCTTCAAAAATGCTAGATGGCTCATGAAGATGCTTAAAAGCTATCTTAACCTTTTATCTGCGCTAGGAAAAGCATGAATGCCTTCACACATTATAGGATCTAGGAATTACTCTATATCTTCCATTCTTGATGCTTGAATTGACTTGATTTCTCTTTGGATTGCTTAATTTCTTGAAGTGATTGTAATGTCAACTCTCCAATTCAAAGTTGATGGATAAATCCCAAAATAAGGAAGGCAATTTTTCATTTATACCTCTCCTAGCCATTTCTGATCTCATAAGTCAAGGGTAAAAACACAATCAGGTGTCACCTTTTAGGCTAACTCATCAGCATAGCTGATCCAACTAAAAATTAATTTTGGTCAAACATATGGTCTAGCTAGATTCATTATAGCTAAGTTAGATAAGTTCTTTAACTTTTCCAATTGGAAATATCTATTAAATGCATGTTTTATACGACTTTGGGTCCAATTACCATAAAAATAAAATTATTTCAGAGAAGTGGCATTTCAATAACTCCTAATATTATTAATGACATTTTTTTGAAAATTAAAAAATACCCTTTTGTAGAGATTAGAGTCAAGAATATCCTCATATAGATTTTATAGTGTTTTAATTAGACATAGCTTATTGTAATTAGAAAATATTACAAGTAGGTATTTTAACAGTCAAGGAGATGTTGATTTAGAGAAAAAAAAAAAAAGTAGATCATATTAAATAAATTTGAAAAACACATGGTGCACTAGAGAAGAGAGTCCTCTTCAAGAATATATATTTCTTTTTTTGATTGGGATAGATTTGTTATGAAAAATATGTTGCGAGATGAAAATTGTCAATTTCTGCGAGTTGGAATTTGAATTGTTATAAAAGAGAAAATATAGGTCACAAACCAATTTTTATTTCTTTATACACTAGATATATATGTCATCTATGACATATTTTGAAATTAGGGGAAAATATGTTTATTTACATATAATTTTTTGGTGGGAACAAAACCCCTAATTTTTAGCATTTTTCAGCAGCTAAAAAATCATCTTTAAAAATTAAAAAAACATATCAATTCTTATTCAAAAAAAATATTAAAAATATTAATCATAAACTTCATCCATTTTATCACATTTAATTAGTTTACATCGTCTTCAAATTCCAAACATAAATGTCATTTTTATACTATTGAAGTTGAACAACTTTGATTTTGTTAGCCTCTTCCTTTGTAAAAGGGTGACATCTTATTGTGCTTTTACCCTCAACGAAGGTCGACTTTGTAATCATCTAAAATTTGTCTAGTAGAACCTAAGCCCCTAATTTGATCAATTTTCCTTAAGTAAAATACTAAATCTCAAAGGCATAATTTACTAGACATAATTGTGTAAGTAACCTGGATAATCCCCCTTACATAATTAAATCATTTTTAAAATCATGCATAAATCATTTCTAATATCAAAGCCTAAAAACCATTTAATTAATGTCAAAATACTTCCTTTAATATAAAGTCCTAACACTTTTTATTAAAAGAACCCATTCCTCACATGGGTGTGCAACTTAATCTTGATTAAATGACAATTAAAAGGGGATTTACAATTTGTTATTATTCTCCCATCAAGTTGGCCAACCAATATTCTTGGATCCTTGCACATAGATTGATATGTTGGAATTAGGAGAGAGGTACTGAGAGGGGATGGGTGAATCAGTGCCTTCAAAACTTTACTTGTAAAACCTTTCAGATCTAAAACTATAAACAATGATAACTGACCAATATAACTTGAATCTAATTGCATGAATCATTTATCCACTTAACACAAGTAAGTAAAAAACATGAAATCCATAAAAAAATCACATGACACAAGTATTTTGTTAACGTAGAAACTCTTGTTAGAAGGTAAAAACTGCGGTGGGGATGACACTCACAAATTCTTCACTACTGCAGATAGAAAAGGTTTGCCTGTTAGGGCTACAAGTTTTGATCACTTCTGGTGATCTCACCTTGTTAGGAGTGACATCTTAGATCAGCTAGATCTACCTAGTTATTAGATTTTAGCAACACAAATGAAGTGTGCACTTGGTTAAGAGATTTACATAAGACTGTTAAGTCTACTCTGTGAAGAGATTTTATCCAAAAAACTCTATTATAATTGTCAGAAAGCAATAGGTATTTATCTGCTATTTGAAACTCAATTGTCTATTATAGATCTATAAGCTCTGATAAAATATCACCTTACTTGTGATGAATCTCTTCTCTGAACTGCTCGGTAGCCTCTGCTAATTCTGCTCAATCTGAATTCTACTGTACTCAGTTCTACTCTATTAATTGATTGACTTGAAGATAGGAAAAATTCTTCAAGTGCTCTATGATTCATATATCAACTCTCTCCAAAAATGATGTGAACACATAAATATATAGTGTTTTGTTTTTTCGCTTTAACACAATTAGGTTACACACTATAATCATAACCCTAAGATCTACGGTGTACAATAATAACCTAGATCATCTATTACAAAAGATATACATTTTGTTTAATGAATATCATTACATTAAATGTTCCTCGATCTTGGTAAAACATTTTACAAACCGTTGTAACCATTTTCATAGAAGAATGTGCCATTCCTGATTACTATGTCATTTCCTGTGATCCTCGGTAAACACTGTGTAAACTGATTGGTGTATACTGCGATGCTCGGTGTTTACTGTCTATCGGTGTCGATGTCTACTAGTACTCAGTAAACTTTCTGCTACTTGGTGTATAGGCTTTACCAACTAGTCTTTTCTTCTTTATGTTACTGATTAGCTCATTGTAAGTAACCGACCAATATCTTTACACACCTTTGGTACTAATGTGATGCAGGGGCAGGGTAGATACATGCAGAATCAAGCACAATTGAGTCCACTTGAATCTAAAACAAGCCCTTGCTCAAAGTTACACAATGGAAGCAATATAATATCACATGAAATCAATGGAAACATAATGGATATGAGACAATCAACTGGCAGCAACAACAGAGAATTATATTATTTCTTTCAACATGTCCGACTGTGAGGCCTTCCGGGTTTCGGCCTTATACAATGAGAATTATGAATTTAGAATTACAACTTACATCCTATCTTTTTATCCAATGATGTATCTTGATAATCCTTCCTATATCTTTCCCATGATGATCTACTACATCAATCTAGACCCCTTATAAAGCCAGCTAAGCCATAGGTCGGGCAGTCAGGCATTTAATTACAATATGGGTCCAATCTCAAGATTTAAACCAAAACTAATGCTAGAATGAATATAAATTGATGTGCCTTTGGATTTAGGTCTTAACATGACCCAATAACATTCCTTTAAGTGTTCAAGGTCCAATATGATCACACGGAACATCGCAAGAAGAAACACCACACGTTTCACCTGAAAACTGGCAGGAAATAGGTCCTGAGGAAAAATATGCATAACTTTTTACTCATAATGAATTGGAGTTTTCACTCTTGGGAAATGATATTAATTTAGGTACAATTTAATTCCTTAAGTGTGAAAAATAAAATTCCTTATGGATCAAGATCTCCAACATGAACAATCAACACCAAAACTGCAGGAACAACTCAGACGTGAAACTGGCAGAAAATAGGTCCTGTGCCAAAAAGGCCATAACTTTTCACTCATAATGAATTGGAATCTGAGCTCTTTTAAAATGGTATTAATTTAGGTTCTCTTCAATTCATTAAGTGAGAAAAATAAAATTCCTTATGGAGCAAGAGAACCAACATGAACAATCAGCACCAAAACTGCAGGAAAACACTATTCCGACGGCAAGGAAAATAGCTGTAACTTTGAAACAGTCCATCCAAACTTTGAAACAATCCATTAAAACTTTATGTGATCATAGGAGAAGGTTCCCAAATAGGTCATCAACATAATTTAATATTTTCACACCATGAAACTATCAAATGCAAATATTATAAAGAAAACTACAGCGAACAGGTACATAAATCAAAAAATGTTTTTGGTTGATGCAAGATTGCCAAAGACCCAAGATGCTTCTGCATCAGACACCTAGGGTAAATAAAGAACTAATGTCTACATCAAGAACTACTCATACTCTGACCTGAATCATAAAGATCCAACTCATCTTGTGTAATCCATGAACTGTCCTCAATTGGCTTGTGTTTCCACTGAACTAGATATTCCATGTAGTCTTTTCCTCTTGTACTCTTGCCAACTCTGCTATTCAAGATCTTTTCAATGTTATCTCTATTCTTCTTAGGATAATCTGGATCATCTTCAATCTCATCACTTGATTCAAAGTACTCAAATATATCAACAATGTTGAATATAGGTGATATATCCATGTCCTCTAGCAATTCTACTTCATAAGCATTTCCACTATCAAATTTCTTCAGAATCTTACAAGGTCCAAACTTTTTCATTTTCAGCTTGTTGTAGGTACCAAATGGAATCCTATTCTTCTTCAAATGAATCATAACCTCATCTCCAACTTCAAAAGATTTATGTCTCCTTCTCTTGTCTGCTCTTTGTTTATATTTCAGATTACTGTCCTCCAAATTCTTTTTAACTTCATCATGTAAAGTTCTCATGTATTTTGCAAAATGATCAGCTTCAGCACTTCTTCTAGTCTCAGTAGGTAAATCTCTTAGCTCTGTGGTTCCCTTAGGATTAAATCTATTAACAATCTCAAATGGTGTCTTCTTAGTGCTTCTATTCATTGAATTATTATATGAAAACTCTGCTTGTGCCAAAATCAAATCCCAATTAGCAGGTTTCTCTCCAACTAAACATCTCAACAAGTTTCCCAAACTTCTATTCACAACTTCAGTCTATGCATCTATCTAAGGGTGAAATGTAGAACTAAACTTCAAATCAGTATTCATCTTCTTCCAAAGTGTTCTCCAAAAGTAATCAGTAAACTTAGTATCTCTATCTAAAACAATAGATTTAGGCAAACCATCCAATCTTACCACTTCCTTGAAGAATAATTCAGCTACATGAAATGCATCAAATGTCTTCTTACAAGGTATGAAATGAGCCATCTTAGAAAATCTATCAACTACTACCTAAATAGAATCATTACTTCTCTGAGTTCTAGGCAATCCAAGAACAAAGTCCATACTCACATCTTCCCAAGGTCTATTAGGTACAGGAAAAGGTGTATACAATCCCAAATTCTGACTAGTTCCTTTTTCTATTTGGCAAATTCTACAACCTCTAACCATTCTCTATACATCTCTGTAAATCTGTGGCCAAAAGTATCTTTTTGAAATCAAATTCACTATCTTATCAATCCCAAAATGTCCAGCAAGTCCACCACTATGTTTCTCCTTCATTATGCTCTCTCTCATAGATCCTTTAGGTATGCACAATTGAACTCCTTTAAACAAAATGTCTTCTTGAATGAAATAATCAAACCACTTATCACTCACTGTGTGTTCTTTACAAGCTTTCCAAGGCTCTGAAAAATCAATGTCAGCCTCATACAAATACTTCAAATCATCAAAACCAAGTACTTCAACTCTCATTTCTATCAGCAAACTTCTTCTTTTGCTCAAGGCATCAGCAACCTTATTTGACTGTCCACTCTTATGCTTCAATGAAAAGAAAATATTATGTTCTTCCATTTCTCTTGTAAATGTTTTATCATCAAACAAGCATACTCTGACTGTAGTACAGTGATCTTCATCAAACTTCTCTATCAAAGGCAACAATACTTGTTTTTTTCCATCTTTCTAAATAGTATATTGATTCAATCTACCATCATGCAAAGCTTTCCTATCATACTGCCAAGGTCTACCCAAAAGAATATGACAACAATCCATGGGCATAATATCACACAAGATTTCATCATGATAGTTCCCAATTTTGAATTTAACAAGGCATTGTTCACTTACAAGTAGTTTATGCTCCTTCTGGATCCAAGCAATATGGTAAGGCTTAGGATGTTTCAATCTTTGCAACTGCAATTTTCTAACTAGCTCTTCAGATGCCAAATTATCAAAACTTCCACTATCAATGATTACCTTGCAATATTTATCAGTGGTCTTACATTTGGTTTTGAACAAACTTTTCCTCAAAATAGGTTCCTCATCAGCTTCTTCATTCCACAAGATCCTTCTTAGCATCAAGTTCTCACCATGTTCAGGTTCATTAGACATTTCCTCAACTTCTTCACAAGCCAAATTATTTCTACCATTACCTCCAATCTTCTTTCCAGAGTTAGTACATTCAAAAGCTCTATGTCCTTCTTCACCACATTTGTAACAAGTACCTTTAAACCAAGATCTCTCTTCTCTTTTACCATTATTGTTATTCCTAGAGTAACCAGTATAACTACCTCTAGAGTAATTACCTCTTTTACTAGCAAGGTCATCTTCCCATCCTTTATCTTGTACTGAATTTTCAGATCTACTACTTTCTCCATTAGATCTACCTCTACTTCTCTGAAATCAGCCACCTCTTCCTCTTTGTCTTTGATCATGTCTTTTTGTCAATATTTCTTTAGCCTTCAAAGCAAATTGGTATGCTTCTTCCACACTATCAATCTTCACATAACTAATCTCATCTTGAATAGATGTCCTTAGGCCATTCAGATATCTAGCCACCTTCTCAACTTCATCATCCACATGTCTAGATCTGATATCCAATTTGTAAAATTCCTCAGTATATTATTTCACACTCATGTCCTTTTGTCTTAAATTTTGCAACTTTCTCATCATACTAACTTGGTAGTCAGCTGGAAGAAACTTCTTCTTCATCTTTCCAAGCATCTTCATCCATGTTTTGATCTTTTCTTTTCCTCTCTTCTGTCTCTTAGTTTGCAAATGATCCCACCAAAGAGATGCATGCCCTTTCAACTTTGTGACTGCTATCTTAACCTTCTTATTATCAGGAGTACCTTCATACTCAAATTATTTATCCATCTCAGAGATCCAATCCAAAAGTGTATCAGTCTCAAGTCTTCCATCATAGCAAGCAACTTCAACTGCAGGTCTAGAGTTAGCCTTAGACAAAAATCTCAAAAGTCTTTCCTCATCTTGTTCAACTTCAGGTTCAACATTATGTGCTGCTTCTTCTTCTTCATCACTAACATCTTCAAGATGTGCTCCTCTTCTCTGGGCTATCTCTATAGCTTCAAGCCTAGTTGCAATTTGCCTCAACATATCCATGATAGCATTATCATTTCCTCTACCACGAACCATCTTGACAATCAGGTTCTAGCAAGATCATAACCTTCTACAAGTTATAGGTTAGATCTCAGATCTACCACCCTACAACCAATGCCAATAAGGTTCTCCATGATCCAATCCACAAGAAAGAACTCGCTCTGATACCATTTGACACAGGGGCAGGGTAGATACAAGCAGAATCAAGCAGAATTGAGTCCACTTGAATCTACAACAAGCCCTTACTCAAAGTTACACAATGGAAGAAATATAATATCACATGAAATCAATGGAAACACAATGGATATGAGACAATCAACTGGCATCAAAAATAGAGAATTATATTATTTCTTTCAACATGCCTGGCTGTGAGGCCTTCCGGGTTTCGGCCTTATACAATGAGAATTATGAATTCAAAATTACAACTTGCATCCTATATTTTTCTCCAATGATGTATCTTGATAATACTTCCTATATCTTTCCCATGATGATCTACTACATCAATCTAGGCCCCTTATATAGCCAGCTAAGCCACAGGTCAGGTAGTCAGGCATTTAATTACAATATAGGTCCAATCTCAAGATTTAAACCAAAACTAATGCTAGAATGAATATAAATTGATGAAAATTTGGATTTAGGTCTTAAAATGACCCAATAACATGCCTTTAAGTGTGCAAGGTCCAATATGATCACACGGAACATCACAAGAATAAACACCACACATTTCACCGAAAAACTGGTAGGAAATAGGTCCCGAGGCAAAATATGCATAAATTTTTACTCATAATGAATTGGAGTTTGCACTCTTGGGAAATGATATTAATTTAGGTCCAATTTAATTCCTTAATTTTAAAAAATAAAATTCCTTATGGATCAAGATCTCCAATATGAACAATCAGTACCAAAACTGCAGGAACCGCTCGGACGTGAAACTGGTAGAAAATAGGTCCTGTGCCAAAAAGGCCATAACTTTTGACTCATAATGAATTGGAAGTGGTGCTCTTGGAAAATGGTAGTAATTTAGGTTCTATTCAAGTCCTTAAGTGTGAAAAATAAAATTCCTTATGGATCAAGATAAACAACATGAACAATCAGCACCAAAACTGCAGGAAAACACTATTTCGACGGCAAGGAAAATAGCTGTAAGTTTGAAATAGTCCATCCAAACTTTATGTGCTCATAGGAGAAGGTTCCCAAATAGGTCCTCAAAATAATTTAATATTTTCACACCATGAAACTATCAAATGCAAATATTATAAAGAAAACTACAGCAAATAGGTACAGAAATCAGAAAATGTTTTTGGTTGATGCAAGATTGCCAAAGACCCAAGATGCTCCTGCATCATAATGACAACCTCAGAAGGCTCAATAGAGATAAAAATCTCCCTCTTTGGCATTAGTATCAAAACTTTGAATGTATAAAGACAAAAAATTTCTATGTGACTTATATCTCCTTATATCTCCACAATATACACATCAAAAATCTTGTAAGTACTAAGGACTCCCCCTTGGTGTATGCTCCCGGTAATATAGTATACATAAAATCCATGTACATAATTATTTGGCATAATATCATCTGATACATTTTTTTCTCCCTTTTTGATAGTAATGCCAAATACTCGCAGCTTGTCAAAGATTGACTAATGGGTTTTCTTCAATGACTCCAAGAGGTTTTCCCATTCCTCTTTCAAGTTGGTGAGAGCAATGTGGTCAAGACCGACTTGTCCATGCATGTCAAAGATGTTTTCTAACATTGAAATTTCTAGTGTTGCAACTAATAGCTTGGCTTTGACAATATGTGCTTAAAAAATTTTCAGGTATGGAATGAGTTCGGTTTGCAACTTAGTAACCTGATCTGTTAGGTGCACTTCTTGTTTCTTCAAATTTGCTATCAGTTGCCGGAGTTCCTGAACTTAGTGAATATGCTTTAGGAAAGCACGTGGCTCAGTGATAGCTGCATTGGTACTTGACTATATTTTTTCTTCCAAACCTTTGATCTTTTCACTGACTTCAATAGTGAAGGTGTCTAGAGTACAAAGCTTCAATAAGTATTGACAAATTGTCTGGGTGATGGATTTTTTTTCAGTAATTACCTCAGATAATTTGACCTTAAGTAATGCCGCTTCTTGGCTGATTTTCTCTGCTAATTTGTGTTATATTCTAGATTCTGCCCTTTCTTCAATTCATTTATTTTCATTGGTGTCTAGGGCATTGATCTTCTTGGCAAGTGTAGCAAGTTGATCTATAATAGGTGTATCCTCATCAATATTTATCTTAGGTACTACCTGTTGGAGGATATCCCAAACATCATTTAATACTTCTTTTCATTTGTGCTCTTTCTTTAGCTTCTCTTGCACTACCTTCCTTGAGCATAACTCCCCATATTTACTCAAGTCCTCAGGGCTTAAAGTCCTTGGGTCACACTCAAGTATATTAATCACTTCATCTAGGGTGACTAGCCCTTTTCCTTTCTTCTTCTTCTTCTATGCTAGGGGTGATTTCTTCTCAATGATAGCAATGGATCTATCTCAAGTCTTTAGAGTGTCCTTCCTTGTTAGCACTTGTTCTTCCTTCTTCTACTCCTCGGTAGTGGTGGTCTTTGTTGTTGTAGTAGGAGTCTCGGTTGTGGTGTTCAGTGGGATCACCTCTATTGCCTTTGGTTCCTATGTGTCCTTTGCTTCATCTGGTTCCTTTGGTTCACTGGAAGGTGCCTCTGTATGTGTAAGCTCATCTATCTCTACAAGTTTCTTTGTGTTTTGATCTCCTATTCTATCTTTGTTTTTCTCAGGATCTAAGCCGTCGGGTTGTACTTGGAAAATAATTTTAGCTACTTCAGCAAGTATAGGAAGTTCACCTAGTAGTCATGTAAATAGACTGTCAGTGTCTAGTGTTTCATCTTTGTTTGGTGCAATATTTACATCTTCATCATCTTGGTCATCAGGATCACCCTGTGTGATGTCTACAATAAGTACATTGTCATCGGTTTTCTTCTCCAGTTGGATTTCAACTTTATCCAGTGCATCCTGTGAAACTTTTATTTCTTCCTTATCCTTGGTTATAGCAATTGCCTCGATAACTGATATATTCATACTCTTTGATTTCTTTGCTAGTCCTTCATCAATGTAAATACATTTACCTTTAGAATTTTGTCTCTTCTTAGATAGGTTCAAAAATGCTTGTTACTCAGCTTTTTCTTGGGCTTTCAGAATTGATGTCCATATAGAATCAGTAGTGATATACATATCTACTACATTGTCATCCATGATCATTAAGGCTCTATTCTTGATCATAAAGTTTTCTTGGTACTTGGTCAAGTATTCACTAACTTGTCCAAAGCTTAAGTATGCAGCGGCCCAAACTAGAGAGCATTCTCTCTTTCTCTTCTCGATGTCTAATGCAACAACCCATTTCTCAGTAATTATATCATCCAATTTCTTCAGTAATGCACAGGAAAACTCCATTGGAACTTTCTTAAAATTTATCATCATTTGGATGACAACTTCTTCAATTTTAGTTTGATCTTCTTTTGGCATTTTGTCAAATCTATCTAGCAAGGGATCAGTGAGGTCTCCATGTTCAATTATGTCCTCAATGACTTCATCTATTGTTTTGGCCTTGTTACTAACCACTTTGAATTGATTTACATCATCTTCTATCTGTGTATCCTCTAGATCTTCCTTATTTCTTATGTATTTCTTCCTTTTCTTTGGTGCCTCAGATACAACCTTGTTCTTTCTCTTAATGTATTCCTTTGTTGGTGTAGCTGCTCTTCTTTTTGTTACTTTTACTGCTTCCTCCTTCTTGGTAGGTGGTGCTGCAGTTGACAAACATGTCCTCATACCTTCATGTATAGGTGACTGCTTCTTTGTAGGAATTTTAGGTGGAGGAACTTGTGTAGGATCTACTTCTTTGTCAGACTTGGTCTCCTCACTATCATATGGTTCGTCGGCTAACTATAGCTGACCTTCGGTTGCCTATTCGACTAGTATCCCTTCAGATGTTTCAGACTTATCTCCATATTTAGCAGTGAGATCTTTTTTCATCTTATTTACCTTTCTAGTTATTTTACCGATCTCAATATTTGTAGATATTCTAGATTTGGCTTCTTCATATACTCTGAACCTAGTGGCTATGAGATCCTTCGATACTGCAAGTAGAGCATTAATAGATTTCAATGTGAAATCATGGTCTATTTCATATCCCATCGGTGCCAACCATTTTATCCTAGGCTCAACTACTTTTATCAAGGTATAATCGGTGTTGACCACAAAACATATGTCATCTTCAAATTTCTAAACTAACTCCCTTGGAATTCTGCTTCTCTTTTGCATTTTAGATTGAAATTCAATGAAGTGTGCATTAAAATCTACATTAAACTTATCTCCTAACTTGTTCATCATTTCACCAATTTGTTTTCTTATCGGTACATCCGGTATCCAATTTACTTTACCGGTGCCAAGCACATACTTTTGTAAATAGAGGAATATACATGCAAGTAGATATCTTTACTTACATGTGTCAGATTTATTTTTCCTTATGTTCTTCATATTCTCTTGAAGTTGATGAAATAGTACCTAGGCAAGATCAACTTGGTGACCTTTCACTACAATTTTATGCACCATGTCTACTGCACTATAGGGTATGCTGTTGAGTCTACTTGATTGAAATAGCTTGTATCTGATCACATGTGCTACAAATTTTACTGTCGGGTCCTTGATTGCTGAAATCTTCAATGCCTGACCATCCCATTAAGCTCCAATGTATTTATCAACATCCGGTCATGAAGAACTTCAGAAAGCCTTAGCTTTGTCAGTTGTAGGGAGCCTAGTAACCCTACTGATTATTTTCTTGTTGACCTCAATTGGTTTATCCAGCCAGAACTTGTCATTGTGATATCTGCTCAAAATTATTCTAATCCAATCTGATTTGAATGATTGTGGCAAATGTGTCAAATATGATAAACCTGATTCCTCAATCTTCTTATAGTCTGATTTCATTTTTCCATCAGGGCCACAGAGTGGTTGATATGCTACAATAGTTTCAAAGTCCCCAACTTCTCTGATTTTGCAGTGAATCTAAGACCTTATGTCTTCTATCAGTAAAACCCTTTCTGGTATACTAAAAAATGCACCCATTGTATCTGTCTGTGTTGTGACCTTAGGATGTGGCTTAAACTTTGGTTTGAAAAAAATTTCCCTAATGATTAGATTAACTTCCTCTTCAACACTTTGATTTTTGCTTACAGATGATGTCGATGCCATAAATTAATTCTAGGGTTTTAGCAAGCAACATGATAGGAAGTGTTTGATTGCAAATGAACTTACTCAGTATCATGAAGAGTGATGTTAGTTCGATCTAGCGTAGCCTTGAATCCTTAAAAAAATCTTTTAGCTCAAACTCTGCTCTTTGAATTCTCCACTCTTCAAAATCACATTGTAGAAATGAACTTTGTTCCCATGTATTTATAGACTTTCGATGTTCCTCCTCAAAATTTTATGTAATAAATGCTCCATCTAACTTTTGGTACGACACAACTATCAGCTCGGTGACTACTAAAACTTTCATCTGCTCGGTTAACATAGGCTTTCTTCATTAGTTGATACATATGCTTGGTTAACCTTAGATAGTGATGACCGACGGGTAACCAACTCTTGGTCTCTCTTTTACCAACTGTATAACATTGTTAGCTCATGACAACTAAACCATAGTGCATCTTTATTCATTCTTATTTGGTATAAGAACATTATGCATAAGGAATTGTATGTAAAATGTGATCTTTTCAAATATCAGTCCCATATGTTGGGAGTTCCCTTTGATCTTCAACTTGTAGATTTATACTTTCATGGATAACTACAATAATACTTTGACTCTATCACCACTCCAAAGTCTACAAGGAAGAGGGCCAATTAACAAGGATCAAAGAGATCCTCCTACACTTTGAGCCAAGATGCTTAGGCAGGTGTACCCTTGATTCACTTCTTCAAAGGAATCATAAAATATTATACAACTATACCCCTTACTAACTGATTTAAGATTTTATCATTTGCATGTGTGTGTGATTGATGATGATGGACTGCCTCTAGCGAAAGGATCAGTGCCTTAACCAGGGCATAGAGTCACCTAATAGTATACATCAACTGAAGACCTTAACTCAAACACAATTGAATTTAGGATAAGTGCTTTGCCTATTATCCCTCTCACTCACATATCAGGACATCAAATTCTTATCAAGCCATGAACTCACTGAGACTACCTAAAAGACTTTAATCCTAACTTTGTTAGGAACTCAAAGATAATCTCAAAATACTCTTTGTTTACCATATAATAACCCACTTTGTGAAGTTAACATATATGAGCTCAAGAACAAAACAAAAAGACATACACCACTATAAGATTGGAATTCAACTATATTCTCATTAAGACTTGCAGAATCAATACATTATCAAACATCAAAATGCCAAAGAAACAGACCCAAAATCTAGGCTCTCCCTACTCAGTATAATACCATCAACAACAACTAGGGACCAAAACTTTTGGAACCAACACTAAGTCAAAAATCCTACAATACATACCCCCTAGTCATCTTGGAAACCCAAAACAGGTTGTACCAAGCTATAGATGACTAGGGTTAGGGTTTCACCCACTAAACCCATTAGAAATTGTCACAAATTAATTACAGGGGAAGAAACCCAAGAAACCAGGAGAAAGAAAATCTCAGAGTGATTCCAATCATGAAAAATCTCACTGAGAGGGTACTGAGAACCACAACAAAATCCAAAATGTCAACTTGTTTAGCCACCTACAGCACGCCTTGAGCACAAAAAAACCATAGTACAGACCCCTGCAGATGATCATGGCACACCGTGGACCACACTGCAATAGCAAGCACCACCAAACAAATCAAATTTGGTCATGAAAGCATTCAATTTTGGTCCTTTCTATCATTGGGAAACCTTGAAAAATTCAAATTTGAAAAACAACGGTCACACTCATGGCACCAGCAGCAAATCAGTGGTCAAAATTTGAATCTCGATCAACATTAAGTCCTGATCATCTGATCTTTCTATTTCACGGTCTTTAAGTCTTAACTCAACCACCACCCTCGGTTTTACCTCTAGTGAACACATGACAAGGTATTTCTTATTCATAAAATAAAACCTTAACTCACCACTTAACGCTGTGAACTATCAACCAATGGAATTTAACTCATCCTAGCTACATCTGGTGAACTGGTGACCGAAGGCTTTCGTCAATTCACAAATAACTTTATCTGTCTGCCAAATAGTTTAGCGATCACATGAATACACACTCACTAAATCACTAGCCATTTTAGAATACCACCATTTCATTTCGTGAATGAGTGAAAAGCACTAAAAATTGTTGGGCCACTAAACAAATTTATTAGGACCGCCAAACCATTAGACCCCCACCTATCAGAAAATTGACAGTCATCTCATCTTCACATGGTCTGACAAGATTCTTCCAGATCATAAGACAATCATTGATCTAAAATCTCCTCCCTACCCTAACAACCCCCTAACACTGAAAGAAATCAATGGCCGTCGCAAAATGTCAAACCTCTAACAAATCCTATAAGAACTTATGATGTTCATTGATTTACTAACAATGTCAGGGCCCTTTGACGCATTCGAAAACTAGGTCCCACTGATAGTATATCCAATCACTCACCCGTGGACCAATCAAGGCTTGCCATTTGTACTTACATGTCACTTTGGACCCACCTTTGTTAGCCTTCTTTAGGGAATGCATCAGATGGCCATCATTAAAGTGTTATGTTAAAACCTATGCATCTTCCCTCAGTGGTATAGTGACGATCCTTGATTCTGCTCACTCGTTAACAAGTCAATAGGGAAGGAAGATAGGGCCCACCGAGATAGATGGCATACCATCACAAGTTTGCATGTCAGAGACCTCTGACACCAAACAGTCTTGTGAATTAACGAGAACCACATTTTAAAGGGGCAAAACCTTGGAAATATTAAAAAGACAAACTAAGGAAAAATAAAGGCGCAAGACCTTAGGAAATATTTAAGGCCGCTAGGGGTAGAAAGTTAGGAAAAATTAACAACTAACCTTGCAAGGTGATAAAATATTAAAGCACATGCATTATTGAGATTTTAAGTGACCCAATAAAGTAACAAAAAATTAGAACAGGGCCAAACGACTTAGGGTTTTGTATGCAATGGCTAGTTTTTCAAAAATTTGAACCAAGGGCTTGAGGCAAAGACCTAAAAACAACTACAAAGACCAGGGGGAAAATGCTATAGCCATGAAATTTTTTGCACGTGCTAACAGTGGCTCTGTCTGGGGATGTATGCCTCCTGCAGGCATAACAAGGATCTAGAATCATTGGTTCAAACAACTGAGAGCCACAAGGAAAAACCCTAGGAACTAGGACAAAATGAAACAGGGGTAAGTAGCTTATTTACAGAATTTACAATTTATACAGACCTGACTACTATTCATGGAAAATAGAAAAACTTCAATTGAAGTATTTCTTCAAGAATTGTCCATGAACTGGCAATTCCTGAACTTCACCATTTAATTCCTTGACAATGTATGAATCTTGGTCCCATTTCTCATGAATTAGGTATGGCCCTAGCCAAATGGGATCAAATTTACAATGTTTTCCTTTATCCTCCAATCTGGCATTCCAAATTAATACCAAATCACTAGGTTCAAACTTCCTTTCAACAATCTTCTTATCATATAAATTTTTAACCTACAACTGCAATCTGGCATTTCTTACAACTGATTCTCTCCTAATTTCATCCAACCTAATGAGGTCCTCAATCCTCAATTGTATCTCATCATCTATGCAATACTCATATAACTGAACAAATTTATACATTTCCAACAAATTATTTTAAGGCATCCTTGCATGTATTCCATATACTAGGTCAAATGGTGCATAACCAATTGCCCTCATCACAGTTACCCTATCAGCCCATACAGCTAGTGGCAGTTATGAATTCCATGCCTTCTTATTCTTTTCAAGAATTCTCTTTAGAATTTTAATCAAACTCTTATTAGTAGATTATGCCTGTCCATTTCCTTGTGGATGATAAAGTGAGGAATTAGAAATTTGAATTCCCAAACCTTTGCAGAATTCCTTGTATTCAGTAGACCTGAAGCACATTGCATTATCACTAACTATCCTCTTAGGGAAACCAAACCTTGTAACAATATTGTTCAATAAGAAATCAGTCACCACCTTGCTGGTTGAATTTCTTATAGGTATAGCCTCTACCCACTTTGTAAAGTAATCAATGGCAACTAAGATCCATGAGTGTCCTCCACTAGACTTGTTTGGTATTTCCCCTATGAAATCAATTACCCATTGTTGGAAAGGAGCTTGTAGTTCTACTAGTTTTAATGGCATGTTACCTGAAAATTTAAGCTTACCAGAGAACCTTTGACAAGCATCACACCTCCTCACCAACTGTTATGCATCCTTGAAGATTGTGGGCCACCAGAATCCTGCTCTCAAGATTTTATGAGTAGTTGTCTTACCCATGTAATTCCCACCACAAAATCCCTCATGCATTTCTTTCAACAATACTTCAGCCTAATTTTCATCTACACTTTTCAAAAGTATGTAATCTAAATTCTTTCTATACAATTTACATTTCACAATTACATACTTGATGGCTTGTAATTTTAATGTCCTCCTCTAATTATCATTCATTCCTGCTAGACATCTCATATTTCTCAAGTAATAAATAATATCTTGATACTAGATACAATCATCCATGTCACATGTATAATCAATTTTAGAATGATTTACCTGATTTGCATCAAGATTGGATTGAGCCATCAATTTTTCCAATCCCTGTCCTCTAACCAATTTAGTAATCTAGACATCAACATTGAATTCTTGGATCCTATTAATCCATCTGCATCTTCTTCCAGACACCTCCTGCTATGAGAAAATATCCTTCACAGCCACACTTGGCACAAAAGCAATCACAACAGCCCCCATCAAGTAACACCTAAAAGCTTTGACTACCTTCACAAGTGCATATGCTTGTTTCTCATTTATGTCATACTTCAATTATGTAGCCTAAAAATATTTACTAAAGAATGCAATAGGCTACTCAAAACCATCCTTATTCTTTTGTAACAAAACTGCAACAATAGTGTGAAAAGATGCAAAGGAAAAGATGTGCATTGGGACATTATAATCAGGTGCCTTAAGCACCTGTGCATCTTTGATAGCCTACTTTATATTTTTGAAATCCTCATCAGGCTCACCCTCCCAATTTATTGTAGATCCCATCCTCAACATCTTAGAAATAGGTCTAGTAACCTCTGCAAAATTTGTCACAAACCTTCTTAAGAAATTGACCTGACCAAAGAAGGATTGAATCCCTTTAACATTCTTTGGTCTCTAAATTTTATCAATGGCTACTACCCACTCAAGGTCAATTCTAACTCCTTGCTTGCCAACCAAATGGCCAAGCAACTTACCTTCAATGATACCAAAAGCACATTTCCTTGGGTTTAATGAAATGCCAAATTCTAAGGCCCTCACAAATATTTTTTCCAAATGAGTACAGTGATCATCTTCCCTCTTGGAATAGGTAGTTAAATCATCTTGATAAATAACAAGGAAATCATTAATAAAATCTGAAAAGGCAACATCCATTGCCCTCTGAAAAGTAGCACCAGCATTTGTGAGACCAAAAGACATTCTCACATAAACATATGTCCCCCAAGGTGTTGTGAAAGCTATCTTGAATTGTTCTGATTCTTTGACAATTACCTTATTGTAACTAGAGAAACCATCCATCATAGACATCAATTTTGATCCGGTCACTCTCTGCAACATAGCTTCCATATTGGGCAGACAATAGTTATCTTTTAATGAGCTGATGTTCAAATTCCTGAAGTCCACACAAAGCCTAATGTCACCATACTTTTTTCTCATAGGAACAAGGTTTGAAACCCAAGAAGAGTGCCTTATAGGCTTGATAATTCTAGCATCTCTCAGCTTCATTAACTCTTATTGCATCTTGGGTGCCAAAGTAGGATTTATAGGCCTTTTTTTTTTCTGGAAAGGTTTAGCATCTTCTTTCAATGGAATAATATGCTGAAAAAAGTCTTCTCTATAAACCTTTAGGTCATCATATGACCATGCAAAAACATGCCAAAATTTTCTTAACAATTCAATCAAATATTTGTTTACCTTTTGAGATATATCTCTACCAATGTATACTTTCTTAGGTGCTTCATGTGTTCCAAGATTTATCTCTTCTAGATCAGCATGATCTTCTCTTTTGATATTATTTTGAACCCTATCTTGGTTATCAAAGATAGTCTCCAAAACAACAAGCCCCTTGGGCACCTTGTTAGTTCTAAGTTGAATAACTTCATTGCCAAAGAAAACCTCCTTTCCTTCTACTGACTCAACCAAGGATGAACAATCAAATTCCTAACCATGATACTAATCTTCACAATTCATAAACTTCAAGATATCATTATCATCATCAAAAAATTGCCAATTTTCAATATTGTCTAGTATACTAGGCCTAGCCTGAATTTCAACATTAGAGATACCAGCAAAAGTAATATCACTGGGATTGATTGCAATATTGGCTAACAAGTCAGCCATCTTATTGTTACTCCTATCCTTCCACTCAATATTGAAGGCATCAAAATGTTCAATCAAATCCAAAACTACATTCCTATATTGTTTCAACCTCTTGTTCTTGGAAGCATATACTGACCTAACTTGGGACACCACCAACTCAGAATCACCAACAACACTCAAACGCTTAATACCATGCTTTTGTGCCAACCTCACTCCTAACAACAATGCCTCATATTCTACTATATTTTTGGTACAAAATAAATTCAATGTGAAAGAAAATTTGTAGGTGTTTCCATTAGGAGAAATAAGTAAAATACCTGCTCCTACTCCATCCTTGCAATATTCACCATCAAAATACATTACCCACAAATCACCCTTCACATAATTAAAACTTACCTCAATAGAGATAGGTGACAAAATAGGTTCCTTTTCAATTACAGGGAACTCTACCCTAAAAGCATTAATATCAGTATCCACAAAACATGTAGTCTCATTGTCAATATTCCTTTCAATCATGTGGCATACTCTTGGCTCTCACTCAATCTTGACAAATTGATCATCAATCTTGAAAGTGGCATAGGACAAATCACACTGTAAGCTTCCACCCATGGAAACACTCGACTTTCTAGATAGCAGCATCCCATAATGAGGAGGTATGTCCACCACCAAAACACTCATTGTTAACTCTTTCTCTGGATATGTTGCCAGCCTATATGGCATTGCATTGATAGTCCCAATGACTGGTACCTCCCTCTAATCCATTGTACAACATCTACCTTGAACTGTATCAACTTTAAGGCCCAACCTCTCCATAATCTTAAAAGGCATAATAGTATTAGAGGCACCACTATCAATCATACAATTTCTTAGTTTCATTCCATTTACAAGAACACTTAAAAAGAATGGATCAATGTTTTCAAGGCTAGCATTGACAGAACTATCCAAATATATAGGAGAAATTTGAGATACAATTCCCTGAGCAATAACATCTTTCAAAGCTTTATCCTAAGATCCATTGCATGCAACATCATTATTATGAACATTATCTACCCATGCAATAGCTCTGTCTTTGTGTTCAAGGATCCTCAACAATTCTGACAATGGAACCTTAACTATAATTTGGGACAATACAGCTAACATATCAATAGGAGTAGAGGAAGGAATCTCAATCTGCACTGCTTTAATATCCTTTTGCTTATCTGATACATTAGGTGTATTAGCCACCCTCATTTTTTCAATCTTAGCCATTGTGTTAACTGGCTTCTCAGTCTCACTTGAAAATATTTCAACTCCAACTCCCTTAGGCTCACAATTCTTACCCTATACATTCTTGAATTTCACCATGTGATCACCTTTTGATTTGTTCTCATTAGGATCTCCAGAGTTGGCACTCTTTATAAACATTCCTACAACTTTTCCATTTGTATCCCTTGCCACCATACCTCTAGTTTGCACTTGGGCAATCATTTCTATAGTAATCCTATCCATCTCTTCTCTAGAAGGTCTTCTTAAATTTACTATTTTAGAAGAAGAGTTCATGTTACATGTCTTCTTTTCAATATCTTCACCATAAAAAAAAACCTCTTGATGAAATAGGGCCTGATTGTGTCTCTTCACATTTACATCTGCTTCTTCATCAAAATTAGAATCATCTTCATAGCCTAGATATGAAGTAGCCATGTTGCATCCAACATCATCTTGATATTCTTCTTGATCTATCTCCTCACTGCCACCATCTTGATTTGCAGCCATAGAATGTGCAACCACATAATGCTCTATAGAATGAGGGGACTAGCATGCAACACACCAAGGTATGTCCTCCATGACATTTATTGAAGCTTTTTTTAGAGGGTCAGGGACACCTTTGTCATTGTTATTTCTTATAGTAGGGACAATAGGCTTTCCATCCTTCCATTGGGTGTTGTAGGGGTAGTTCTACAATCTATTCTACTTATTGAAATTGTTGTTGAAATGAGACCTCTCATTGGTAGGAGCACTGATGTTCCTATTTGTAGGTGCCTTCAAATCTTTCAATGCATTGAGCACCTTATCCAATTTGTCTTCTTCTTGCCTCCTAGTTCCAACAGTCCTATCATTTTATTTTTTGTATTTCTTGTCCCCAAACAACTTAGGGTCATCTCTCTTCCCACCCAACTTTCCTAATATCTTCATATTGTTCTCAATATTGACAAAAATCCTAAAAGCATCTTTAAGAGTTTTTGGTTCTTTGTCCCTCAACAAGTATCCCATCTTTCTATCAAATGCATTGAAGTATGTAGTTAGACAAACATTGTCATCTAACCACATAACTTGGAACAACTTATGCATACCCTTCTAAAATCTCATGTTGAATTTAGCTGCAGACTCATTCTGATTTTTCCTTATGGTATTGAATTCATTCAACATGAAACTAGCATTAGGCCCATCACCATACTACTCTCTAAAACATCTCTCAAAAGAATCCCAAGTATCAATACATTTATTAGGAAGTCTCTTAAACCAATCTCTAGCATCCTCCATTAGAGATTGAACAAACAATTTCATGACTACATCCTCATGCTCTACCTCATAATCATTAAGCATATCAACAAATAACCTAAGATGCTCCTCACAACTAATAGCATTATTACCAGCAAACTTAGGTACCTTATCTCTTATATCATTTGGAAAAGCATTCGGGTAGCCAGGAATCCCATCAAAACTAATTTTCCTATAGCTTTCTAATTGCATAGGTCTTCTTTGAAAACTTGAACTAGTATTAACCCTAGGATCAACATTTGCATTTACATTTCCATCTACTTGTGCATTTGACTACTATCTAGGATCAACACCTATCCTAGCAGATGAAGAAGGAATTGAGCTAGTAGTAGCATTACTAAGTGGACTAGTAGTAGTCATAGATGGCATACCTAGTTTAGTAGTAGATGGACCAAGAGAATTTATAGATGGAGCCTTCAAGAACTAGATCTTTCTTCTCTTTTCTACAATGGAAGCTTCAATTTCAGCCTTTTCTAATTCTCTTGCAAGGTCCTCATCTTCTTTTGGTCTTCTTTCTGTCTCCGTTTCCTTATTTGAATTGGGTGGTGGGACCCCTATTATTGTCAATGATTTGATTGTTTGATGTCCCACCATATTTTGCTTTCCTTTCTCACCAGCAGAAATAGCAGGCCTAGTGATCTCATGCTCATTCCCACCCTTAGGCAAAGGAGCATAACTTTGCACTTGTCTGATCATAGGACCCTCTTCATCAAACTCATGATCTTGCAACAAGCATTCCTGCTCACTTCTTAGAGCCTCAAGATCACCAAAAACATCATGTTGCAACACCCTAGGAGCAGAAGCAAGCATCTTGTTTCTCTCCTTCATCTCATTAATCTTTCTAAGGAGAGACTATGTTTCTATTAGAGAATTCACCTTTTTAGCCTCTCTCCTCTTGTAACCTCTTATGTATGGCATCTCATTCTATCAAGTGTAACCTTAGTGCATTTAAATCATCTGGGTCTACCATAAGGTCATTAGAACCTAATGAAACATCCATATTAGTAAGATTTTGATATGGGAAGTGGACTTGCCTTGGTCTCATGGGCTCCCTTCTAAAATTATCTTCATCAAGATCTAAATCAATCTCCAAACCCATCTCTCTGGCCTGCTCATCCTAACCTATAGGAAATGGACCCTTGTCCTGAAATATAGCCTCTAGGGTATCATAAAATCTTTCTTTAGAGAGACCACCATCTGATCTAGAAACTCTATCTTGTGAACCTTCCTCACTTGAGGAAACATGTGGTGCTCTACCTCTGGTATTTCTTTGTTATCTTATGGGAGCACTAGTAGACTCACCATTCCTTCTGATCCAACTCTTCCTCTCCTATCTAGGCAATTGCTCCAGAGTGACCTCTGGATTCTTTTTGACAAAGGACCTAGTATTCATCCTCTTGTCCATGATTTACAGCTTATAGCACTGGTTCTAACCTTTTGATTCACCACCCACTAAGTGGGAAATCATCACCGAATATAATAGGAAAACAAGAGTGCATTTAACAACCTTTATCTTCTAGACTCTCCCCAGTAGAGTCACCATTTTTTTGGGAGTTCCCTTTGATCTTCAACTTGTAGATTTATACTTTCATGGATAACTACAATAATACTTTGACTCTATCACCGCTCCAAAGTCTACAAGGAAGAGGGCCAATTAACAAGGATCAAAGAGATCCTCCTACACTTTGAGCCAAAATGCTTAGGCGACTATACCCTTGATTCACTTCTTCAAAGGAATAAAAAAATATTATACAACTATACCCCTTACTAACTGATTTAAGATTTTATCATTTGAATGTGTGTGATTGATGATGATGGACTGCCTCTAGAGAAAGGATCAGTGCCTTAACCAGGGCATAGAGTCACCTAATAGTATACATCAACCGAAGACCTTAACTCAAACACAATTAAATTTAGGATAAGTGCTTTGCCTATTATCCCTCTCACTCACATATCAGGACATCAAATTCTTATCAAGCCATGAACTCACTGAGAATACCTGAAAGACTTTAGTCCTAACTTTGTTAGGAACTCAAAGATAATCTCAAAATACTCTTTGTTTACCATATACTAACCCACTTTGTGAAGTTAACATATATGAGCTCAAGAACAAAACAAAAAGACATACAGCACTATAAGATTGGAATTCAACTATATTCTCATTAAGACTTGCAGAATCAATACATTATCAAAAATCAAAATGCCAAAGAAATAGACCCAAAATCCAGGCTCTCCCTACTCAGTATAATACCATAAAAAACAACTAGGACCAAAACTTTTGGAACCAACACTAAGTCAAAAATCCTACAATATATACCCCCTAGTCATCTTGGAAACCCAAAACAGGTTGCAACAAGCTACGAATGACTAGGGTTAGGGTTTCACCCACTAAACCCATTAGAAATGGTCACAAATTTATTACAGGGGAAGAAATCCAAGAAACCAAGAGAAAGAAAATCCTGGAGTGATTCCAATCATGAGAAATCTCACTAACAAGGTACTGAGAACCACAAAAACATCCAAAATGTCAACCTATTTGGCCACCTATAGCACACCTCAAGCACAAAAAAAACATAGTACAGACCCCTGCAGATGATCATGGCACACCTTGGACCACACTGCAACAACAAGCACCACAAAACAAATCAAATCCAGCTATGAAAGCATTCAATTTTGGTCCTTTCTGTCACTGGGAAACCCTCAAAAATTCAAATTTGAAAAACAACGGTCACATTCATGGTGCCAGTAGCAAATCAATGGTCAAAATTTGAATCTCGATCAACTTTAAGTCCTGATCATCCAATCTTTCTATTTCACGGTCTTTAAGTCTTAACTCAACCGCCACCCTCAGGTTTACCTCTAGCAAACATGCGACAAGGAATTTCTTATTCACAAAATAAAAC
The DNA here is from genome assembly GCA_027943335.1 of Chamaecyparis obtusa. Lineage (NCBI taxonomy): Eukaryota > Viridiplantae > Streptophyta > Pinopsida > Cupressales > Cupressaceae > Chamaecyparis > Chamaecyparis obtusa. Next base: position 394,544 of record BSBK01005551.1, on the reverse strand, counting down.
TTTAACTCACCACTTAATCCCATGAACTGGTGACCAAAGGAATTTAACTCATCCCAGCTACATCTAGTGAACTAGAGACTGAAGGCTTTTGTCAGTTCGCAAAGAACTTTATCTATCTACCAAATAGTTTAGCGATCACTCAAATACACACTCACTGAATCGCCAACCATTTTAGAATACCTTCATTTCATTTTGTGAATGAGGAAAAAGAACTGAAAATTGTCAGGCCACTAAACAATTTATTAGGACTGCCAAACCATTAGACCCCCGCCTGTCAAAAAATCAACAGTCATCTCATCTTCGCATGGCCTAACAAGATTCTTCCAGATCATAAGAGAATCGTCGATCTAGAATCTCCTCCCTGCCTTGACAACCCCCTGACACCGAAAGAAATTAATGGCCGTCACAAAATCTCAAACCTCTGACAAATCCTATAAGAATTTATGCCATTCATTGATTTACTAACAATGTCAGGACCCTTTGACGCATCTAAAAACTAGGTCCCACTGACAGTATATCCAATCACTCACCTGTGGACCAATCAAGGCCTGCCATTTGTACTTACATGTCACTTTGGACCCACCTTTGTTAGCATTCTTCAGGGAACACATCGAACAACCATCGTTAAAGCATTATGTTAAAACCCATGCATCTTCCCTCAATGATATATCAATGATCGTTGATTCTACTCACTTGTTAACAAGTCAACAAGGAAAGAAGACAGGGCCTGCCGAGACAGATGGCATACGATTGTGAATTTGCATGTCAGAGACCTCTGACACCAAATAGTCATGCAAATTAATGAAAACCACATATTTTAAAGGGGTGAAACCTTAGAAATATTAAAACGGCAGACTAAAGAAAAATAAAGGCACAGGACCTTAGGAAAATATTTAATGCCGCCGAGGGTAGAAACTTAGGAAAAGTTAACAACCGACCCCGCAAGGTGATAAAATATTAAAGCACATGCATTATTGAGATTTTAAGTGACCTAATAAAGTAACAAAAAATTAGAACAAGGCCAAACGACTTAGGGTTTTGTATGCAATGGCTAGTTTTTCAAAAAATTGAACCAAGGGCTTGAGGTAGAGACCTAAAAGCAATTGCAGAGACCAGGGGGAAAATGCTATAGCCATGAAGTTTTTTGCACATGCTAAAACCATACATACCTATTTCACTTTAAGTGGAGGTATCGATGTCACCCAATCCAGTGGATGAGGTTTCACTGACAACATTACTTGACTCAACATTCTCATTAGGTGCCTTCTTCCACATAGTGTTCCTTAACTTTGTGATATCAACAATAGTATATCCACTTCCAAATATATGGTTTTCATCTAGTGCTCAATCTCTATAGTTCTTTCTTAAATGACTAACCTTATGGTAGTGCATACAAGCCATCCCAGAGTTTGTCTAGTTTCTTGATTGTCCAATCCGGCTCTTTCTATAATAGTTTGTTGCAATGTGTCCAGATCTACCACATACAACATAGTTAGTCCATGTATTATAATCCCAAACATAAGAGTTTCCTTGTCTCTTCGGTTGATATGGTCTACATTTTGGTTTCTCCTTAGGTGTGCAGACTTGCTTTATTTTTGCCTTAAAGTCTTGTGCAGTGTGTCCATGCTTGTTACAAGCATAGCATATTTTCTCCATAGTAGTATTATTAGCAAGATTATTTTTCTTAGCTCTACGCTCATAAGTAGGATGTCCAAACTTTCCATAGTAGTAACAATGTCCATTAAACTTAGGAGTGACAGGAGGTTTACCTTGTGCTTTGCATCTACACACATTAGATGTATGTCCCAGTTTTCCATAGTGATAACATGTCAACACTTTAGGTTTTTGATTTTAACTGACGTTGACTTGTTCATCTTGTTGTGATGATTCTCCTTCACCAGTGTAGCCTATACCAGCTTTGCTCCCAAATCTTCTCTGATTAGTTAAAAAGTCATCAATCTTCTTGGAGCTTTCCTCAGCAAGTTTCTTCATTTCATTTTTCTCCTATTGATTTTTCACTTCATTTCTTAGCTTCTCATTTTCTTCTCTGAGTCTTGCAACATCTTCTAGTTTTCTTAACAATTTTGCATTCACTCGGTTTACCTCTTGATTCACAGTCATCGCTTGATTAGTTACTTGGAAATGTTAGTCAGTGAGTCTTTGTATCTCACTTTCTTTGGTTTGAAGTTGTTCACTCATTTGTCTTTGATCATCAATTGCCAGGTTTCTTTCTTGCTCGGCTTGATTTGCTTTGTTCATTTTTATTTTCAGTGTTTTCACTTGATCAATTAAATATTGATTATTTTTAGATAGATCAGTGATTATGCTTTCAAATCCATCAGAGATGCTTCCAAAACTAGATCCAATATGCTCAAATATGTCATTAATAGGTTCTTCATGATAACCGATCTCATTTTGTAGTCTAGCTAGGTTCTTCCTTTCATCCAATAATTTCTTCAATCCTTCCTTGGCTTGCTTATACTATTCCATAAACATTTGCATTTGTATCTTCTGATTCTCAATAATCTTGTCAAGCTTGTATCTCTCCATGACTTCGATCTTAACCCTTTAGCGGTTAAACTATTCAATAAGAGAACTACGGTCTGATACCAATTGTTGGAATTAGGAGAGATAGGTACTGAGAGGGGAGGGGTGAATCAGTGCCTTCAAAACTTTACTTGTAAAACCTTTCAGATCTAAAACTATAAATAGTGATAACCGACCAATATAACTTGAATCTAATTGCATGAATCATTTATCCACTTAACACAAGTAAGTAAACAACATGAAATCCATAACAAAATCACATGACAATGTTGGAAACAATTGTCTGAAGGAAATTGCTACTCAAATTATGTATTGTCTCTGATGTCACACAATGTCATAGTCCGCAACATTTAGTACCTAACAAGCTCAGTCGGTCTGCCTATCAGTAAATTTAGTGCCTACCGAGTCCACTCGGTTATCAAAGAAAATTCAGTGTTTACCGAGTTTAGTCGGTTATCAAAGAAAAGATAGTGTTTACCGAGTTCAGTCGGTTATCAAAGAAAAGATAGCATCTACTGAGTTCAGTCAATTTTTGAGGAAAAAGGATTATTAGTTTTTACTGAGTTCCCTCAGTCTCCGAAAGATTGTAGAAAGTTATGGTCACTGAGCACCGTCAGCCATTGAAGGATTTTTTCAAATAAAGTTTGCTTAATTCAGCCGACTGTTATGCTAAGTAATGTCGATTTGACAAATCTAAAATCATATAAATAAAAGGTCAAATGTGAAAATAAGACATATACAGTAGAAGATATATAGAAGAAAAGTAGAAAAGGTGTGTGCAAATTTGTGAAGGATAATCAGATATCCTTGAGGTGCAGCAGAGATATATTCGATCAGGAAGGATTAGACTTATGCAGAATAGAACTCTGTAATCAGCAAGGCAGTTGCATTATTATACAGGTCATTTTCATTGTTACCTTCTTATCATTGTAACAGTGAATTCTGAATCTCTTAACCGAGTTGGTTTAACAACCATATTGTAAATCCTCTAACAAGGTGACAATTCCATTGAATTGTTTTCAAGACCTCTTACTAGGCCACTCCTAGCAGGGTGATTAAATCCTCTAACAAGGTCACACCTAACAGTGTGTTTTGTAACCTTTTACCGGGTTGGCTTCTAACCGGGCATCACTTCAGAAAAGTGAAAATCAGTATCTAGATACATTGGTGGTTTTTCCCATATTGGGTTTCCACGTTAAATCTTGTGTCTCTTGTGTTCTTAATTGCTATCTTAATCACATACAAGTGCTGATGAATATCTAAAGATAATTCACTAATACTTTCTGCATCTAAAAAGTTACTGCAATCTATTTACTGAGTGCTAAACAGATAATATTCATTAAGATATCCTAAGGGATCTGGAAAGAAATAATTGTTAAATGTTTTATGGTTGACTGATTCACCCCCCCCCCCTCTCAGTCAGTTCATCCATATTCCATCAATTGGTATCAGAGCTTGTGGTGCTTGCAGGAAGGGTTTCAAGGACCTAAGCTAAAGATTAGGATGTCTTACAAGAGGGAAATTTTGAAGCTCAACAGAGATAACTTTTCAACATGGCAAGGTCTCATGCGACTTCATTTGGATTCCATTGGTGATTCAAGATGCAAAGACATTGATGAAGAATACACAGTTCCTACTGGTGCATTAACTGTTGAAGACATTGCAGAGAAGAAGACTTATAACACCATGATGATAGACATTGCATCTGCTCTCAGCTATGAAGAATTTGATGATATTAAAGAATGCACTACTGCATATGAAATGTGGATGGCACTGAAGAAAATATATGGTGGTGATGCAAATGTGAAAAAAGCCAAAGAAGAAAGCCTAAGAGGACAGTTCCACAAGATGAATATGAAAGAAGATGAAAACATTGCAAAATATGTTGAAAGAATCAAAGCAAGTGTTAGTGCAATTAGAGCTTCTAGAGGAACAATCTCTGGTGAAACTATTATAAGTAAGGTACTTAAAACACTACTCCCTATCTATGCAATTAGAGTATCAGCTATTCAAGAAAGAAGATGTGAAAGAAACCACAATATAACTTTGGATGCTTTAGTTGGAAGATTGACAGCCTTTGAATTAGACAACTATGACAACTATGTTCCAAGTTCCAAAAATATTGAGTCATCATTTGAGGCCAAGGTTTCACTAAAGAAGAACAAGAAAATAAAATAAGTTCGGTCAGAAAGTGAAGAAGTATCAGAAGAAAGTTCTGATAGTGATCTTGAAATTGTAGAAGCATTACTTGCAAAGAAGTACTCTAAAGGGAAAGGTAAATATAAAGGTAAAAATCCTTTAATCTATTTTTCATGTGAAGAAATTGGACATATTTCAGCTAGGTGCCCAAACAAGTAGGTCAAGGAAGAGAAGAGAAGTCACAAGTACTATGGCAAAAATAATTTCAAATCATTCAAGGATAAAGGTAAGAAAACATGTTTTATGGCTAAAGATTCTGATGATAGTGAAGAAGAAATTGTCTTTATTGCTATAAAAGATGAATCTGATGATGATGAAGATAAGATGGCACTTATTTCTCATATAAGGAAAGATGATATATGGATAATAGATAGTGGATGTTCACACAACATGACTGGTGACAAGACAAAATTTGAATACCTAGAAGACTGTGATAGTGGCAATGTAATATTTGGAAACAATGAACCTTGTTGTATAAAAGGAAAAGGAAGAATCTCATTAACCAAAGAACTCATATGTGATAATGCTTATTGGGTTGAAGGACTAAAACAAAAGGTAACTTATTTTATCTTGATCTTAGTGAATATTCATGTTTTATTGCTCAAATTGAAGAAAGTTGGCTATGGCACAAAAGGTTATGTCATGTGAACTTTGATAACATGATAAAAATAAGCAAATTCAAGAAGGTTAGAGGCATTCCTACTTTGAAGAAACTTGATACTGGTCTATGTAAGAATTGTCAGATTGGCAAAATGAGTAAAACTAGTAAGAACTATCAGTCTACAGAAATTTTGGAAATTGTGCATACTGATTTATGTGGACCTATTGGAATACAAAGCTATACTGGAGATAAATTCTTTATTCTTTTCGTTGATGATTATTCTAGAATGATGACTGTTATGTATTTAAGAGAAAAGTCAGAAGCATTTGAAAAGTTCAAATGGTACTTGGCAAGAGTGGAAAAGGAAATAGGGAAGAGATTGAAATGCTTAAGATCAGACAGAGGTGGTGAATTCATCTCCCATGATTTCAACAACTTTTGCATTGAAAGAGGAATCAAAAGGTAGGTATCAGATCCTAGAACTCCTGAGCAGAATGGAATAGCAGAAAGAAGAAACAGATCTATTATGGATTGTGCAAGGACTCTAATGATAGAAAAGAACATCGCTATAAAGTACTGGAAGGAAGCTATCAGCACTACAGTTCATACCTTGAACCGAGTACAATTGAAGAAAGACACATTCAAAACTCCTTATGAACTATGGTATGGCTATAAACCCAATGTAAGTTACATGAAAGTATTTGGTAGCAAATGTTATATCTTAAAAGAATCCAGAAGAAATAAATTTGATGTGAAAAGTGATGAAGGAATATTCTTAGGATATTCTAGCAAAAGCAAGGCATACAAATGTCTGAACTTATCTACTCACAAAGTCATAGAAAGTATATATGTAAAATTTGATGAGTTTGCAGAAAAGACTGAAGAAGAAAGCAAAAGGGAACCTGAAAACTACAGAAGATTCATTTACATTGAACCTGAAACATTGGCAGACACAACTATCAATGAGGAAACTATATCTACTGAGCCGAGCACAGTTACCGAGTCACAGGAAGAAGTTCAAACTGAGTCACAAGAAGAAACCGAGTCACAAGAAGAAACTGAGACACAGGAAGAAATTCAAACCGAGTCTCAGCCTAAAGTTACCGAGAAAATATCTACTGAGCCCGAGCAACTTGAAGAAGAGATCCTAGAAGACAACAACATGAATCATTCAAAAAGAAAGGAACCTATACTAGCCAAATATGTCAGAACGAATCATACACCAGATCAAATTATTGGAAACAAATCAGATGGTACTATGACAAGAAGCAAGCTAAAAGGTACATGTCTGCTTACTGATTTTGAACCTAGAAATATCAAAGATGCATTGAAAAATGAAAGTTGGATTGAAGCAAGGAATGAAGAATTAGAACAAATACAAAAGAACAAAACATGGACTCTTGTACCTAGACCTAAAGCTAAGAATGTAATTGGAACAAAATGGGTATTTAGGAATAAGCTGAATGAAGATGGTCAAGTATCTAGAAACAAAGCTAGATTGGTATGTAAAGGTTATTCTCAAGAAGAAGGTATAGATTATGGAGAAAATTTTGCTCCTATTGCAAGATTAGAAGGTGTAAGAACTCTACTTGCCTATGCAGCACATAAAGGATTTAAGGTATATCAGATGGATATAAAATCTGCATTTCTCAATGGAATTCTTGATGAAGAAGTCTACATTGAACAACCTGAAGGTTTTGTTGATCCAAATAAAAAGGACATGGTTTGCAGGTTACACAAAGCATTGTATGGATTGAAACAAGCTCCTAGAGCATGGTATGAAAGACTCCATAACTATTTGATTTAGATTAATTTCAAAAGAGCCAATGATAACAGCAATCTGTATATTAAAGAAGGACCGGATGACAAAATTGTATTGGCAGAAATATTTGTAGATGATACTATATTTACAGGGAATGAGGATCAGTGCAAAGAATTTTTAGAGCAAATGAAAAAAGAATTTGAAATGTCTATGTTTGGTTTAATAAAATTCTTTGTTGGTCTTCAAATTCAGCAAAGCAAGAATGGTATATACATTACTCAATCTAAATACATTAAAGAAATACTTAAGAAGTTTGGTATGGAAGATTCAAAACCAGTTGGTACACCCATGTGTACTGGACTGAAACTTACCAAAAATGATGATTCAAAAGATGTAGATCAGACCTTATACCAATCTATGATTGGAAAATTGCAGTATGTAGTACACACAAGACCTGATATTGCCTTAGCAGTCGGTATAGTAGCTAGATTCTCAGCAAAACCTAAGGAAAATCATATGATGGCAATCAAAAGAATCTTAAGGTACTTAAGAGGAACTGAAGAATATGGTTTGTGGTATAAATTTGGAGGCAATCTAGATTTAAAAGTATTTACTGATGCTGATTGGGCAAGAAACATTGATGACAGAAAAAGTACAAGTGGTGGAGCATTTTTTCTTGGAAAAAGACTGGTATCTTGGACCAGTAAAAAGCAAAATTGCACATCTCAATCCATAGCTGAAGCAGAATATGTTGTTGCTGTAGTAAATTGTTCAAATATTGTTTGGTTTAAACAGTTATTGCAAGGTATGAAGGTTGAAATCAAAGAACCAGTTGTTATATTTTGTGACAATACTAGTGCAATAAACATTTTGAAGAATCCAGTGATGTATTCCAAAACCAAGTACATTGCTATTAAATATCACTTTGTCAGAGAATTGGTGCAGGACAAGGAAATCAGATTAGAATATATTCATACAAAAGAGTAGATTGCAGACATTTTCACCAAACCATTACCTAAGGATGCATTTGTGTATCTAAGAGGTAAGTTAGGGGTCATTCCCCTATCCGAGGCTCACTAAATACAATTTTAGTGATGCATCAACCCGAACATGATTGAAAATCAACCAGTTGATGCAGCATATTCAAGGAATCATTGCATATGAATCAGTACTTGAGGTACATTAGTTTACACCGGTAATATGTGAATTGTCTTTGGCATGTGTTGTCAAAGAGGGAGTTTTTGCTATGTCTTTGCTATTACTTCAAGAAATTTTCAATAGACAGAGGAAGAGTTTTCAAGAAACAGGAAGTTTGCTGACAGAGGGAGATTTGGATCTGAACCGAGCTAATTCTTTCAAATTTCTTATGCTATGACATATTGTGTTGCCATCAATGCCAAAGAGGGAGATTGTTGGAAACAATTGTCTAAAGGAAATTGCTACTCAAATTATGTATTGTCTCTGATGTCACATAATGTCATAGTCCGCAACATTCATTACCTACCGAGCTCAGTCAGTCTGCCTGTCAGTAAATTTAGTGCCTACCGAGTCCACTCGGTTATCAAAGAAAATTCAGTGTTTACCGAGTTCAGTCGGTTATCAAAAAAAAGATAGTGTTTACCGAGTTCAGTCAGTTATCGAAGAAAAGATAGCATCTACCAAGTTTAGTCAGTTTTTGAGGAAAAAGGATTATCAGTGTTTACTGAGTGCCCTCGGTCTCCGAAAGATTGTAGAAAGTTATGGTCACCGAGCACTGTTGGCCCTTGAAGGATTTTTGCAAATAAAGTTTTCTTAATTCAGCCGACTGTTATACTAAGTAATGTCAATTTGAAAAATCTAAAATCATATAAATAAAAGGTCAAATGTGAAAATAATACATATACAGCAGAAGATATATAGAAGAAAAGAAGAAAAGGTGTGTGCGAATTTGTGAAGGATGATCAGATATCCTTGAGGTGTAGCAGAGATATATTCGATCAGGAAGGATCAGACTTATGCAGAATAGAGATCTGTAATTAGCAAGGCAGTTGCATTATTATACAGGTCATTTTCATTGTTACCTTCTTATCATTGTAACAGTGAATTCTAAATCTCTTAACCGAGTTGGTTTAACAACCATATTGTAAATCCTCTAACAAGGTGACAATTCCATTGAATTGTTTTCAAGACCTCTTACCAGGCCACTCCTAGCAGGGTGATTAAATCCTCTAACAAGGTCACACCTAACAGTGTGTTTTGTAACCTTTTACAGGGTTGGCTTCTAACCGGGAATCACTTCAAAAAAGTGAAAATTAGTATCTAGATACATTGGTGGTTTTTCCCATATTGGGTTTCCACGTTAAATCTTGTGTCTCTTGTGTTCTTAATTGCTATCTTAATCACATACAAGTGCTGATGAATATCTAAAGATAATTCACTAATACTTTCTGCATCTACAAAGTTACTGCAATCTATTTACCGACTGCTAAACAGATAATATTCATTAAGATATCCTAAGGGATCTGGAAAGAAATAATTGTTAAATGTTTTATGGTTGACTGATTCACCCCCCCCTCTCAGTCAGTTCATCCATATTCCATCAGACAAAAGTATTTTTTTAACGTAGAAACCCTTGTTAGAAGGTAAAAACTACGGTGGGGATGACACCCACAAATTCTTCACTACTGCAGATAGAAAAGGTTTGCCTATTAGGGCTACAAGTTTTGATCACTTCTGGTGATCTCACCCTGTTAGGAGTGACATCTTAGATCAGCTAGATCTACCTAGTTATTAGATTTTAGCAACACAAATGAAGTGTGCACTCGGTTAAGAGATTTACATAAGACTGTTAAGTCTACTCTGTTAAGAGATTTTATCCAAAAAACTCTATTAAAATTGTCAGAAAGAAATAGGTATTTATCTGCTCTTTGAAACTCAATTGTCTGTTATAGATCTATAAGCTCTGATAAAATATCACCTTACTTGTGATGAATCTCTTCTCTAAACTGCTTGGTAGCCTCTACTAATTCTACTCAATCTGAATTCTACTGTACTCGGTTCTGCTCTATTAACTGATAGACTTGAAGATAGGCAAAATGCTTCAAGTGCTCTGAAATTCATATATCAACTCTCTCCAAAAATGATGCGAACACATAAATATATAGTGTTCTATTTTTCCGCTTTAACACAATTAGGTTACACACTATAATCATAACCCTAAGATCTACGGTGTACAATAATAATCTAGATCATCTATTACAAAAGATATACATTGTATTTAATGAATATCATTACATTAAATGTTCCTTGATCTTGGTAAAACATTTTACAAACCATTGTAACCATTTGCATAGAAGAATGTGTCATTCCTGATTACTATGATGTTTCCTGTGATCCTCGATAAACACTATGTAAACTAATCAGTGTATACTATGATGCTTGGTGTTTACTATCTATCGATGTCAGTGTCTATTGGTACTTAGTAAACTGTCTACTACTCAGTGTATAGGCTTTACTGACTAGTTTGTTCTACTTTATGTTACCGATTAGCTCATTTTAAGTAACCGACTGATATCTTTACACACCTTTGGTACTAATGGTAACCTTAGAAGGCTCAATAGAGATAACATGATCTCCCTCACCACTCAATTATACCTAACATCTATTTCCTCTTAATCTCCATCCTCCATTCGTGAGGCACTTTCTTTAAAAGGAAGCTCTTCCTTGGCTCAAGGGGCCCTATCTTGATCATTGTGCATTCCAAAGTTACTATTGTTAGCAATAGTCTCAAGAGATAACTAAGAGGGGGGTGGGTGAATCAATTATCTACAAGATTTAATTCTTTATCCAATTAAGTATAGAAGAGTATTAACCATGAGCACAATGAAATAACACTTAAAACAACACCGCAATTTTGGTTACGGAGGAATCCAAATAGGTAAAAACCCCAGTGGGAATTGACACCGACTAAGATATGCACTAATGTATTATGATCCTTGTTAGAAGACCTTACAACCCTATTAGGAGTTGATCTTTACAATGCAATAAGTACCGTGACCTGGTTAAGGGTTGGATCCTGTTAGGAGACTTTTAGAACTAACCCTGTTAGGGGTTAGAACGCACTATCCGAGAGCTCACTGCTCAAAGGAATGAAGGCTACAACCTTCTATTTATTAGATACACACTATATCTAGATCTTGGTGAACTATGCATAGACCTGTTATCTTGATTAGTTCTAATGAATAGCATATACTCTTTACTACATCACATAGACCTTCTATTGATGGCACAACACTTCGCACTCTCTTCTTTCCTCTTTTAACTCTAAGGCATGCCTAGTAATCACAAATGATTTCATATAAGTATCTTTCCTCTAAATGATATAATAAAGTGAGCCTATTAGAACCACCTTGAAATCATATTAGACAAATAATAAAAATCTCCAATAACATCTTTGTTGGCTTTACTAAGCACACAACACAAACTAGGACCTATTCAACATAATATGAGTGAACACATCACTTCACACTATCAGCTAAACCAAATTAATTGATACTTACTCCTTATGCTGAATTATGTCATGCGCTCTTAGCCAAACATTCTTAACTCTCCAAGAAACACTAATCCAAGCGCATATATGAAAATGATAGGTGCAACTCCTGTACCAATATAATCTATGTCGGGTCTTCTGGATACACTCAGGAAACTATGACTGTTAACTATGAACATCATAACTTAACTTCTACTACATGTCTGACTCTGCATCCATGAACATAGCTTCATACATATGTCTACAACATAATATAAATGTGCAAGGCTCTGTGATAACCATACTGTGAATCTCATACCAAACTCTTGTTTGTAACTCTGTCAAGAACATTGCTGACATAAACTACTACACAACTATCTGTACTCATAATCAACCTCTGCATCCATGGTATAATGATGATAACATATCTATGCAACATATGCTCAAGACTCACTCCATTAGGCTTCCACACAGGCTGCTTACCATATGTTTTTATCAATGAAAAACATACAGTCAGCAATCTGGCTTGCTGGCAAATCTCCAACAATCTTCCCCTTTAGCATTGATGGAAACATATTGAATGAAAAACACCACCAATCCAAATGTCTAATTCTTTTATAATATTCTCCATTTCCTCAACTATACTGCTTCCCATGACTGTATTTTTACTCCCCCTTTCTACTTGTTTTTATTACTATATATTCCTTCTTTTTATATTTTTCATGACTATATACTTCTCTCCCTTTGACATAAATGGAAAAGGGCACCAAAAACATTAAGCACTGGTACTACTCCTAAGGTAGAGTAGTCAAACTTTCATCAGTCACCGAGGACTGATGCACTCCTTCTATCTCTAATCAAATTCAGGGAAGGGAATTACTCCCAAATTCTCCCTAAGATACTCAAAAGTATCCTTAGGTAAAGGCTTTGTGAATATTTCTGCTAGTTGATCTTTTGTACTCACATAATCCACCATTACTTCCTTTTCTACTACTTTCTCTCTTAGGAAGTGATATTTATCTCAATATGTTTTGTCTTTGCATGCACCATAGGGTTCTTTGACATATTGATAGCGATAGTGTTATCACAATGAATGACAATAGGATAATCGATCTGAATACCAAAATCCTTTATCATCTTCTCGATCCACATAATTGTGGAACAATTCAATGCTTCTACTACATATTCTACCTCTGCTATTGATTGAGAGATACAATTATGCTTTTTTCTTCTCCATGCATCCTGCCCAATCTACATATGTATATACATGAAGCTTTACATTCTACAAATTAGGATACCATAAACCATAGTCTAAGGTTCCATTCAAGTATCTACATATTCTTTTTACTTCCATGAGATGACTTTGCTTAGGTTCTACTGCAAATCTTCCAACAATACCAACTACATTGGAAATGTTTGGTCTAGTTTGAGTAAGATATATAAGTTTACCAATCATAGAATTATACAAGGTTATTTCTACTACTAGTGAGTCATCTTCTTTTGAAAGCTTGCATCCTATTATCATAGGGGTACTTACTAGCTTGCAATCATCCATCTTGAATGTCTTCAAGATCTCTTTCACATACTTAGTCTGATTTATGAATATACCTTTGTCTCTCGGCTGCACATTCAATTCCAAAAAGTACTTGATAGGAGCAATCATGCTCATCTCGAATTCACTTTGCATTTCCTTAGGAAATTCTGCACTAAGCTTGTCATTACCACCAAACATAATGTCATCAAAAAATATGGCAACTAACAATAATCCATCAGAAGTTTCTCTTATGAATAAATTACAATCTTTTGCTCCTTTCTTGAATTCAATTTTTTTCAAATATCCATCAAGTCTTTCATACCATGCTCTAGGGGCTTTCTTCAATCTTCATACCATATCAGGTTTGTCTGATAAGTTGAATCCTTCAGGCTTCTCTATGTATACTTCTTCCTTCAACTTTCCATTTAGGAATGCTGACTTAACATCCATCTAGTATACCTTAAAATCTTTGAAGGTAGCATAGGCTAGAAATAACTTTATGGCTTCCAATATTCTTATAGGGGAAAAGGTATTTGAATAATCAATTCCTTCTCTTTGTGCATATCCTTTACACACTACTCTTGCTTTGTTTCTTACCACTCTTCCATATTCATTCATCTTATTTCTGAATATCCATTTTGTTCCAACTACATTCTTATCACTAGGCCTAGGGACCAATTCCCATGTATCATTCTTAATTATTTGATCTAATTATTCTTTCATTGCTTTATGCCAATCATAATCATTACATGCATCTTCAACACTTAAGGGTTCAATCTGTGATAGTAAACATACCTCTTCATTTGCTATGGAACTCTTTTCTTTTGATCTTGTCATGACATTACTATTCTGATATCTAATGATGTCTTCTTTTGAATGATATCTAGATGTGAATTTAGGAACATTAGGTGTGACTACTCCATCTACCTTTTGTGTTTCTTTTTCACTTGTTTCAGGTTCATTGAATAGAACATTTGTGCTGTCAAACATTTCTTAAACAACTACTTCACTAATGGTAGGTCTAGGTTCTTCTTCAATCATAGGTGCATAATCATGATATCTTTCTTGAATCATGAACTTCTGATCAATCTTAAGATGATCACTTTCAATGATCTTCTTCAATCTTAAATTAAAACATCTATAAGCTTTCCTTTTAGTATAGTAACCAAGAAAAATACCTTCATCACTTCTTGCATAAAACTTGCCAATTGCTTCATCTCTCTTGATGTAGCACTTTCTTCCAAAGATTCTGAAGTATTTGACTATAGGTAAATTCCCAAACTATAGCTCATAAGGTGTCTTGTCGGCACCTGGCCTCAATTGAATTCTATTGGTTGTGTAGACTGCAGTATTGACTACATCTTTCCAATAGGTGTGTGTGACCTTTCCTTCAATCATGATGGTGTGCGCTATGTCAAGAATGATCCTATTCCTCCTTTTTGCTATTCCATTTTCTGAGGGGTTCTAGGTAAACTTAACTATCTATTTATCCCATGTTCTTTGCAGTACCCATAAAATCTATTAGAGGTGAATTCTCCTCCTCTATTTGATTTTAGACATTTGATCTTCAATCTAGACTCATTTTCAACCTTAGCTTTGAATATTTTGAACTTCTCAAAGGCTTCTGATTTGTCTTTTAAGAAGGCAACCCACATCATTCTAGAATAATCATAAAAAAACAAAATAAAGTACCTTTCACCACAGTATGATCTTGTTTGAGTTGGTCCACATAGGTCTTTATGTATTAGATCTAACTTGTTCTCTACTAAATTGTTATTTCTCCTGAATGAATCCCTTACATGCTTTCCCATTACACATTCTCTGCATATTGTATCAACTGGATTTTCTATGCTTGGAAGATCTCTTACTATCTTTACATTTCTTATCTGCACTATGTTGTCAAAATTGATGTGACATAGTCTCTTGTGTCATAGCCAACTATCATCTACTTTAGCAAAAAAACAACTTGCTTCAGGATTAAGCTGAAAAACATTACCTTTAGTCTTTGAACCTGATGCAATCATCTCTCCTTCTCTGTTATTAATGATGCACTTGTTGTCTTTGAATTCCAACTGATATCCTTTTTCAAGAAACTGTCCAACACTTAGTCGATTATGCCGCAACCCATCAACATAAAGAACATTATCAGTGTTGTTCTTTCCATCCAAGGTGATAGCTCCTCTACCTATGATAGTTTTAGGAGTGTTATCTCCAAATCTAACCATGCCTCCTTTGTATCTATCTAGATGTACAAATCTATCCTTGTCTCCTGTCATGTGATGTGAGAAACTGTTGTCAATGATCCAATCTGTCCTAATGTCAACTTGTGAAATTAGTGCTAATTCTTGTGTTTTCTTTTCATCTTCAAGGTCCATTTTCTCCATGTCTTCAAGAGAAATGAATCAAATTTCATCTTTTTCTGATTCTTCATATGATACTCCATCACTAGCATAGTAGCATTATTTTGTGTACTTGGGCTTGTAGTTATTTGTGAACTTTTTGACTCTTGTAGGATATTTAGAGGCAAAGTAACCAATCTTGTTACATGAAAAAAATTTGAATGGTAACTGACCTTCATATTTCCCTTTTCCTTTTCTTTCTTTCTTAGCAATTCAGGAAATGAAATCATCTAGATCTTTTTCTTCATCATCATCATCAAAATTACCAGAGGTGTTCAAAGATTTCTTACCATGGACTGAAGCTTTGAATTTTGTTTCACTTTTAGGCTTTGTCTTTAATCTTGACATCTCAAAGGATGAAAGCTTTTTGATTAAGGTCTCTCTTTTGAAGTCTTTCATGGACTACATAGTTTCATCTAGGATGCATATCTTCTTGTCATATTCTGGTGTCAAGGTTGTCATTAGTTTGTCCATTATGTCTTCTTCCAAAATTTCTCCACCATTATTTCTGATTCCAGCAACTACTTCATTAATCCTTTGATTGTAGGCTATAACATTCTGATCAGGTAACATCTCTAATGTATTGTATCTTTTCTTCCATGTCTTTCTGCATGCATTCTTGGCTTGAATATCTCCTTCAAACATGTCTTCTAGATACTTCCATATCTTATAGGCTTTGTCCATTTTCTTGATGTCTGAAAACTCACTGTTAGATAGGGTGTTGATGAGGGCTTCCTTGCCAATAGCATCTAATGTGAACATCTCCTTTTGCTTCAAGTTTGCATCATCTTTTGCAAGATCTGCTAGAGAGAGAATCTGAACTTCTTTGATAGCCACTTAAAAAATCTCAAAGGCAATGCACTGCAGATGTGTCATCATTTTTTTCTTCTAGGCTATATAGTTATCTCCATCAAACTTAGGACTTTCTTTTCTAAATAATTCCATCTGATCAACCTCAATCTATTAGACTTTTTCTTTGAGGCACTTGGCTCTGATACCAATTGTTAGGAATAGTCTCAAGAGATAATTGAGAGGGGGGCGGGGGTGAATCAGTTATCTACAAGATTTAATTCTTTATCTAATTAACTATAAAAGAGTATTAACCATAAGCACAATGAAATAAAACTTAACACAACACCACAATTTTGGTTACCGGGAAACCCAAATAGGTAAAAACCCTAGTGGGAATTGACACCCACTAAGAACTACACTAATGTATTATGATACTTGCTAGAAGACCTTACAACCCTATTAGGAGTTAATCTTTACAATGCAATAAGTATAGTGACTTGGTTAAGGGTTAGACCTTGTTAGGAGTCTTTTACAATTAACCCTACTAGGGGTGAGGACGCACTGTCCGAGAGCTCACTGCTCAAAGGGGTGAAGGCTACAACCTTCTATTTATTAGATACACACTATATCTAGATCTTGGTGAACTGATGTAGACCTGTTGTCTTGATTAGTTCCAATGAATAGAATATACTCTTTACTATGTCATATCGACCTTCTACTAATGGCACAACACTTTGCACTCTCTTCTTTCCTCTTTTAACTCTGAGCCATGCCTAGCAATCACAAATGACTGCCTATAAGTATCTTTCCTCTAAATGATATAATCAAGTCAGCTTATTAAAACCACCTTGAAATCATATTAGAGAAACAATAAAACTCTCCAATAACATCTCTATCGGCTCTACTAAGCACGTAACACAAACTGGGACCTATTCAACAAAATATGAGTGAACGCGTTGCTTCACACTCTCAGCTCCACCAAATTAATTGATACTTACTCCTTATGTTTAATTATGTCATGTGCTCTTAACCAAACATTCTTAACTCTCCAAGAAACACTGATCCAAGTGTGCATATCAAAATGATAGGTGCAACTCCTATACCAATATAATCACTGTTGGCTCTTCTGGATAAACTCAGGAACCTGTTACTGTTAACTGTGAACATCATAGCTTAACTTCTACTGCATGTTTGACTCTACATCCATGAATATGGCTACATACATGTCTACAACATACATATAAATGTGCAAGGCTCCATGATAACTATACTTTGAATCTCATACCAAACTCTTGTATGTAACTCTATTAGGAACACTACTAACACAAACTGCTACACAACTGTCTGTACTCATAATCAACCTCTACATCCATGGTATAATGCAATAACATATCTATGCAACATATTCTCAAGGCTCACTCCATCAGGCTTCCATGCATGTTGCTTACCATATGTTGTCATCAATGACAAACATACAGTCAGCAATCTGGCTTGCTGGAAAATCTCCAACAACTATGTTATTTTGAGAACTCTTAGTTTTTTTCATCATATTATCTTTCACTCATAGCTCTCTTACATCCTTAGCTTAGATCATTTCTAGAATAATCTAGAATTTTTATCTAGTTTTGGAATCTAGTTTTCTTTCATATTAGTACTAATGTTGTTAGCTTAATCTTGCATTATAGCTTCATTTTAGCTTTGCATTGCATATTTAGATAATCTTAGAATTGTGAATGTAAGTATTGCATCTTATTCATGTATTGTATCTTCCATTTTGGAGTAGTCAAGTCACTAATCCTTCGTGCCAATCAAATGAGCATTACAAAAGGATTAAACTCACTTCAACTAGGAAGCAATAAGACAGTTTTGGGAATTTAGTTTTTCATTCGATTTGAAATCTTGTAGCTAAATTATTGAGTTAATGGTTTATTGAGTGTTGGTTGCATTCAAATTGATTACCAATTTTATACCACACAAACATAGGATATATAATCCCACTCAAAATAACAATAGAAATCTCCAATTCAAATATGGGCCCAAGTAAGAATGTCTAGAGCGAATTATGATTTTAGTGTCACAAAATTTACAATCCTAACATCTATATTGTCACCCTTGAGAAGGAAAAAATGGTTAAAAATTTAATCAAGAGTCAATTCGATATGATAATTCCAAAACTATGCATGAAATTGGGATCTAATCACACATAATGGAATAGAAACCTTAGATACTCAAATAGGGCCTAGCTAAAAATCAAAATTTTAAGTGCATACAATTCAGTACGCTATATTTAACCCTCACTTTAGTGAGAGTATGAAACTTCTTCATACTCATAGTAAATTAGATGAAAGCGTAGTGAAAATCTCTTCAAGTTAAAAGAGACGAGGAAAACACTAAACCCCAAAGTTATACTTAGGTCCTCATCAATCTTAAACTAAGATAAATGAAACATCAGATATATATATATATATATATATATATATATATATATATATATATATATATATATATATATATATATATATATATATATATATATATATATATATATATATATATATATATATATATATATATCCCAGTAAGATAAACTTACTATGGGTCATGCAAATAAAAGATAAATGTTATGCTCTATAAAGTTGTGTTATACTAGTTAACCTCAAAGTGATAACCAAGTGGAGCATTGTCTTCAAGGAAATCCTCCATAGGACAATTAGGCCTAAGGAAATCATTGTCACCAAAGTAATCTGGTAAAAAATAAGGCCAAAAATAGGGTATTAGGCCTAATGAAGCATTGTATTCAAAGGAATCCATGAAGGAGGATTATGCCTAAGGAAATAATTATTTCCAAAGTGGTACACTAAGGAGAGTTCCCAAGAGAAAGGTAGGGTTTTCTAAGTAATCTACAAAGTATTGATCTATATGATGTGTGCATAATGTGTAACAAACAGTGGAGTGTATACCCCACTATAAAATAATTTGTGTATCCCTTAATGAGAGAAATATCGTTAAGGTAGGATACCACCAAAAGAAAAGAACATTTCTACTATGACTTTCCCCTAGATGAAGACAAATCAAGGGAAATGAATCACATGGAAAAGAGAACACAAAAGGGATCTACTAACTTTAGGGTTTGTATGATTATATTATAGATCATTTATATCAATAATTATATAAAAATGGGTTGACATGATCCCTAAAATGCAGTAGAACTACAAGAAAAAAGGAAGAAGAATAGGTAAGAGATGTGAACAAAAATCATTTTGAGTCAACATTGCAGAGATCAAAAGGGTTGATGGTTACTAGTATTTTGCATCATCGTCGAATAGACAACACAAAATCACATTTATGATAAAAGAACATGTGTGATATAATATGTAAGAAACATATAGAATAAATAAGATGCAAATAGAGGAATATCGAAAAAGGCTCAATTCCTTTATCAGCTTGTGCCAGAAAAGCATAAAGGGTTGTAAGGAAATCATCACAAAATACATAGAAAATAACACATCATAAGAGAAGCACAATACAAACAAGGAAATATATAAGAGAGTCCACCACACAAAAGAGCTAGACAAGTATATTGCTTTTCCCTCGATATTAGTTATCATTGCTTAGGTAAGGTGGGAAACATGCAAGAGGTGCAATTTCAAGCATGAAAGATGGAGCTACTACAAGCTCCAAACAAGGACCATGCTCTAATGATGAATCATTTTGTTTATAATAAGGAGCTAGAGATAACATTTGTGAAAATTGTGTATATAATTCAAGATTTATTTCCATAACCCCATACATGTCATAAAAATCATTAGGGTCAACATTATTTTTATTATTAACATTGTTATCATAATGAAGAGTATTTTTGTCATCTAAATTAATAACAATAAGATATTTGATATGAAAAGAACAATCATCATGTCTAGAAAACTTAATTTTATTTACATTTTCCTCCCTTGGGATATGCATAGGTTGGCCAAAGGGAATAAGAGAATTATGAGGTGTCTTAGAAGAGGAAATGGTTTGGGAATCTACCTCATGGGTCCTAGCATGACATCTACAATGGAAGTGATAAGAAAAGTAGTTGCATTTATTTTTTCTTGATATTTGAGAATGTTTAGGATCAATAAACATTGACCCCTTTTCATCTTTAGGAGGAATAAAAAAAGTGACCTTACTAGGCTTAGAGATAGAGGATGTAGAATGCTTGTATAATATAGGAGGTGGAATAGAAGTATAGGTAGGAGTAGGAAGGAATCCAGGTCTAGGACAAGGAGATAGAACATCCTTAGGAATGATTAGCTTAAAAATATTTGACCTTTAAGTTTTTGGTAGGACAAGAAGAAATGATCTTGGTGAGGTTGTAATGGTTAAGGTGTGGTCGTCCAAAATGAGTCAATGTCAAAGTTCCCATGACTCACTAAAGGGTGATAGAGACAATGGTCAATCATGATGATTTCTCCATTGTGGATAAATTTCACAATTATGAATAGAAGAGACAATAGCTTTTATGAAAGTGAGCCAAGGAAGGCCAAGTCTCACTTGAATTTGATCAAAATTTTGGATAACAACAAAGTTGACATCTAGCCATTTCTTACCAATTTCTATGGGAAAATAGATGGAACCATGGGTAGGATAAGGAAAATCATTAAAATTCTTAGTTATGAAGCTTGATGAAATCATATTGTATAAAAATGTTCCTCAATTATAACATTCACCATGAAAGTAGGATCAATAAACACTCCTTGAGAGAACTTATCATTAATCTTCTCATAAATATAAAGATGACCATTAGGTGCCTTAATAGTCTCCTTAGGATCAAATGTAATACAAAGCTTAGGTTTAGGTTTGTGTTTGGGTTTGGTTTGGATTGATCAATGAGATTAAAAATATTATTTTCCATATCATAATCATTAGCAATATTCATGGAAATAGGTTCATTAGGCATAATAACATTAGTGGAAGAACACAATATGGTAGACTCAATGGTATTGGTCAAATGGGAAGGTAAAGGATTGGTGTATATTTTCAAGTCTTTTTCAAGGGGTAGAACAAATTTGTTTCCTTTATCATTCTCACCCTCAATAGTGATGATATTATTATCAATAAGATCTTGAATAATGGTCTCCAAATGGAAACACTTCTTAGTATCATGGTTAGCATGATGAAGGTATTTGCAATAAAAGGCTTTAGGATTATAGGAAGCTAGAAATGGTTTGAAAGGGTCAACAAGTTTGATGAGGGAAAGTTTCAAAAGTTTAGCATTAATCAAATTCAACATAACATTATGAAAAGATTTAGAAAGAGATGTAAAAGTATGTGATGGATTAAACATGGATAACAAAGGATCCATACCTAATGTAGAAGCTACCACTTTCACATCTATATTTTTGGAATAGTTATTAATCTTGATAAAACCTTTGTTGTTTTTTTGGTACTTTTGAGATGATTGGTGAGAAGCATCACTCTTATCAACCAGAGTCGTTGGAGTGGATGACTCAAAATGGCTCACTTAAAGCTAATAATTATGAAGTGCTACACAAAATTGAATAAAGAGATCAACTCAAAAATCAATATCTTATAGATCTAATTTTTTTTTTTCAAATTATAAATGAAAGTATGTTGAAAATCCATATCAGGACCATTATAAGAAATTTGAGAATGAAAATGTTTTAATCTTTAAATAAAATCAATCACTTTTTCTTTAAAACCTTTCTTATAGTGAATTAAATCAATTAAACAAACTTGAGCATCAATGTTATTTAGAAAATATGGAATGAAAGCATTATAATTTTTTTTAAATGAATTAATAGAAAAAGGAGACAAATAAAAAACCATTGTAAGGCCTTATCTTTAAATGTCCTGGTAAAAAATTTAGGCATAAGTCTATGATCATTAGTGAAATCACTATACAAGGTTTGTAATATTTTCACATGAGTTAAGGGATCACCATTTATGTTATATGTCTCCAACTGAGGTATTTCCATATATTAAGGGATAATGGCACAAAGATATATTGGGGAAAAGGACTAGAAATGTCTGTGTTGGCAAGTAGGATGTGTTGTCATTCATGACAATATATCTATGTGTGAACTTTGGATAGTGGTGCAGTATGTTCATAGGTTCAGTGAGGATAAGTTATTGAAGATGAGTAATGAACCTCATGGGATGATGTAGAAGTTGTCTACTCAGTCTATGTCAAGTTCCAAGAGTTGGCATGATAATTTGGATGAGTTATGAGGCCAAGAGTTGTGACTAGTTATTTTACTATATATCAGTGTTGACAAGGTAGCAAAGATCAGTTCGGTGTGCAATTCCAGGTTGATATTTTTGGTTGGACATATGGGATTTTTATTAGGACATTGTGAGGTGTCCTAAATTCAAATGGTTTTTGATTAAAATATCCATAAGGTATAATTTTTTTGTCACAAAGGTAGTTGACAATATTCTTGAGGTTTAAGCATAAAATGTTGGAAAATCCAATGGTTGGGGTGGACTTGATTATTTGTGTGTTATTCATGATGTCTAAGTATATTCTTGGATTGTGTTCCTACTGAGTTAGTGGTCTACAGATTAAGGTGATGAGATTTGAATTTTTTTAAATTTGTGCTGGTTTTTCTCATGTTCTTGGTCATCATGATTGGAAAAATATCTTATGATCGATTGGTAAGATGTTTTAAGGTGGAGTTATGATATCGAGGTGTTTAATAAGGATCAATGCTATGTTTTGGCTGACATACTTCATCAATAAAAAAATTGACATGATGAAGTGAAAATTTGAAAGTTAGGTTTTTTCTGACTATGGTTGATGAATTATTTAAGGATCTAGGAAAAACATTATGAGCGTGGATGTGTAGCAGATGTGTGTGTTGGTTGCAGATCTAGAAGTGAAGATCTGTGGGTGTGTAGCAGATGTTTAAGATTTTACTGGCCCCATACTAGCATGTGTATGGTTGACGTGTATATTTTATATTTCTATTTCATGTTCTTGATATGGTTGAGGGATGGAGTCATAGTTACCTTCTTGTGAGATCCACATGATCGGTCAATCTTTGTCATTGTCTATTGTATATTTACACATGTATGTACATGCTCATCTTTTATGTAGGTTTCTAGGTCAGACATTGACTTCCTTGAATTTCTAGGATGAGTGTGCCATATCATAATATCTCAATGGTAAGAGAGTGGATATAACATACAGATCCAAATCCCAAGCCAAGCCATTGATTGTCCTAAAATAATAGACAAGTATCTATTTTTCTACCCATCTTAATTTGTCAATGTGATGTAAATCATTGAGTCCTTCCTTGGAGTTTGTTTGTTATTGGAGTTAGTTGATTTTCATGTGTTATATGTCAAGTGATTTTATTGTGTTGTTTATTTGGTTAAAATAATTAAAATAAGATTAATTATGAGATTAAAATAATTACATCTTATGAATATGGAAATATTAAATATAAGGATATTTAGTTAATGAGAGTTAATTAAGTACCTTTATTTATTAAAAAAGACTTAATTAAAAGTCTAATTATGGAAAATGGAGATGTAATTAAATATTAACTTTAAATTAGAATTTAAATGCATAGATAATATCAATTGATAATTATAGATCAAGATGCATGTTATTAAGATGTTATAAATATTAAATTAGTAAATTAGAATATTAAATACAATTCAATTTACACATTTAATTAATAAAGTGAAATATGATTTTTAAGTTAGAGTTGAGTTAGGAGTTGATAATTGAGAAAGTACATATTTTATTATTAAAATTATAATTAATCATGCAGAAGAGTTTGATAAAATAAGCTTGAGAGTTAAGTTTTATTAATTTGGAATTGCATATTTTAAAAACCCTAGGTGGAATAGGTTTCCTATATTAGATATTCTTGGGTTATTATTTCATTACGTCTATTAGGTTTTGGAGAATCCTAGTTCTTGAAAGTTAAAGAATTGTTTTTAAAGCTTGGATTTTTGGGAGTCTTTGATTTGGCCTTATTTTTTGTATTTAGTTGGAGGATTTCACGTAGGGTTTGAAAACCTATGTTTATTGTACTTTTGAAAATGTTTTCTACTTTGTGATTGGAATTGATTATTGAAAATTATGGTTTTATTTGGATTGTGAATTATTGTTTGATTTTTCATTATTTTAAGTTTGAATTGGTTATTGAATTTTTCTTGTGCGAAAAACTAAGAATTATTTAAAAAATTATAGGGAAAAACTTGAAATTAATTTAGTTAGGGTTTGATTCAATTTTGATAAAAAAAAGCCTTGTGTTTAAATCAATTCGTGTTTGAAAACTTGTGTGTTTGATTTTATCAAATTTATATAAAAATAAAATAAAATCAAAACAATTTATACTGAGGATGAAAAAAAAGAGACCATATTAGTTTAAACCAACAAAAAGAAATTCTTTTAAACTGTATATATTCTTACTATAGTTGATGGTGATGATGATGAAGGCCGAACAAGATCAGAGATATATAAGATTGTAGAATGATTAGATTAGATATTATCTTGTCATTGATGTTAAGAAATTGATATCTGATTTATAGTGTTGCCATATCATTCAGAGTATGATAAGAAAAAGAAGTGAAATGTTATGAAGATGAAGAACTTAATTGGGCAACTGATACAAATTAAACAATGTTAAGATTATGTTGATATTATTGTTTTCTACCAAATATATGATTATATCAAGTCGGGAAGCAAAACAATTTTTTCTATCGAGTAGGAAAAGTCATTCAATAAGAGTAGGAAAGGTCATTCGATAAAAGGAAAGAACATTTTGGTAAAGGCAAAGGAACTCAATATACTGAGCAAAATGTTTTAGTCACCAATTAAAGTTAACCAAAATTCAGGATAAGCCACCAAATAAGGAACAAGAATTAAATATAAGGATCATGATGACATTTAATGTTGAGCTATCATGAGCTAGAAGATCATGATGATAAGGAAGAGTTAGTTAGATAGATATATGATCGAGAAAATTCAAGGTGATGATCTATGGTATAGATCCAAGTGGCAAAAAGAGAAGGAACAATTTTCAAGAAACTTCAAGTTCTGAGGTGATGATAAAATGTGTTACCGAGATCGAGATTCAATGAATAAGTTTGTGAAATGAATTGGACAACTGAAATTAATCAAAGGAAAACATAATAGAGGAGATTAAGAAGGAAAAAAATATCTATATAAAGGATGAATTTGTATGAACAAATGGCTCAAAAATTGAAGAGTTTATAAGTCACCAACTGATGTACTAAATAAGGAAAAGGTGAATTTTGAGTTAGTAAAGAAGGATTTGATGAAGTGTTGGCTAGTGGAAAGTGAAGGATTGAAGTGAAGATAGTGAGCACACAAATGATATGATTATGCAAATATAGTTGTGAATCTATAGGTAAATATATTCACTATTTCTTATTAACTTTTGTAAAGAAAAATTTCTTTACCAAGTGGACTTAACAGTCTTATTGTAAAATCCTTGCAAAAGCTAACATTATAAAGAGTGTTTGAAGCCCTTTAACTAGGCCACTCCTAATAGGGTGAAGATCCTAACAGATCTGAGGAAAATCCCTTGACCAGGTCACATTTAATAGTGTGCATTGTAATCTTTAACTAGATTGGCTTTTAAACAAGCATACTTTAGAAGAGTATTCTCTTTAGTGGGTGACAATTCCCATAGTGGGTTTTTTCCAAAGCTAGGTTTCCACATTAATGTTAGAATAACTGAGAGGGGGGTGAATCAATTATCCATAGTCCCAAATCAAAATGTATAATCCAAAATAATTTACTTAAACTTCTGCAGCTCGGTAACTTAAAATACTTTATTGTTTGTGCTTTTACCGATTACTAATCAATAAGAAATAATGATTACCACTCAAATCTAACATGTAATATGTAAAGTATGATAAAAATAAATCACCACAATGAACACATAACACAAAAGATTTAAC
Organism: Chamaecyparis obtusa; assembly: GCA_027943335.1. Classification (NCBI taxonomy): domain Eukaryota; kingdom Viridiplantae; phylum Streptophyta; class Pinopsida; order Cupressales; family Cupressaceae; genus Chamaecyparis; species Chamaecyparis obtusa. The sequence goes on along the minus strand of BSBK01005551.1, from coordinate 368,255 downwards.
ATGGAAATCCTGTGAAGGGAAAAACCACCTGGGACCGGCAACCCAAAAATGTTCACTCTTCTGAAGTGAGGTCGATGAAGACTCAACCCTGTTAAAGGTTACAAACACACTATTAGGTGTGACCTTGATAGAGAATTTAAGACCAACCATTATCATCCAACCATCATTCACTATGGGGTTGACAGGATAATAATGTTCATTCTATGAATGATACATAAAATAATTTCAAGTCCACTCTGTTAAGAGAGTTCTCTATTTACAATGGTTAAAATGTAGCAGCAGTTGATCTAATTACAATACAACTTCAATTGTAGATTATCAAATCTATGTTTAGCCCATCCAAATCCTCTGATCGGTATTTCAATTCTATATCAACAATAATCAATGACTTACTGTTGCTGGGTAATAGCTTTTCTAATGCTCAGTAAACTTTGTAGTTCAGTTCTCCTTAACCAGTTTGATCAGGCATACATAAAGCTTGTTCATGTGATAGTTTTGTAGTCTCCTTCTTCTGGCATACATTTCATAATGAAACTCTAGTCTCTTAAATAGACAAGTAAACCATTTTCTTCTCCTCCATAAGATTTTTCCTCTTATTCTCCTTCGTCCATTTTTCCGCTTAAACCTTCCTCAGTTGATGTGCCAGTAAAATGTTTTGATTTCATCCTTTTGATCTTCCTTGAATTATGCTAGCCATTGATCTTCATAACAAATATTATCTCCATCACTTATTTTGATGTACTTTACAACTCATCAATCCTTATCGGCTAAAATAATCATTTAGTTATTTTCTTCCTTCTCAGTTAACAAAGAAATGCATTAGTGAATAGAAGCTCACTTTATACTATGCTCAGTACACACTACATCCCGTCGGTGTATACTAAAATGCTTCATCAACTGACCACACTACTTTGTGTCTTTTAGTTCTTTTCCCCATCATAGATGAATCAAACATAATCATGTCAATAACATAAGGTCATAGACTCATCAGAAAGTTACACAATGTATTCCTTATCCTCATCTGGCATATACATCTTCCTCATGTAGATACTTTTGTTCTTCATCTCTTTTACTCCTTTTCGACAGATATTTAGTTATTGTAACTTACAAAATAAGTGATGTCAACCTAGTTGACATCAATAAAAACATTTTACTGATTTAATCATACATCATATCTAATCAACAACTCAGTGATCTCTAATCACAGATCTTCAATTATATTCTAAATCAGTTGTAGTTCATCAATCTCTCCCTTTGGCATTGATGACAACTCAAGTAATATGAAATATTCCATACACATACCAAACATGTATTTTACAACTCTATGAACAAATGTTCTACAAGCTCTCCCTAGCTTAATATGTTTAATCACAATGTTACTCAACAATATTACCAATGCAGCTTTGACATTCTGCAGATATGATCTTTTTGAGCTCTCGAATTCCTTCTTTTGTTCTTAGTAACTGATCTTTAGTGCTCTCCCTTTCTTTTAGATTGTCTCTCCCTTAGATAGATGTTTCAGTAGTCTCATCAATGCATCTTGTTTCATATTCTTTATCTCTCCCTTTGACAAAAATGCCAAAGAAAAAAATAAACATGTAGCTCTATAGTAGCCATGTAACTCTCTGTTGTCTAAGTGCATACTCTGTATCTATATATACTGATATGCCAATCTGTTCCAGTTTCCCAAACTTTTAACAACTTTAGACATGATCCAAATGTGAACTATGTTGCATCAACATGAATGATCTTCTGATAAGATTAGGCTAATGCAACATCTAGATCACATTAGTGACCAATAGATAGGAGACGAACCCCAAGTCTAGTCCTCAAGTATTCAAATGTATCCTTCGGTAGAGGCTTTGTAAATATGTCTACAAGTTGTTCTTTTGATGTAACAAACTCTAGCTTAACTTGCTTCTCTTGTACTTGTTCTCTTAATTAGTGATACCTAATGGATATATGCTTTGTTTTAGAGTGCATCACTAGATTCTTTGAAATTTTTATTGCACTTGTGTTATCAAAGTATATAATCAATGGCTCAGTGATTATCTCATTCATACCTTCCAATACTTGCTTAATATATGCAATATTTGACCAATTTGTAGTAGCAACAACATGCTCTGCTTCAGTTGTAGAATGAGAAATTCAAGCCTGCTCTTACTTGTCCATGTAACAAGTCTTTCACCAAAGAAAAATGCTTCTCCGGTGGTACTTTTTCTATCATCCACATTTGCAATACAATCAACATCGGTATAGACTCCGAGTTCAAATTTTCCTTCCTTAGGATATCATAATCCATAATCTTCTATTTTCTTCAAGTATCTTAGGATTCTCTTTGTAGCAACCATCTGTGACTCTCTAGGGTTTGCAGAAAATCTTGCAACAATTCGCACAACATGTGATATGTCTGGTCTACTATGCACTACATACATTAACTTACCAATCATAGATTAGTATAGTGTCTAGTTCACCTCTATAGTTTCACCTTCCTTAGTCAGTTTACATCCGGTAGCCATCAATGTTCCCATAGGTTTAGCATCTTCCATGCCAAATGTCTTCAATACTTCCTTGATATATTTAGATTGTGTGATGAATATACCATCATTCTGTTGAATCACTTGTAGTCTAGAAATAACTTAATCTCTTCGAACATAGACATTTCAAATTCACTTCTCATTTCATCAACAAATGACTTACAACTTTGATCTTGTCCTCCAAATATAATGTCATCCACAAATATTTCAGGAATAAGAATAGTATAATCAATATCTCCTTTCATATACAAATTGTTGTTCTCACTTGTTCTAACAAATCCAATACTTAACAAATAAGTATGTAGCTTCTCATACCAAGCTCTCGGTGCTGCTTCAAACCATATAAAGCTTTATGTAATCTTCATACCATATTTTTTTTTTCTGGATAAATGAACCCTTTAGGTTGTTCTATGTAGACTTCTTCTTCAAGTATCCCATTCAGAAATGCTGACTTGACATCCATTTGATAAACTTTGAAATTTTTGTGTGCATCATATGCAAGTAACATTCTAACTCCTTCTAATCTAGAAACACATGTAAATGTTTCACCATAATCAATTCCTTCCTCCTGTGCATATCCTCTACATACCAATCTAGCTTTATTCCTTGTTACCTCTCCATTCTCATTTTTTTTGTTTCTGAATATCCATTTAGTACCGATAACATTCTTATCTTTAGGTCTGGGTACTGAGGTCCAAGTTTTTTTCTTCTCTATCTATTCTATTTCCTCTTTCATTACATTAACCCATTCATCATTTTCTAATGCAACTTTACATTTTTTGGTTCATAATCACAAACTAGACATGTACCTTGTCTTTCTTTACTCCTTGTTTACATGCCAGCTTGTTTGTCTCCAATGATTTGTGTCTCAGGATGGTGTCTTCTGACAAAACTCACCAGTATCTAATTTTTTCTTTCTTTTTCATCCTGTGTAGGTTCATTTTCTTGCTCGGTGGTTGCTTCCTGCTCATCAGTTTCTCTTTCATGTTCCTTAGTATTGTTTTCCTACTGACCGGTTGTCATTGTCTGCGGCTTTGGTAGATACTCAGGTTGTTCAATGTAAATGAATCTATTGTAGTCTATCAGTTCCTTTTTTCTTTCCTCTATATTTATGTCATCAAACTCATCAACTCGAACAATAGTACTTTCAATCATTTTATTAGTTACTTTATTCAGACACTTATATGCTTTAGTTTTACAGGAATATCCTAGAAATATCCCTTCATCACCTTTTGAGTCAAACTTTCCATTTCTTTCATCTTTCAGAATAAAACATTTTCTTCCAAAAATTCTGAAATAACTTACAGTGGGGTTGTGTCTAAACCATAATTCATATGGTGTCTTATTAGTGTCCTTCTTCAGTTTTACTCAGTTTAGAACATAGACTATAGTGCTAACAACTTCCCTCCAGTATTTTTGGGTAATATTCTTTTCTATCACTAACATCCTTGTGCAATCAACAATTGACCGACTCCTCCTTTCAGCAATACCATTCTGTTGTGGTGTCCTCGGTGTAGAGACCTATCTTTTAATACCATGCTTATTATAGAAATTACTAAATTCATCATAGATAAATTCACCTCCTCTATCAGATCTTAGGCATTTCAAATCTTTACCAGTCTCTTTTTCTACTTTTTCTTTATACCACTTGAACATCTTGAATGCCTCAGATTTTTATTTTAAGAAGATGACAATCATCAACCTAGTATAATCATCAACAAAAAGAATAAAATATATGTCTCCATAATAACTCTGAGTTCTCATAAGACCACATAGGTCAGTATGCACTAACTCAAGTATCTTCTTTATTGAATAGTCTTTTCTTTTGAAACTAGACTTAGTAATCTTACCTTTTTGACATTCAAGACACATAACATGATCTAGCTTAGATAAGTTAGGAAAACCTCTACCTCTTTTCCTTTTACTAATCTTAATCATGTTATCAAAATTCATATGGCATAACCTTTTATGCCACAACCATGCATCTTCATCTTTCATTATTAAACAAGAAGACTTATCATTATCAAGATAAAATAGATTACCTTTGGATTGTGTACTAGTACCAACAAGTCTTCCTTAATTGTCAAATATTTTCACCTTTTTTCTCTCAAAAGCAACTCAGTGGCCTGAATTATTTAGTTGTCCCACACTTAGCAAATTATAGTTCAATCCTTTTACCCAATAAGCATTTTCACATTTTAATCTATCATTTATCATCAGGGATCCTTTACCTTTACCATACAGGGTGCATCATTTCCCATTCTTACAGATACTCCGTTGTATTCTTCAAGATAATCAAATTTTTCTTCATCACCAGTCATGTGATGTGTATAGCCACTATCTATAAATTTCCATGTATCATTTTTATTAACCTTAGAGATAAGTGTTGTCTCTACATACATTTCATCTTCTTCAGAATCATCCTTCTTTGCCACAAATACTACCTCCACATCATCATCAGTGTCGATATCGATGATATCTTCTTCCTCAACAATGTAGCATACCTTCTTGCCTTTTTCATTATGGTCTCAATTCTCTCTATTGTGGTGTCGGTAGCCTCTATTGTATCTTATCCCATAGCTTCCTTCAAATTGGTCTCTGGTTCTTTCATCATCTTTCTTGTGTGGACATCTAGTAGCAATGTGGCCAACTTCTTTATAGTTAAAGAATGCTAAAGGTAACTTAACTCTATACCTTCCTTTACCTTTAGGTAACCTTCTAGCCATAAGAGATTCAAGTTCATCAAGCTCATCATCAATATTTTTATTACTATTATCATTGTTATTTCTAGACTTACCAATCTTTAGAGAAGTCATAAAAGTGGATTCAATAGATGGTACAACACTATTATCATAATTGTTTAGTTCAAATGTTGTAAGCTTTCCTATCAGATTATCAAGAGTGAGTGTACTGTTAGGTGCTGACCTATTTTCATGAATTGTAGATATTCTGATGGCATAGATAGGCAATAAGGTCCTTAGAATTTTGCTTACCATAATGTCTTCATCAATGACTCCATCCAATGCTCTAATTGCATGAACTACCTCTCTTATTATGTTTGTGTACTGCACAATTTTTTCACCTTCTTTCATCTTCCTCTTAAGCTCTCAGCTCTTGCTCTCTTGACATTCACATCACCACTATAAACTTGAGCTAATTTATCCCACATCTACTTAGCAGTAGTACAGTCCTTGATGTCTTCAAATTTGGCATATGAATAGACAGCAACAATCTCCATCATAGTAACATTATATTCATGCCTATCCCTTAGTTGATCAAGTGTCAAGGGACCAGTGGGTAGTGCAAGGTATCCATTTGTCATCAAATCTAGGGTAGAATTCCCAATCCTAAATATATGAAGCTTCATTTGAATTTTCCTTATTGTGAAGTTATCTTTGTTTAGCTTTGGAACTTCCCTCTTAAACATTTTGAGACCTTTGTGCTAATGTCCTTAAAACTCTATTCCAAGCAACCAACGCTCTGATAGTGATTGTTAGAATAACTGAGAGGGGGGTGAATCAATTATCCACAGTCCCAAATACTATACTATCTGTGCTTTTACCGATTACTAGTCAATAACAAATAATGATTGCCGACCAAATCTAACACGTAATATGTAAAGTATGATAACAAACACTCACCACAATGAACACATAACACAAAATATTTAATGTGGAAACCCTGTGAAAGGAAAAACCACCTGGGATCGACAACCCAAAAATGTTCACTCTTCTAAAGTGAGGTCAGTGAAGACCCGACCCTATTAAAGGTTACAAACACACTGTTAGGTGTGACCTTGTTAGAGGATTTAAGACTAACCATTATTGTGCAATCAACATTCACTATGGGGTTGACATGATAACAATGTCCATTCTATGAATGATACATAAAAGACTTTCAAGTCCACTATGTTAAGAGATTTCTCTATTTACAATGGTTAAAATGTAATAGCAGTTGATCTAATTACAATACAACTTCAAGTGTAGATTATCAGATCTATGTTTAGCCCATACAAATCCTCTGATCAGTATTTCAATTCTGTATCAATAATAATCAATGACTTACTGTCGCTGGGTAATAGCTTTTCTGATGCTCGGTAAACCCTATAGTTTAGTTCTCCTTAACCAGTTTGATTAGCCATACATGAACCTTGTTCATGTGATAGTTTTGCAGTCTTCTTCTTTGGGCATACATTTCATAACGAAACTCTAGTCTCTTAAATAGACAAGTAAACCATTTTCTTCTCCTCCATAATATTTTGCCTCTTAAACCTTCCTTGGCTGGTGTGCCAGTAAAACCTTTTGATTTCATCCTTTAGATATTCCTTGAATTATGCTAGCCATTGATCTTCATAAAAAACATTATCTCCATCACTCATTTCGATGTACTTTACAGCTCATCCATCCTTATTAGCTAAACTAATCATTTAGTTCTTTTATTCCTGCTCAGTTAACAAAGAAATGTGTTGGTGAACACAAGCTTGATTTATATTGTGCTCAGTATACGCTACATCCCGTCGATGTATACTAAAATGCTTCATCAACTGACTAGATTGCTTTGTGTCTTTCAATTTTTTTTCCTCATCATAGATGAATGAAACATAATCAAGTCAATAACATAAGGTCATAGACTCATTAGCAAGTTACACAATGTATTTCTTATCCTCATCTATCATATACATCTTTCTCATGTAGATATTGTTGTTCTTCATCTCTTTTACTCCTTTTCTACAGATGTTTAGTTATTGTAACTTACAAAACAAGTGTTGTCAAACTAGTTGAAATCAATGCCAACATATTACTGATTTAAGCATATGTCATATCTAATCAACAACTCAGTGATCTCTAATCACAGATCTTCAATTAGATTCTAAATTAGTTGTAGTTCATCAATCTCTCCCTTTGGCATTGATGGCAACTCAAGTAATATGAAATATACCATACACATACCAAACATGTATTATACAACTCTATGAACAAATGTTGTACAAGCTCTCCCTATCTTAATATGTTAAATCACTATGTTACTGAATAGCATTACCAATGCAGCTTTGACATTCTGCAGATATGATCTTTTTCAGCTCTCAAACTCCTTCTTCTATTCACAGTAACTGATCTTTAGTGCTCTCCCTTAGATAGATGTTTCAGTGTTCTCATCAGTCCATCTTGTTTCATATTGTTTATCTCTCCCTTTGACAATAATGCCAAAGAAACAAATAAACATGCAGCTCTGTAGTACCCATGTAACTCTCCATTATCCCGATGCATACTCTATATCTTTGTATACTGATATGCCAATCCGTTCTAGTTTCCCAAACTTTTCACAACCTTAGACATGATCCAAAGTGTGAACTATGCTGCATCAACATGAATGATCTTTTGATAAGATTAGGCTGATGCAACATCCAAATCACATTAGTGACTGGTAGATAGGTGATGGACCCCAAGTCTAGTCCTCAAGTATTCAAATGTATCCTTCGGTAGAGGCTTTGTAAATATGTGTGTAAGTTGTTCTTTTGATGTAACAAACTCTAACTTAACTTGCTTCTCTTGTACTTTTTCTCTTAAGTAGTGATACTTAATGGATATATGCTTTGTTTTAGAGTGCATCACTAGATTCTTTGAAATGTTTATTGCACTTGTGTTATCATAGTATATTGTTAAAAATAGGGAATACTGAGAGGGGGGGGTGAATCAGTATTCTAAAAACTTTATGTTTTGCCCAATTATGAATATAACAAATTATCTTTACAAATGCATAACATAAGAAGCTAAACAACATGCATAGCAATAAAACTAAAGAACTCATAACATATTATTTGTTCTCAAGGAAACCCTGGCCAAGGGAAAACCCCAGTGGGGATGGTACCCACAAAGATCCACTAATTAAAAGTATCATGTTAAGGATGTTGACTATGTTAGGATTCTATTACAAGCATATAGTGTATCAGTCCTGATTAAGGGACTATAGGCCTCATTAGAAGCCTCAACCCTATTAGGAGTTGGCAGTACAAAATGTGATTACCAGATGAGCCCACTGCCCAAACAAGTAATGCACAATATACACTGATTACAAAAGAAGGTTAAGGTACATAACCTTATATTTTTTGCATCAATATCTCTTCTCTACTCTTTCACTATCGCTATTACATATGCATCATATATTTCACATCATGTCACTACTTCATTACATCACATTACCACTCTTTACAACTTACAATTACAATTACATTTATACAAATAAATTTATCCAAGAGTTAACATCTAGGATGTCATCCCTTTATATTGTTAAGTCATTATTTTGATAAACAAAATAATCCCTTAACTCTTTACTAATTCTATCTTCATATTCTGTCCTGTCGGCTTGACACTGTCTTTAGTAAAATTGTCATAATTTCTTTCGTACATGCCATACTAACTTGCACTCTAAGATGGGTGTTCAATATTCATCATAGAGTCTATGTTCAGGTGTGCAAGTACTGAACTTACTCCAATCAACATCGCAAATAAAAATTGTGTCCAGGTTCACTGGTAGAAATACTATCTCATACTTAGACAATTTTGTAATGCGCTCTGTCATACTAGCTCTCTGACCTGTGTGATCTTCATGTGGATCATATGTTTCCATAATGACAACATCTATGTAATCAACTCAGCCAAATTGCCAACAATCTCCCCCTTTTTCATTGGTGGCAACATATGAGAAAATTGGCTAAGTGTACAACTTCAAAATCACAAAATTGTGGCCATAGTATAAAATATATATACTATCCTTATAACTCCTCAAAAATCTTATTTCTAATATAGTACTCCCCCTAAAAGTATCAATCCTTATCATATACTATCAATTTTCTACTATATATCTCTCCCCCTTTGACAACAATGATAAAATAAAGGTAAGGAGGGTTACAAAACTATATCACAAAAAGATTATACCTTAATTCATTATTACAAAGCTAGTAGGCTTGCAACACAATCTGCAAAATCAATCTTTATAGCTTCTAACTCCTTCTCCCATAATTTCTTAATGGAATCTACCGCATTGAGTAGTTTGCTCAGTCCATAAGATTCTATTTCACATGCTTGGAGGTTCTCAAGGTTAAACTTTTGAAAAGATGTCTTAGCTGAAAGACATTCTTCCAACTACTCTTCAATAATGTTTAACTTCATAGAAGTGTGCTCTCTCAAAAGAGTGAATCTTTTCATTTTCTATCTCTCTCATCTTGCAAAACTCTGATTTCATCATATAACTTATGAATTTTATTCTCAACATCAAATACCTTCACATTGGGGCTTAAAAGAAAGTTAGTTTCATTCTGAATTTTTTCTTCCTTCATCTTCATCTTGTTATCTTCTTTTGTTGTCAAGGTCTCTATTTTTGTACACTAGATGTACAAAGATTTTCCTATTTCCAAATTCTTCCTCAAGTCCTTGATATATATATCAAGATTTTTGATGTCATTCTTGATATTCTGGCTGATGTTCAAAAGTATTCTGGCCTCATAGGCTGCTTGTGCTTTCACTTTTGCAATATTAGATAGAGTTGTGAAATCATTGTCAAAAGTGCTCATTACCTTCTTTACTTTATCCAAAGGGTCATCTTCTACAATTTGTGTAGTTACAATGCTTTTTAACTTCTCAGTAAGTTCCTTCATCCATCCTTCAAGAATTTTTACTTTCTTGTTCTTGCCAATGATTTTGTTCAAGGATGTGATCAATTCCAATTGATCATCATCATATACTTCCTTTCCCAAGTGCTCAATCATAGATCCAATCTGATTCTTCTTTCCAGTCTCAGGAGTAAGACTGATATCTTCTTTAGTGGGAATGGGTACTTGTTTTTCTATTACTGGGGGTTCTACAATAGTGGTTTCTACTTTCTCTTCTCCTTTTGTAGTTTCCTACTGTTCAAAGGCTAAATTGTCAACAATGTTCTCCAAATTCTTGAATACATTATCATCAATATCCAAGGTGATCTTTGTTCCTTCTACATTCATGGTTTCATCTTCAATGTTTATGGCTAGAGGAGAGGGAATGTCCTCTTGTTCTGTTACACCTGCTTGCTCTGCTGCAACTGATGGTTCTCCAACATTTTCTGACATAACCTTGATTATTGCTTGCTCTGTCTCTGAGTTAACTTCTTCATATCTACCTCCCATAATCTGAATGGTTCTCTTTTTGGTTCTTAGATGGGTTCTTAAGGCTTTCATGATCTAACTAAAATGAGTTTCATATTTTACTACACAAAGCTTCCTTACAAGATTTTCTCTAATAGTTGTGTCTTCTTCTGATGCTCTCTTCTTCCTATTCACAAGTTTATTAAACAAATCATTAGGTATCTGACCTTGAATTGTATCAAACTTCTTATTAGAAAAAATCATATGCTTTACTACTACATTCTCCAGATTAAGTCTCTCTGCATAATCATAAAGATCACAGTACTTATTCATTCTTGTAAAGTGTCCATCCTCAATGATCTGCTCATTAAGCTTCTCAACTTTAAGTTTCCAAGATTTCTTCTTAATAGAAGTTCCATCATCTTTGATTTCTACAATTTTTCTTGGAACTGGTTGCACTAATATTTTTTGTCTCTTTCCTGATCCAGTAGTACTTTCCTTTACTCTTTTGCTAGGTGTGGAGGAAGTGGATCTAGTGGATATCTTTTCTTCTTGATCCTTCTCAATTTCTTCCACTTTCACCTTAACTTGTGATTCTTCCTTCTATGCAGTAATTGATGATAAAGGTGGAATAGACAAAACTTCTTTTTGTCCACTCTCTCTAATTGTTTCTATTGTTTACTTTGCTACTAAAATTTCATGCTCTTTCATCCCTATATCTTTTAGGATTTTCTTTATAGTACTCTCAACACTTTTCTTAGACTTCTTCTCTTCAAGTAAAGTCTTTGCGGAGTTGAAGTTCTCCTTAAAGGTTCCAAACCTATTACGCTGAGTGTCCAACATACACTTAAGTAACCTTCTAACATACTCTTATGTCTCTACCTCAGATATCTCATAGCCAAGAGGGTCTATGAACTCTATTCTAGGTTCTACTGCTTCAATGTAGGTAAAGTCATTATCAACCATAAAACATATGTCATTTTTATACTTCTCCACAAGAGACTTTGGGATCCTTGATCTACTAGACATAATATCCTAAAATGTCTTGATTACCAGTACTACACTCTCATTCACTTTGTCAATAACATGCCTTCTGTACACTAGGTTAATCCTTTCCATTGTAGTTTGGTCATCATTCTAGTCATTTCCAATGGTGTAAGGAAATCTTCTCAATAGATGAAAAAAACATATAGGTGATTAAGGATGAGAACCTAAACTGTGTATACTTAGTTTTCTTAATCTTTTCCAAGTTCTCAACTAGTTGAATTCTTAGAATCTCACACATATCCACTTGTACCTTTTCAACACACATTAGATAAGTTGCATGTATCATTCTAGCTGCCATGTCATCCTCTCTTGAATTTGCACAAAACTTAGTGGTTAGGATCATGCATAAGTATTTGACATTATCTTGTTTGATCTTACTAATCACAATTCCTCTACCATTATAGGATGAATTTGTATTATCAATGACTATTTTCCTCATGTTTTTCTCATTTAAAGGAATGGCTCTAGTTTTAGATAATCCAGTGACTTCATGAATCAAATTAGTTGTGATATCTATCACTCTATCTTCTTACAAAAACTTCCCATTATGAATTCCTCTTAAGATAATCTTAGTACATTCTTCATTATCAAATTCATACTGTAATGCATACTTAATGATTTCATTGTCTTTCAAATGTTCAAATCCTTCTTTTAGTGTTGTATCCTGATTGTAGATCTTCTTATATTCATTTGTGAAATCACTATCACTAACAGTCTCTAGTTTGCATCCGATATAACTTCTGACATTCTCTAGGTGTAAAAGTTTGTCTGGTATGGATGATAAAGCTAACCTAGGATCATCTTCCAAGGGTTCTACTGGTTCCCTTTTCAACTTAGGTCTATTCTTATCTCTGACATTGTGTATTAAAGAAACATCCATGATTTCTTCAAATTCCTCCACTGATTTAAAAGATCTCTCAAGTAAAATACCTTGATTTTGCATTTTTAGGGCTTGCGTAGATTCGACACAAAATTCTTCTCCAAATCCTTGCAAAATGCTTCCAATCACTCCTCTTTGATCTCCTTAACACTTGAAATCTCTTTGATGATCAAATAATACTGATCATGAACTTTCATTAATTCAATCTCACTTAGATCTGACATCGCATTCAATTCTTTTGTCGCTTCTTTCCAAAAAGTTGTTTCTGCTAACCTGCAAAACATAAAACTTCTTGTGATCTTGTAAAACATAATATTTTTCTTTGCGCTCTTAACCATAGCATTAGAACATCATAAAATACCTTTCATTAACTGCACAAGACTCAATTCATCATATATCTACTTCTACACTAATCTAAGTTCCTATTCTACTACAATTTTCATAAATTAAGTACTTTGAGATGGGTCAGGTAAGGATTCATTCTTGCCTTTCAATACTTCACCTTCTTGATTACCTTCAATGTTGAATATGTCTCCTTGGTCTATTCTTTTGATAAAATTCACTTCATCTGAAGTACTACAACATCCTTTCTAACTACTACTTGCATCTTCATTTCTTCTTGCATGATTTCTGGGATTAGGATTAGGATAAACAACTCTATTGTTCATTCTGCAAAACATTTATGTATGTCCAATCTTGTTACATATCTGAAAAACAATTCCATTATTTCCATATCATGGTCTAGGCTGATTGATTTGTGATCTGCATTTTTTAGCAATATGTCCAACCTTGTTGCATCTATCACATATTACTCCATTTCTTCTACTCATATCTTCAGTAGGTTTCTTCTTTGCATTGTTAGTATTCCTAAACATTCTACTACCATCATTATTCTCAATAAATTTAGGTTTCCTACATTCAATAGCTCTATGTCCAAAACCATGACAATTATAACAATAACCATTAAGAGGTTTAAATTGTTTACCTATGCAATCTCTCTTCATATGACCAATAGTATTACAAGCAAAACATCTACCATTGAATTCTCTTTGCATACCTTTGGGTGATTCATCTTTCTTCAGTGATTCTTCTTCTTTAGGTGTATCTTTAGATTTGTTAATTTCATTAGACTTCTTCTCATCTATGCTTTTAGATATTTTCAGATCTGGTTCCTTGCTTTCATCATTTGCTTTAAAAGTGTTGAATCTAATACTAGTCTTATCATAGAACATTTTTTGAGAAGATATTTTTTCATCAATCTTCTCACTATTTGAATATAGCCTTTCAAGTTGTTGTTTGGATTGAGTCAGTTCACCTTTCACAATCTTATTGTATTTCTCAAGTTCAGCATACTGTAAATTGACTTTCTCAAGTTTAGAGGTTACTTTACTAAGTTTAGATTTTAGTCCTTCATTTTTCAGTCTTTAGACTTTCATTCTTAGATTTCAGATTTGCTTCATTCTTAACATTTCCATCTTTCAAGATAAGCTTCATATTTTCTATATTCAATTCATGCTTAAGGATCTCATTTTCTTTTTCTAAATTGTCATCACAATATTCAATAAAAACTTTGGATTCCTTTTCAAATCTCAGATCTTCCAAATTCTTTTTCAGTTTCTCAATGAGGTTCTTTGCATCATCATATTTTCTTTTCAAAGTATCTTTTTCAATAGTAAGAAAGTCAATCTGTTCAAGAGCTTCTTCAAAATTCTTCTGTAATTGATCCATATCCATAGAGATCTTACTCAAGTTGCTAGGCTTTCCTTGAATTATTCTTTTCTGAGTAACTAAGCTCTGATACCAATTGTTAGAAATAGGGAATACTCAGAGGGCAGGGTGAATCAATATTCTACAAACTTTATCTTTTTCCCAATTATGGATATAACAAATTATCTTTACACATGCATAACATAAGAAGCTAAAAAATATGCATAGCAATAAAACTAAAGAACTCATAACACATTATTTTTTCTCGAGGAAACCTTCGCCATGGGAAAACCCTGGTGGGGATGGTACCCACAAAGATCCACAAATCAAAAGTGTCATGTTAAGGATGTTGATGCTATTAGGAGTCTATTACAAGCATATAGTGTATCAGTCCTGATAAAGGGACTATAAGCCTTGTTAGAAGCCTCAATCCTATTAGGAGTTGGTAGTAAAAATTGTGATTACCAGATGAGCCCACTGTCCAAAAAAGTAATGTAAAATATACATTGATTAGAAAAGAAGGTTAAGGTACATAACCTTATTTTTTTTCATCAATATCTCTTCGCTTCTCTTTCACTATCGCTATTACATATGCATCATTTATTTCACATCATGTCACTACTTCATTACATCACATTACCACTCTTTAAAACTTACAATTACAATTACATTTATAAAAATAAATTTATCCAAGATTTAACATCTAGGATGTCATCCCTTTATATTGTTAATTCATTATTTTGATAAACAAAATAATCCCTTAACTCTTTACTAATTCTGTCTTCATATTATGTCTTGTCGGCTTGACACTGTCTTTAGTAAAACTATCATGACTTCTTCCGTACATTCCATACTAACTTGAGCTCTGAGATGGGTGTTAAATAGTCATCATAGAGTCTATGTTCAAGTGCACAAGAATTTAACTTTCTCCAATCAACATCACAAACAAAAACTATGTTCAGGTTCACTGGTAAAAATACTATCTCATACTTAGACAATTTTGCAATGTGCTTTGTCATACTAGCTCTCTAACCTGTGTGATCTTCATGTTGATCATATGTTGCCATAATGACAACATATATGTAATCAAATCATCCAAATTGCAAACTTATATAATCATCGGCTCAGTGATTATCACCGGCTTAATCTATGCAATATTTGAATAGTTTGTAGCAGCAACAACATACTCTACTTCGGCTGTAGATTGAGAAATGCAAGCCTGCTTCTTACTTGTCCATGTAACAAGTCTTTCACCAAATAAAAATGTAAGGAATGAATGCTAGATGTTGGCAGTCATTCTGTAGCAGTTGTTGTTGCATTCATGACTATGATTGTCATTGATGTCAACACAGTGATCTTTTGGAGACTAGCAGAGAAGTAGGCAGTGTTTTGATTAGCGCACATGGGATATTGCAGATGGAGCTATGTGATGTTGAGGTTATATTATTTGATATATTATTTGTCTATGGATAAGAGTGCAAACATTGATTCATGAAAGTTATGAGCATTTTGGTAAAAGCAGTATTTAGGTACTGTTCCTGAGTAGCGGTTTGTAGAAATTAGATGATATGTTGTAATCAGGATGGAATTTGGTTTTGTATAGTTACAGGGAAGTTTGAGACACATTGATGGTGACATGGTTCATAGTGAAAACTTTGAGGTCGCATGACTAAAGAGTTATTGTATTTGGAAGTTGACAGTTTTGTGTAATTTTGATGTAGCGTATGGAAACTTTTATTTCGTATTTGTGTGCCGACTCATTTGTAATTATTTGAGTGTGGTATAAAGGAAGGAATTTTTTTCCCTATTTTATTTAGTCATAATATGAAATAAGTGTGAGCATGGTTTGGTTGCATGCGAATGTAAGCATGAAGTGAAGAAAAGAGCCTAAGAGGTTGTGAAAGCGAAATTGTGAAGGAAGACATGTGAAGTACAGAGATTTGGAATTGAGATCTAGTGCAGCATGGAGTGTGGTTTGGCATAGTAAGGAGGTAACATATTTCATATTATTCTACTGAATAATATTAAGGTTATTTGGATAGTGTGTTCAGTGATCTTACCTTGAAGTTGTTTGGGCAGTAGGTCCTTTTGTCTTCCAAAACTCTTAACAGGGTTAGAATCTTTTAACAGGGATTCAAAATCTCCTAACAGAGATTTATATGTGTTGAATGTATTTCATAAGACTCCTAATAAAGTCCATCCTCTGACAAGAAATATTCATATTAGTGCATCTTTTGTGGGCATCATTCCCACTGAGGTTTACTCTTTGATCAAGAGGTTCCCTAGTCAACATATCTTGTGTTATTGTGTCATTGTGTATGAATATCTTTGTATGGTTAGTAATTGCATTGCTTACATGGTTAAATGTTGTTGAAGATGTTAAAAGTTATAATTATTTGATAACTAATTCACCCCCCCCTCTTAGTTATCTTGGTGGACTTTACTTTCTAACAATTGGTATCAGAGTGACAGGTCCTTGAAAGAAAATTTTAATAGCTTAAGGAGATCCATGGAAAATTTTAGGAAAGAAAGCCCTACGTTTGATGGAGTAAATTTTGATAGCTAGAAGGAAAAGATGAAGACACATCTATTGTGTTTAGGACCAGGCTATTGGTTGATTACAAAGAATGAAAGAACTATAATTGAAGAAGATAGTCTTGAAACAAGTTCTAAAGATGAGGTAGATCTATTCATGTGTAATATACTTGCAAGAGAAGCACTCTTAACAGCACTTTCAAAAAATGAATATAGTCAAGTAAAATGTTTTAAGAAATCTAATGAAATTTGGAAAGCTTTACACTCTACTTTTGAAGGTGATGAACATGCAAAAAGAGCTAGCTTACATAATTGGATATGTGCATTTGAAGATATTAGAATGACAGAAGATGAATCTTTTAGAAGCTATATTGGTAGAATGTCAGAAATTGTTGTAGGGATAAAATTGTGTGGAGGATCAGAGATAGAGAATGAAGTGATATGGAAAATTCTGAGGACATTGACTCCTGTATTTAAGCAGACAACACAAATGATTGAACAAGTTATACCTTGTACTACAAACTTTACAAGAGAGACTCTTCTTGGTAGATTGGAAGCAACAGAGATGAACCTAAGGTTATCAGGAGACATACCTAGAATGGAGACAACATTCAGTGCTCTTAGTATTCATCCTACTTTTTCAAGAAGTACCAATGTGAGTGGAGATTATGCCAATAGCAATAGATCTAGAAATAAGAAGATAAGAAGATTGAAGAAGGTATTGCCTTGCTTGTGAAAAGAGAACCAGACGGTAAGAAAATTTTTAAATGTTGGACTTGTCAAGAATATGGTCATTTTGCCTCTAAATGTCCTAAGAGAGTTAAGAAGTATAGAAATAATTTCAACCTTAGAAGATCTAAGAAATGTTAAATTATGCTAATGATGAAGATCTTGAAGCTAGTATAGAAAGAACTTTGAGTGAAAGTGATACTGAGAATAATGATGAAATAGGATTTGTAGCAATTAAAGAAGAAAATTTCTAATATGATGTTAAAGAAGAAAAAGCATTAGTTTCCCAAGTTTTAAAGAAAGATGATTGGATTATAGATAGTGGTTGTTCACATCATATGACTGGAGATATGAAGAAGTTCATAAAGTTTAACAATTATGATGGAGGAATTGTTAGAGTTGGTAACAATGCACCTTGTTTGATTAAGGGTATAGGATCTATTAATCTTGATGGAAAGACTAATACAGATGATGTTTACTTTGTTGATGGATTGAAAGATAATATTTTGAGTGTTGGACAGTTAGTGGATAAGGGATATCAAGTTTGGTTTACTGAGAAAGCTTGTGTGATAAAGGATAAAGATGGAAATCTAATTGGAACCGGATCTAGAACCAGAGGTAATGTATTTTAGTTGAATCCTACTGAGATGACATGGTTGATTACTAAAATTGATGACAGTTGGTTATGACATAGAAGGTTTTGTCATATAAACTTTGATAACATTGTGAAAGTGAGTACTACACTTGCAGTAAGGGATTTACCTAAAATTATGAAGCCTACTAACATGATTTGAAAATAATGTGTGATAGCTAAGCAGAAGAGAAGTTCATTTCCTAGTAAGAAGTTCACATCGGTAGAGAAGTTGGAAATTGTTCATACAGACATGAGCCATCCTACCAGGACTAGAGGATTCTATGGAGAAAGGTATTTTATGATATTTGTTGATGATTTTACAAGAATGATGTGGATTGCATTTCTGAAAGAAAAATCTGAAGCATTTGATAAGTTTAAGATCATTAAGAATAAAGTTGAGAATGAATCTAGAATGAAGATTAAATGTTTGAGATCTGATAGAGGTGGAGAATTTACTTCTAGAGATTTTAACACCTTTTGTGAAGTGAATGGTATTAAGAGACAGTTTTTAGCCCCTAGAACACCTGAACAAAATGGTATTGTAGAAAGAAGAAACAAGTCAGTAACTGAAGCAGCAAGAGCTATGTTATTTGAGAATAACTTGGCGAAGACATTTTAGAGAGAAGCAGTGAATACAACAGTATATACAATAAACATAGTACAAATCAGAGAAGACATGCATAAGACACCTTATAAATTATGGTTTGGACATCCACCCTCAGTTAAGTATTTTAGAAGTTTTGGAAGCAAATGTTATATAAAGGGAGATGATGATATTGGAAAGTTTGATCCTAGAAGTGATGAAGGTATTTTTCTTGGATATCCTTTGAAGAGAAAAGCATATAGATGTTACAATAAGAGAACTAAAACTATTGTTGAGATCAAAAATGTTAAAGTTGATGAGAAGTTTAAAATTTAGCAAAGAATGCTTGATTATGAATCTGATGAAGAAGCTAATGCTTAGCCTAACATTGAAACTACTGAATTATTCTATGAGACTGATGGTGAATTGTTGAATGAGAATCATACAGTAGAAGAAACCAGAGAAGAATCTAAAGAAGAATGTATAGTTGAAGCAAGATCTGTGACTATGACACCGAACATGTATCTATCTAGACATCATCCTATTAAACAAGTTATTGAAAGTTTAGACAGAGGAGTTATGACTAGAAATAAGGTACATTTATGTTTGATTTCTCAAATTGAACCTAAATCTACTAATGAAGTTTGTGAAGATGAACATTGGATTAATGGTATGAAAGAAGAACTAGATCAAATTGAAAAGAACAAGACATGGGAATTGGTTCCTAGACCTAAAGACAAGAATGTGATTGGAACTAAATGGGTATTCAGAAACAAGATGAATGAACAAGGAGAAGTAGTAAGAAATAAAGCAAGATTAGTATGTAAGGGATACTCACAGCAAGAAGGAATTGACTATGAAGAAACCTTTGCACCAGTAGCAAGACTTGAAGCAGTAAGAATGTTTTTTGCTTATGCAGCTTTTAAGAAATTCAAAGTGTATCAGATGATGTGAAGTCCACATTTTTGAATGGTGAATTGGAAGAAGAAGTCTACATTGAGCAGCCTGAAGGTTTTCCTTTGACTCAAGAAGGAGATATGGTATGTAAACTAAAGAAAGCATTATATGGACTAAAGCAAGAACCTAGAACTTAGTATGCTAGATTGGAAAAATATTTGTTGAAATTGGGATTTACTAAAGGAACAACAGATATTAATTTGTACACAAAAGAAATTGAAAATGGATTATTAGTTATAGTTATTTTTGTTGATGACATTATCTTTGAAGGAGAAGATGAAGCTAGTGACAAATTTGCTGATGAAATGAAGACAAAATTTGAAATGAGCATGATTGGTGAGATGAAATGCTTTTTGGGATTACAGATAACATAGAATAGTGATGGTATCTTTGCTAGCCAAACAAAGTACCTGAATGATTTTCTAAAAAGATTTGGAATTGAGAACTGTAAACCAGTTGGAACACCTATGGTTATAGGACACAAACTATCAAGCAAAGATGAAACACCAGTAGTTGAGCAAAAGAAATATAGATCCATGATTGGAGGATTGCAGTACTTAACACACACTAGACCAGATATACAACATTCAGTTGGCATGGTAGCAAGATTTCAAGCTGAACCTAGAGAGTCACATTATGTAGCAGTAAAGAGGATATTGAGATATTTAAGAGGCACAATGGACTATGGATTGTGGTATGAAAAATCTGATGATTTCACCATATGTGCATATATAGAAGTTGATTGGGGAGGTAGTGTTGATGATAAGAAAAGCACTAGTGGTGGAGCCTTTTTTCTTGGAGGAAGATTGGTTTCATGGTTGAGCAAGAAGCATAATTGTATTTCATAGAGTACAGTAGAAGCAGAATATGTAGCAGCAGAAAACAATTATAACCAGATAATTTGGATGAAGTAGATGCTGAAGGATATTGGAATTAAATTTGTTGAACATATTGTCATACATTGTGACAACACTAGCATAGTCAGTATGTCTAAGAATCCTATATTGCATTCTAAAACTAAGCATATAGAGATCAAGTATTAGGTTGTAAGAGAGAAAGTTGCTAAGAAAGAATTCAAACTAGAGTACATAAGCACAAAGGAATAGATAGAAAACATATTTACAAAGCCTTTGCCTAAGGATACATTTGAGTATCTGAGAGGTATGCTTGGGGTTATGCCCCAGCCTACTTTTGAGTAATGATGCAGTTGATTGAATACCTCCAGTTGTATATGAGCCCTATCTTTTTCTAGATTGGATGTTGGTGTTGGCATTAGGCAGAATTGCCACTAGTGACAACACTTATTTGCATTCTGGGTGCAAACCGAGCAGACAGTCAAAACTGAGCAGACAGTGCAAACCGAGTAGACAGTGCAAACCAAGCAGACAGTGCAAACTGAGCAGACAGTGCAAACCGAGCAGACAGTGAAAATTGAGTAGATAGTGAAAACTAAGCACACAGTGCAAACCAAGTAGACAGTGCAAACCGAGCAGACAGTGCAAACCAAGCAGACAGTGCAAACCGAGCAGACAGTGAAAATCGAGCAGACAGTGCAAACTGAGAAAGTTAGTACAAACCAAATAGGACAGTGTAAACTGAGTAACATCATGTCTACCAAGTCACCAGTATTTATCGAGTTAGTTTGCAGGAACCGTGTAACCATACTTGGGCCGACTTAGTAGCACTTATGTTTATTTGTCAAGCCGACTTTGTAATTGTAATTGTAATTAATTGTTTAGACTTGTATATAAACAATGTTGTAAAAATGTCAAGAAGAATGAAAGAAGCATATATGTGAAAAAGAAAGAAAGGCAGAGATAAGTGAATTACAAAGGGCTTCAGTAGTATAAGGAATAGCAAAGACAAATTCATCACAGAAGGTGATCAGTACATCAGCGAATCTCAATCAGCAATCCAGTTGCAAAGCAAGAGATCTACTGTTTCATCCTAATAGGTGAATCAGTACTAAATCCTTTAACCGGGTAGACTTAACAGTCTTTTGTAAAATCTCTTTACCAAGTGCATACTTCATTGTATGTTTGTAAATCCTTTAACAAGGTGGATTTAGCAATCCTTATTGCTCCTAACAGGGTAGATCATCAGAAGTGATCAAATTGTAAGCCTTAACCGGCCAACTTTATTCTGCAGTATTAAAGCTTTGTGGGTTTCATCCCCACCCCAGTTTTACTTTCTTTTTGGAAGGTTTCTAGGTAACCAAATCTACGTGTCACTGTTGATAATGATTTTAAGTTCCATGCTTTCTGTATGAAAAGGTTAAAGCAGATCACATGTTAATACATCTGTAATTGAAAGAAAATTTGGAGTTATTGATTCACCCCTCCCCTCTCAGTAACTCGGTTAATTCCTGAATATTTCCAACAATTGGTATCAGAGCTGCATTGGTTCTCAAGACAAAGCTTAACTAGCTTGAGCGAAGATCCAGGACAATGGAGGTATTCAAACTGAACAAGGTGATTGAAAATGAAAAGCTAGATCTGGAAATGGGCATAGCTAAACTTAAAGAAGCAAAAGAACATCTTTCCCAATCCCTAAGAAGAAGGAAGGAACTTGCAAATCAGATGAATGATCAGAATTACATTGAAGAAAAGATTGAAGATCTTTTTCCCTCAAATAGCTCAGATGAAGAAAACAATGCTATCAAAGAACTCCTAGAAAAGAATGGGTCTCTGCAAGAAGAAGTGAGAAAATTAAAAAGAGAACAAGAGCTACACTCTACAAGATTTTGTGAGATCTTGGAACAAAGAAACAAGTTGAAAGATGAATTAGATGGAAGGAACATTGAAGTCCAAAATAAAACCCTTCAGCTAGAAAACCTAATTGATCAGATCTCTCATACAAATGAGGAAATTTTGAATCTAAGATCAGAGATAGAAAGCACAAGAGAAGAACTAAGATCTGAAAAGGAAATCAATCTAAGATTGGTGGATGACCTAAACACTGAAAAACAAATCAATGAAGGAATGCTGAAAAGCCAAGAAGACTTGAATCAGCTGTATGAGCAAAATCTTCATAGGCAAAAAGGAAAAGCAGGACTTGGATACAAAGGAGAAGGTGAATCTTCTAAGCAAGGTACTCAAAGGAATCAGAAACCTACTTGTAATCACTGTGGTAAAATAGGACATACTTCAAATAAATGTTGGAACAATGAAAAAATAGAATTCAATGGAAAATGCTACAACTGCAATCAACTTGGTCACAAAGCAAATGAATGCAGGGAAAAACCAAGATTCAGAGGTAATTGTCACAAGTGCAACAAACAAGGTCACAAAGCATCTGAGTGTAGATCCAAAATATTCAATCCAGCAGAACAAATTATGAAAGCATTGTTTGGATGGGACTACAACACCTGGTGTAGATGTCATTACTGTGGGGAATATGGACACATTGGCATGAATTGCATAAAACATCATCTAAGGAAAAGAGATACTACCGTAAGATGCTTCAAATGCACTAAACTCGGTCACATAGCCAGAAACTGCATGAATGCTAGTGAAGTTGAAGATGGAAAGAAGAATGAAGCAACTAAGGTCAGGAAACAGGTGAGACAAAAATGGATTCCTAAATCTACCGAGAAAACTAGTCCAAGTAATGGAATGGATGGCTCTACCGACTCAAACTAAATTTCCAAGAAAGCACTGGAACTGTATTCTCATAGACCAATCTCAAGCAGTTCCAGAACTGAATTAAAAGAAAGATCTAAATCAGCATACAAGATGCAGTAAGATCATAGGAAGGTCAATATCAGTCTTTACCGAGCAAGGTCGGTACCCGTCTTTACCGAGCGAGGTCGGAGCAATATGAATTCTCAAGTTCACCGAGTTGCGAAGTCTTTACCGAGCAATTAATTCTTAGTGGGTGACAGTTTGTCAGAATTCATACCCTAATTTGTACTGAGCATTAATGATAGAGTTGTAAATAAAAAGCAAGTAATCGAACTCATTCTTCACCGCGAACCTTTTAAGCACTTTGAGAGCAGAAAATTTCAAGAGCAACCCAGCGATTCAATACCTTTGCGAAAGGAATTTTCTATGAGCTACCATGGCATCATCCAGCAGCTCAGCGAAGAAAGGATCTAATATGTTAGTCCAAGGGGAATGGAAAGCACCAGATTTCAAGATCGTGCCCGCAATAGCAGCAGCCCTAGATTCGAACGGAGCTCAATCTCAGATTCCTCCTAAGGTACTACTTATTAATGATATCCGCAATCATTTCAACTGTTAAATTCATGAAATGGGGAACCTAGAACTAGATATTGTGCGTGAGGAACTGTGTGTGGATGGTATTCTAAAACCCGAGCACAAACATCTAGAAGATAAAGGTTTAGTTCACATTGCACATCTACCTCGAAACTTTTAGGAGAAATGGGTTAGATACATTCTCAGCCGTGTACATGATGGCAAGATTTGGCTTGAGCAACGCATAGAGATCACAAAGAAGATGATTCATTAAATCACCGGTCTTCCCATGTTGAACAAAGCAAAAACTACCAAAACCCTAGGTCAGACTGAACTAGAGAAGAAAACCCTAGCCAAATGGGACGGTAGAGGCATGAAAGTTAGTAGTATTACCGATGCTGAACTGAAGTTTGGTACACACATAATTGCCCATAAGATATACAGTTCAAGTCGACAGAATAGTGTCTCCTGTGAAGCTATCGACCTAGCATACAAAGTGGTCAAGAATAACTTAACATTTGACCTAGCAGACTTATTGTTAAAATAGTTTAACAAAAACATGGAAAGCATTAAAACTTCCAAAAACAATCCATGTAAGTTTGGATCCTGATTGGTCTATTTATTCTTCTATGCTCAGAAATTCTTCCCTTCTAAAGGAAAAGTTGTATGGAGAAAAGATGTGCCAGTCCTTTATGAAATAAATGAATACATCTCAGAAATGGGTGAAAATTTTGAAAGCATCATGGATAATTATTTTGAGTCTTTCAAAGAGAAAATGAATGACAGATTTCGAATTCCACAGAAGTTGGTGGAAGATTACAAGGATGACATTTGTTTTATGGTGGATTGTGACAATGTATATATTCAAGCAGCTAAACCGAGGACTGTATATGTAAAACCTCTTCCTTATGAGGTAAATATTGATGAAACCAAGAATATCATTGAAGCTCTTCTTAATCAGCTTGTCAATCTCAAAGCTCCATATTTTGGAACATATGATGAAGCTAAGGTGAGAATTGAACTAAGCATAAAGCTTCCACAGGCGGTAAACAAAGGAAAGAAGAGGATAGCCAAAATGCAAATGATAACCGAGGACAAAGAAGAAAAAGATGAAGAAGAAGAGGAAAAGGATGAGAAAATAGAGGAACCAGAACCTGCAAAGAAGAAAGGAAAGGTATTCATCACTAAGGCACCTAAGCCTCCCACTGCTGTATTTACAAGGAGAAATGCAAGAGGTAAGGCAGATAAGGCAGATAAAGACAGTATTCAAAAGGCCTCCTCTAAACTTTCAAGAAAGAATCAAACTCTTTAGAGACAGATCAGGATCTGGAGTAAGTAACATAAAATCCTTTAAATATGAAACCAGATCGGAAACAGAATAGAAGGAAATAGAAGATGCTGTTATTGAAAAGATGGGACAGTGGAAATACTCTCCTGATGACATAGCCCCACAGGTTCCAGCTGTCTTATTAAATCCAATAAAAATGAGATGGAGTAATGCAAAGCAAACTGTGATAGACATATTTGATCAAACCCTGAGACAGTTAATGTCGAGCTTGAAAAATGATGAAGTAAAGAAGGCATTAAAAGAAAATGAAAATAAGATGACACTAAGGTTCAATACTTGTTTGATTTTGATCAACAATATCGAATCGGTTGTGAAGGCTGCAAATGCCACATGGAAGAACATATACCACCTTCACCAATCGAGTATTGAAACAGTCATAATAAAAGATATTGAAGATGACAGTGATGAACAAGAAGAAACCACTAAGGTAGATGATACTTTGAGGATAGCAGCAGAAGTCATTGCATCCCTTCCTACCTATCCAGTAAAAGTTTCTACATCTAGCCCGAAAACACCTTCAAGCATGGTTGTGACAACTTCAACATTTGTCCAATCATCTATAGCAACAACAGAAGCAACTACCATTTCTTCTACCGAGTTGCAGTCTCCCACATCATCAAGTTTTCCAGCAGTAAGTTTTCTAGTTTTTGAATCTACAAGTGTAAATATTTTAAGCTCTCCAGTAGACAGTGTGCCAGTCTCTATAGCCAGCCCTACTATATCTACTATCACTACTACTAAAGCATTAAGTACAGATAAGCCTAAGGCTCTACCGAGTATAAAATTTTTGGGTAAAAATATAGTAGAGGATATAGACTTAGATGAAGAAATAGAGATTCCAACATTAGATTTTGCAAATCTATCAACGAACTAAATGCAAAATATAGGTGAGATCCTCCAAAGGAAAGCAAAACAAAAGAAGCTTAAAGAGGAGAGAGACAAGGAATATCAAATCATCAAGGATGCTAAGGACATTTTGTCTGATGCATTAGGTATTAAAGTAGACTCCTCCCAACATGTTTTGCTACAATTAGCAGAAGCAGTTAATAAATACAATGAGGACTCATCTGGGACAGAAAAGTTAGTTGAAAGAGCCGAGAAGAGATTCAACAATAAAGTGCTTGAGCACATTGCTCAGCACATAGCTATTAACCAAGTAGAATTGTCTTCAGTTTTGTCAAACATTGAATCTACCTATTTGAATGCTACCTCTCTTTTGGCCAGATTGTGCAATATTGCCGAGTTCACAAAGGATGTTAAGGATAAAATGAATAAAATGGATGAGGATATAAAGATTAGCATACAGAAGCTGCAACTTGGACCAAGTTCAAGCTCTGCTCATCACATGAAAATCTCATACCTATCAAATATGCAGTCAGATCTACTGAAAGAAGACACAAGGATCCGATCCACACTGCTAGACATCCAACACATGATCCTTCCCATCATGAATACAATGTATAAGCACATTGAACATTCCAAAACATTGATTCATGACAATCAGTTCTCTATAGCATATCACATGATTGAACTCTCTACGGAAGTCCAAATTGCAATCCAAACATGCAAGATTCTGCAAGAAAGTTGGGACAGAACCCTGGCACTAATAATGAAGGTACATTCTAATTTTCTATCAAATTTTGGATTCTCTCTGTAAATCACTTGTATATGCACCTTTCGCATTATCGCCAAAAAGGGGGAGATATGTATAGAGGGAGATATATGTATAGAAAAAGATTTGTATAGAAAAAGTTAGCACATTGAAAGGGGGAGACAATGTATAAAGCCCTATAACAAAGACAAATTTTGAAAAATCAAAATAAAACTCAGCATGATTCATGTATATAAGTTTTGGCCAATAAGTGTTTTTGTCACTAAAGCCAAAGGGGGAGATTGTTGGCATTAAGCAGAATTGCCACTAGTGACAACACTTATTTGCATTCTGGGTGCAAACCGAGCAGACAGTGCAAACCAAGCAGACAGTGCAAACTGAGCAGACAGTGCAAACCAAGAAAACAGTGCAAACTGAGCAGACAGTGAAAACTGAGCAGACAGTGCAAACCAAGAAGACAGTGCAAACCGAGCAGACAGTGCAAACCGAGCAGACAGTGCAAACTGAGCAGACAGTGAAAACCGAGCAGACAGTGCAAACCAAGCAAGTTAGTACAAATTGAACAGGATAGTGTAAACTGAGTAACATCATGTCTACCGAGTCACCAGTATTTACCTAGTTAGTTTGTAGGAACCGTGTAACCATACTTGGTCTGACTTAGTAGCACTTATGTTTATTTTTCAAGCCGACTTTGTAATTGTAATTGTAATTAATTGTTTAGACTTGTATATAAACAATGTTGTAAAAATGTCAAGAATAATGAAAGAAGCATATATGTGAAAAAGAAAGAAAGGCAGAGATAAGCGAATTACAAAGGGCTTCAGTAGTATAAGGAACAACAAAGACAAATTCATCACAGAAGGTGATCAGTACATCAGCGAATCTCAATCAACAATCCAGTTGCAAAGCAAGAGATCTACTGTTTCATCCTAACAGGTGAATCAGTACTAAATCCTTTAACCGGGTAGACTTAACAGTCTTTTGTAAAATCTCTTTACCGAGTGCATACTTCATTGTATGTTTGTAAATCCTTTAACAAGGTGGATTTAGCAATCCTTATTGCTCCTAACAGGGCAGATCATCAGAAGTGATCAAATTGTAAGCCTTAACCAGCCAACTTTATTCTGCAGTATTAAAGCTTTGTGGGTTTCATCCCCACCCCAGGTTTACTTTCTTTTTGGAAGGTTTCTGGGTAACCAAATCTATGTGTCACTGTTGTGAATGATTTTAAGTTTCATGCTTTCTGTATGCAAAGGTTAAAGTAGATCACATGTTAATACATCTGTAATTGAAAGAAAATTTGGAGTTACTGATTCACCCCTCCCCTCTCAGTAAATCGGTTAATTCCTGAATATTTCCAATAGTTGGTACTTCCTCTATAAGGGAGTATGTGTCTCTGTGCTAAGTCATGAGGACTCTTGTGAATGTATTTTCTGAAATAGTGTCTTTGGATATTGAGTTGTTGTTGACATAGTGATGAAATTTCTATCATTGATGTCAATGGGGGAGAAGTATACATGAAAAACAATATATAAAATCTATTTGAGAGAACTTAATAGGATCACGAAGCAAGATTTGATTGATGAAGAAGATTTGAAGAACTTTCAGAGTATCAGTGCAACAGTATTGGAATTTTGGAACATTGGATGTTTTTCATCTATGTTGCCATCAATGCCAATGGTGGAGATTTTTAGGAATGAATGCTAGATGTTGGTAGTCATTTTGTAGTAGTTTTTGTTGCATTCATGACTATGATTGTCATTGATGTCAACACAGTGATCTTCTAGAGACTAGAAGAGAAGAAAATGGTGTTTTGATTAGCGCACATGGGATATTGTAGATGGAGCTATGCAATGTTGAGGTTATATTATTTGATATTTTATTTGTCTGTGGATAAGAGAGTAGATAGTAATTCATTGATTCATGAAACTTATGAGCATTTTGGTAAAAGCAGTATTCAGGCAGTGGTCCTAAGTAGCGGTTTGTAGAAATCGGATGATATCTCCTAATCGGGATGGAATCTGGTTTTGCACAATTGAAGGGAAGTTTGAGACACATTGATGGTGATGTGGTTAACACTAAAAAATTTGAGGTCACACAAGTGAAGAGTTATTGCATTTGGAAGCTGACAGTTTTGTGTAATTTTGATGTAGCGTATGGAAACTTTTATTTTGTATTTATGTGCTGACTCATTTGTAATTATTTGAGTGTGGTATAAAGGAAGGAATGTTTTTCCTTACTGTATGTAGTCATAATATGAAAGAAGTGTGAGCATGGTTTGGTTGCATGCAAATGTAAGCATGAAGTGAAGAAAAGAGCCTAAGAGGTTGTGAAAGTGAATTTGTGAAGGAAGACATACGAAGTACAGAGATCTAGAATTGAGATCTAGTGTAGCAGTAAGTGCGGTTTGGCATGATAAGGAGGTAAAATATTTCATATTATTTTACTGAATAATATCAAGGTTATTTGGACAGTGTGTTCGGTGATCTTACCCTGAAGCTGTTTGGGCAGTGGGTCCTTCTATCTTCCATAACTCTTAACAGGGTTAGAATATTTTAACAGGGATTCAAAATCTCCTAATAGGGATTTATATGTACTAAATGTATTTCATAAGACTCCTAAAAAATTCCATCCTCTCACAAGGAATATTCATACTAGTGCATCTTTTGTGGGCATCATTCTCACTGGGGTTTACTCTTTGATCAAGAGGTTCCCTAGTCAACATATCTTGTGTTATTGTGTCATTGTGTATGAATATCCTTGTATGGTTAGTAATTGCATTGCTTACATGGTTAAATTTTTTTGAAGATGTTAAAAGTTATAATTATCTAATAATTGATTCACCCCCCCCCTCTCAGTTATCTTGGTGGACTTTACTTTCTAACAAAAAATTCTCCTTCGGTGGTACTTTTTGTGTCATCCACATTTCTAGCCCAATCATCATCGGTATAGACTCTAAGTTCAAATTTGCCTTCCTTAGGATACTGTAATCCATAATCTTCTATTTTCTTTAGGTATCTTAGGATTCTCTTTGTAGAAACCATGTGTGACTCTCTAGGGTTTGCAGAAAATCTTGCAAAAATTCCCATAGCATGTGTTATCTCTGGTCTACTATGCACTACATACATTAACTTACCAATCATAGATTGGTACAGTGTATGGTTCACCTCTTTAATTTCATCTTCCTTAGTTAGTTTACATCTAGTAGCCATCAGTGTTCCCACAGGTTTACCATCTTCCATGCCAAATGTCTTCAATACTTCCTTGATATATTTAGATTGTGTGATGAATATATCATTATTCTGTTGAGTCACTTGTAGTCCTAGAAAGAACTTAATCTCTCCGAACATAGACATTTCAAATTCACTTCTCATTTAATCAGCAAATGACTTACAGATTTGATCTTGTCCTCTAAATATAATGTCATCCACAAATATTTCAACAATAAGAATAGTATCATCAATATCTCCTTTCATATACAAATTGTTGTTCTCACTTGTTCTAACAAATGCAATACTTAAAAAATAAGTATGCAACCTCTCATACTAGGCTCTCGGTGCTTGCTTCAAACCATATACATCTTTATGTAATCTACATACCATGTCTTTGTTTTCTGGATCAACGAATGCTTCAGGTTGTTCTATGTAGACTTCTTCTTCAAGTATCTCATTCAGAAATGCTGACTTGACATCCATTTGATAAACTTTGAACTTTTTGTGTGAAGCATATGCAAGTAACATTCTGACTCCTTCTAATCTAGCAACAAGTGAAAATGTTTCACCATAATCAATTCCTTCCTCCTATGGATATCCTTTACATAACAATCTAGCTTTATTCTTTGTTACCTCTCCATTCTCATTTTCCTTGTTTCTGACTATCAACTTAGTACCAATAAAATTCTTATCTTTAGGTCTGGGTACTAAGGTCTAGGTTTTATTCTTCTCTATCTATTTTATTTCCTCTTTCATTGCATTAACCCATTCATCATTTTCTAATGCTGCTTTTACATTTTTCGGTTCATAATCACAAACTAGACATGTACCTTGTCTTGCTTTACTCCTTGTTTGCATGCCAGCTTGTTTGTCTCCAATGATTCATGTCTCAGGATGGTGTCTTCTGACAAAACTCACTAATATCTAATTTATTCTTTCTTGTTCATCCAGTGCAGGTTCATTTTCTTTCTTGGTGGGTTCTTTCTGCTCATCGATTTCTCTTTCATGTTCCTCGGTATTATTTTCCTGCTGATCGGTTGTCACAGTCTACGGATTCGATAGATACTCAGGTTGTTCAATGTAAGTGAATCTACTGTAGTTTGTTGGTTCCTTTTTTCTTTCCTCTATATTCTTGTCATCAAACTCATCAACTTGAACATTTGTAGTTTCAATCATTTTATTAGTTACTATGTTCAAACACTTATATGCTTTATTTTTACTGGAATATCCTAGAAATATCCCTTCATCACCTTTTGAGTCAAACTTTCCATTTCTTTGATCTTTTAGAATAAAACATTTGCTTCCAAAAATTTTGAAATAACTTACAGTGGGTTTGTGTCCAAACCATAACTCATAGGGTGTTTTATTAGTGTCCTTCTTCAGTTGTACTTGGTCTAGCACATAAACTACAGTTCCCACAACTTCCATCCAGTATGTCTGGGAAACATTCTTTTCTATCATTAATATCCTTGTGCAGTTTACAATTGACCAATTCATCCTTTCAGCAATGCCATTCTATTGCAGTGTCCTCAGTGTAGAGACCTATCTTTTAATACCATGCTCATTACATAAATTAGTAAATTCATCAGAGATAAATTCACCTCCTCTGTCATATCTTAAGTATTTCAAATCTTTACCAGTCTCTTTTTCTACTTTTTCTTTATACCACTTGAACTTCTTAAATGCCTCAGATTTTTCTTTTAAGAACATGAGAGTCATCAACCTAATATAATCATCAATGAAAAGAATAACATATATGTCTCCATAATAACTTTGAGTTCTCATAGGACCACATAGGTTGGTATGCACTAACTCAAGTATCTTCTTTGTTGAATAGTCTTTGCTTTTGAAACTAGACTTAGTCATCTTACCTTTCTAACATTCATGACACATAAAATGTTCCAACTTAGATAAGTTAGGTAGACATCTAACTCTTTTCCTTTTATTGATCTTAATCATATTATCAAAATTCACATGGCATAACCTTTTATGCCACAACCATGCATCTTCATCTTTCATTATTAAAGAAGAAGATTGATCATTATCAAGATAAAATAGATTACCTCTAGATTGTGTACCAATACCAACAAGTCTTCCTTCATCATCAAATATTTTCACCTTTTTGCTCTCAAAAGCAACTCGATGGCCTAAATTGTTTAGTTGTGCCACACTTAGCAAATTATAGTTCAATCCTTTTACCCAATAAGAATTTTCACATTTTAATCTGTCATTTATCATCATGGATCCTTTACCTTTTACCATACAAGGTGCATCATTTCCCATTCTTATAGATCCTCCATTTTATTCCTCAAGATAATTAATTTTTTCTTCATCACCAGTCATCTGATGTGTACATCCACTATCTATAATCCATGTATCATTTTTATTAACCTTAGAGATAAGCGTTATGTCTACATACTTTTCATCTTCTTTGGAATCATCCTTCATTGCCACAAATACTACCTCCACATCATCATTAGTGTCAGTTTCGGTGATATCTTCTTCCTCAGCAATGTATCATACCTTCTTGCCTTTGTCATTATTGTCTCAGTTGTCTCTATTGTAATTTTGGTAGCCTCTGTTGTATCTTCTCCCATAGCTTCCTTCAGATCAGTCTCTAGTTCTTTCATCATCTTTCTTGTGTGGACATCTAGCAACAATGTGACCAACTTCTTTACAATTAAAGCATCCTAAAGGTAACTTACCTCTATACCTTCCTTTACCTTTAGGTAACCTTCTGGCCATAAGAGCTTCAATTTCATCAAGCTCATCATTAGTATTGCTATCACTATCATCATTATTATTTCTAGACATACCAATCTTCAAAGAAGTCATAAAAGCAGATTCAATAGATGGTACAACACTATTATCATAATTGTTTAGTTCAAATGTTGTAAGATTTTTAATTAGAATATCAAGAGTGAGTGTATTGTTAGGTGCTGACCTATTTTCATGAATTGCAGATATTCTGATGGCATAGATAGGCAATAAGGTCCTTAGAATTTTTCTTATTACAATGTCTTCATCAATGACTCCATCTGATGCTCTAATAGCATGAACTACCTCTTTTATTTTGTTTGTGTACTGCACAATGTTTTCACCTTCTTTCATCTTCATATCATTGAATCTTCCTCTTAATATTTTGGCTCTTTCTCTCTTGAGATTTGTATCACCACTATAAACTTGAGCTAATGTATCCCACATCTACTTAGTAGTAGTATAGTCCTTGATGTCTTCAAATTCCACATCTGTATAGGCAGCAGCAATCTCCATCATAGTAACATTATGTTCATGCATGTCCCTTAGTTGATCAAGGGTCAAGGGACTAGTAGGTGGTGCAAGGTATTCATTTGTCATTAGATCTAGGGGAAAATTCCCAATCCTAGATATATGTAGCTTCATTCGAATTTTCCATATTGTGAAGATATCTTTGTTTATCTTTGGCACTTCCCTCTTAAACATGTTGAGACCTTTGTGCTAAAGTCCTTAAAAATTTGTTCCAAGCAACCAATGCTCTGATAGCAATTGTTAGAATAATTGAGAGCGAGGTGAATCAGTTATCCATAGTTCCAAATGAAAATGTATAATCCCCAACAATTTACTTAAACTTCTATAGCTCGGTAACTTAAAATACTATACTATCTATGCTTTTACCGATTACCAGTCAATAACAAATAATGATTACTGACCAAATCTAACATGTAATATGTAAAGTATGATAACAAAAAATCACCACAATGAACACATAACACAAAATATTTATCGTGGAAACCCTGTGAAGGGAAAAACCACCTTGGACCGACAACCCAAAAATGTTCACACTTCTCAAGTGAGGTCGGTGAAGACCCAACCCTGTTAAAGGTTACAAACACACTATTAGGTGTGACCTTGTTAGGGGATTTAAGACCAACCAACATTCACTATGGGGTTGTCAGCATAAAAATGTTCATTCTATGAATGATACATAAAAGACTTTCATGTCCAATCTGTTAAGAGATTCCTCTATTTACAATGATTAAAATGTAACAACAATTGATTTGATTATAATACAACTTCAATTGTAGATTATCAGATCTATGTTTAGCCTATAAAAATCATTTGATGAGTATTTCAATTCTGTATCAATAATAATCAATGACTTACTGTCACTCGGTAATAGCTTTTCCGATGCTTGATAAACTTTGCAGTTTGGTTCTCCTTAACCAGTTTGATCAGGCATACATGAAGCTTGTTCATGCGATAGTTCTACAGTCTCCTTTCAGCATACATTTCATAATGAAACTCTAGTCCTTAAATAGACAAGTAAACCATTTTCTTCTCCTCCATAATATTTTTCCACTTATTCACCTTCGTCCATTTTGCCACTTAAACCTTCCTCGGCTGATGTGCTAGTAAAACATTTTGATTTCATCATTTAGATCTTCCTTGAATTATTGTAGTCATTGATCTTCATAACAAACATTATCTCCATCACTAATTTCAATGTACTTTATAGCTCATCAATCCTTATTGGCTAAACTAATCATTTAGTTCTTTTCTTCCTGCTTGGTTAACAAAGAAATGCATCGATGAACACAAGCTCAGTTTATACTGTGCTCGGTGTACACTGTTAGAAAGTAAAGTCCACTAAGATAACTGAGAGGGGGGGTTTGAATCAGTTATCAGATAATTATAACTTTTAACATCTTCAAAAACATTTAACCATGTAAGCAATGCAATTATTAACCATACAAAGATATTCATACACAAGAACACAATAAGACAAGATATGTTGACTAGGGAACCTCTTGATCAAAGAGTAAACCATAGTGGGAATGATGCCACAAAAGATGCACTACTATGAATATTCCTTGTGAGAGGATGGACTATGTTAGGAGTCTTATGAAATAAATTCAATACATATAAATCCCTGTTAGCAAATTTTGAATCCCTGTTAAAAGATTCTAACCTTGTTAAGAGTTATGGAAGACAAAAGCACCCACTGCCCAAACAGCTTCAGGGTAAGATCACTGAACACACTATCCAAATAATCTTAATATTATTCAGCATAATAATATGAAATATGTTACCTCCTTACTATGCCAAACCGCACTCACTGCTACACTAGATCTCAATTCCAGATCTCTATACTTCGCATGTCTTCCTTCACACTTTCCCTTTCACAACCTCTTAGGCTCTTTTCTTCACTTCATGCAAAACCATGCTCACACTTCTTTCACATTTTCAACTACTTACAATAAGGAAAAATTTTCCTTTCTTTATACCACACTCAAATAATTACAAATGAGTCAGCACACAATTACAAAATAAAAGTTTCCATATGCTACATCAAAATTACACAAAAATTGTCAGCTTCCAAATGCAATATCTCTTTACTCGTGCAACCTCAAAGTTTGTGCTATGAACCAGATCACCATCAATGTGTCTCAAACTTCCCTTTAACTATACAAAACTAGATTCCATCCCGATTAGGAGATATCATATGATTTCCACAAACCACTACTCAGGAACACTACCTGAATACTGCTTTTACCAAAATGCTCATAACTTTCATGAATCAATGAATTACTATCTGCACTCTTAACCATAGACATATAACATATCAAAGAGTATAACCTCAACATCACATAGCTCCAACTATAATATCCCACGTGCGCTAATCAAAACATTATCTGCTTCTCTGCTAGTCTCCAGAAGATCACTCTGTTGACATCAATGACAATCATAGTCATGAATGCAACAAAAACTGCTACAGAATGACTGCCAACATCCAAAATTCATTCCTAACAATCTCCCCCATTGGCATTGATGGCAACATAGATGAAAAACATCCAATGTTCCAAAAATCCAATACTGCAACACTACTGCACTGATGCTCTGAAAATTCTTCAAATCTTCTTCATCAATCAATTATTTCTTTGTTATCCTGTTAAGTTCTCTCTAATAGATGTTCTATATTGTTTTCATGTATACATCTCCCCCATTGACATCAATGACAGAAATTTCATCACTATGTCAACAACAACTCAATGTCCAAAGACACTATTTCAGAAAATACATTCACAAGATTCCTCATGACTCAACTCAAATACACATACTTCCCCATAGAGGAAGTACCAACATCTAATCCAAAGAAATATATCGCTCATATACAACTAGATGGATGCAATCAACTACATCATTACACAAAAGTAGGCTGGGGCATAATGCCAGGCATACCTCTCAAATACTCAAATGTATCCTTAGGCAAAGGCTTTGTAAATATGTCTGCTATCTATTCCTTTGTGCTTATGTACTACATTCTAACTTCTTTCTGAGCAACTTTCTCTCTTACAACATGATACTTGATCTCTATATGCTTAGTTTTAGAATGCAATATAGGATTCATAGACATACTGACTGTGCTGGTGTTGTCACAATGTATGACAATAGGTTCAAAAAATTTAATTCCAATATCCTTCAGTATCTGCTTCATCCAAATTATTTGGTTACATTTGTTTGTTGCTGCTACATATTATGCTTCTATTGTACTCTGTGAAATACAATTTTTCTTCTTGCTCAATGAGGAAACCAATCTTCCTCCAAGAAAAAAGGCTCGACCACTGGTGCTTTTCTTATCATCAACACTACCTCCCCAGTCAACATCTGTATATGCACATTGGGTGAAATCATTAGATTTTTCATACCACAATGCATAGTCCATTGTGCCTCTTAAATATCTTAATATCCTCTTTACTACTACATAATGTGACTCTCTAGGTTTAGCTTGAAATCTTGCTAACATTCCAACTGAATGTTGTATATTCAGTCTAGTGTGTGTTAAGTACTATAATCCTCCAATCATGGATCTGTATTTCTTTTGCTCAACTACTGGTGTTTCAACTTTGCCTGATAGTTTGTGTCCTATAACCATAGCTGTTCCAACTAGTTTACAGTTCTCCATTCCAAATCTTTTCAGCAAATCATTCAAGTACTTTATCTGGCTAACAAAGATACCATCATTGTTCTGTGTTATCTATAATCCCAAAAAGTATTTCATCTCACCAATCATGCTCATTTCAAATTCAATCTTCATTTCATCAGCAAATTTTTCACTAGCTTCATCTTCTCCTCCAAAGATAATGTCATCAACAAAAATAACTATAACTAACAATCCATTTTCAATTTCTTTTGTGTACAGATTACTATCTGTTGTTCCTTTAGTAAATCCCAATTTCAACAAATATTTATCCAATCTAGCATACCAAGTTCTAGGTGCTTTCTTTAGTCCATATAATGCTTTGTTCAGTTTACATACCATATCTCCTTCTTGAGTCAAAGGAAAACTTTCAGGCTGTTCAATGTAGACTTCTTCTTCCAATTCACCATTTATAAATGTGGACTTCACATCCATCTGATACACTTTGAATTTCTTAAAAGCTTCATAAGCCAAAAACATTATTACTGCTTCAAGTCTTGCTACTGGTGCAAACGTTTCTTCATAGTCAATTCCTTCTTGCTACGAGTATCCCTTACATACTAATCTTGCTTTTTTTCTTACTACTTCTCCTTGTTCATTCATCTTGTTTCTAAATACCCATTTAGTTCCAATCACATTCTTGTCTTTTGGTCTAGGAACCAATTCCCATGTCTTGTTCTTTTCAATTTGATCGATTTCTTCTTTCATAGAATTAATCTAATGTTCATCTTCACAAGCTTCATTAGTAGATTTAGGTTCAATTTGAGAAATCAAACATAAATATACCTTATTTCTAGTCATAACTCCTCTATCCAAACTTCCAATAAATTGTTCAATAGGATGATGTCTAGATAGATACTTGTTCGGTGTCATAGTCACAAATCTTGCTTCAACTGTAGATTCTTCTCTAGTTTCTTCTACAGTATGATTCTCATTCAACAATTCACTGTCAGTCTCATAGAATAATTCAGTGGTTTCAATGTTAGGTTGAGGATTAGCTGGTTCATCAAATTCTTAATCAAGCATTCTTTCCTAAATTTTAAACTTCTCATCAACTTTAACATTTGCGATCTCAACAATAGTTTTAGTTCTCTTATTATAACATGTATATGCTTTTCTCTTCAAAGAATATCCAAGAAAAATACCTTCATCACTTCTAGGATCAAACTTTCCAATATCATCATCTCCCTTTATATAACATTTACTTCCAAAAATTCTAAAATAATTAACTGAGGGTGCATGTCCAAACCATAATTCATAAGGTGTCTTATCTGTGTTTGCTCTGATTTGTACTTTGTTTATAGTATATACTGTTGCATTCACTACTCTCCAAAATGTCTTCGCCAAGTTATTCTCAAATAACATAGCTCTTGTTGCTTCAGTTACTGACCTGTTTCTTCTTTCTGCAATACCATTTTGTTTAGGTGTTCTAGGGGCTGAAAACTATCTCTTAATACCATTCACTTCACAAAAGGTGTTAAACTCTCTAGAAGTAAATTCTCCACTTCTATCAGTTCTCAAACATTTAATCTTTATTCCAGATTCATTCTCAACTTTATTCTTAATGATCTTAAACTTATCAAATGCTTCGGATTTTTCTTTTAGAAATGCAATCCACATCATTCTTGTAAAATCATCAACAAGAATCATAAAATACCTTTCTCCATAGAATCCTCTAGTCCTGGTAGGACCACTCAAGTCTGTATGAACAATCTCCAACTTCTCTGCCGATGTGAACTTCTTACTGGGAAATGAACTTCACTTCTACTTAGCCATCACACATTCTTTTCAAATCATGTTAGTAGGCTTCATAATTTTAGGCAAATCCCTTACTGCAAGTGTAGTACTCACTTTCACAATGTTATCAAAGTTTATATGACAAAACCTTCTATGTCATAACCAACTGTCATCAATTTTAGTAATCAACCATGTCATCTCAGTAGGATTCAACTAAAATACATTACCTCTGGTTCTAGATTTAGTTCCAATTAGATTTCCATCTTTATCCTTCATCACACAAGTTTTCTCAGTAAACCAAACTTGATATCCCTTATCCACTAATTGTCCAACACTCAAAAGATTATGTTTCAATCCATCAAAAAATTAAACATCATCAGTATTAGTCTTTTCATCAAGAATAATAGATCCTATACCTTTAATCAAACAAGGTGCATTGTTACCAGCTCTAACAACTCCTCCATCATAATTGTTAAACTTTATGAACTGCTTCATATCTCTAGTCATATGATGTGAACAACCACTATCTATAATCCAATCAGCTTTCTTTTCAACTTGGGAAACTAATGCTTTTTCTTCTTTAACATGAGATTCAGAATTTTTTTCTTTAATTGCTAAAAATCCTATTTCATCATTATTCTCAATATAACTTTCACTCAAAATTCTTTCTATACTAACTTCAAGATCTTCATCATTAGCATAATAACATTCATTAGATCTTCTATGCTTGAAATTATTTTTGTACTTCTTAACTCTCTTAGGAAATTTAGATGCAAAATGACCATATTCTTGACAAGTCCAACATTTAAAAAATTTCTTACCATCTGGTTCTCTTTTCACAAGCAAGGCAATACCTTCTTCAATCTTCTTATCTTCTTCATTTCTAGATCTGCTGCCACTGGCATAATCGCCACTCACACTGGTACTTCTTGACAAAGTAGGATGAAACTAAGAGAAATGAATGTTGTCTCCATTATAGTTAAGTCTCCTGATAACCTCAGGTTCATCTTTGTTGCTTCCAATCTACCAAGAAGAGTCTCTCTTGTAAAGTTTGTAGTACAAGGTATAACTTGTTCAATCATTTGTGTTGTCTGCTTAAATGTAGGAGTCAATGTCCTCAAAATTTTCCATATCACTTCATTCTCTATCTTTGATCCTCCACAAAATTTTATTCTTGCGACAATTTTTGACATTCTACCAATATAGCTTCTAATAGATTCATCTTCCATCATTCTAATATCTTCAAATGCACATATCCAATTATGTAATCTAGCTCTTTTTGCATGTTCATCACCTTCAAAAGTAGAGTGTAAAGCTTTCCAAATTTCATTAGATTTCTTAAAACATTTTACTTGACTGTATTCATTCTCTGAAAGTGCTGTCAAAAGTGCTTCTCTTGCAAGTATGTTACACATGAATAGATCTACCTCATCTTTAGAACTTGTTTCAAGACTATCTTCTTCAATTATAGTTCTTTCATTCCTTGTAATCAACCAATAGCCCGGTCCTAAACACAATAGATGTGTCTTCATCTTTTCCTTCTAGCTGTCAAAATTTACTCCAAACTTAGGGCTTTCTTTCCTGAAATTTACCATGGATCTCCTTAATCTGTTAAACTTTCCTTTCAAGGACCTACTACTCTCATACCAATTGTTAGAAAATAAAGTCCACCAAGATAACTAAGAGGGGGCGGGTGAATCAGTTATTAGATAATTATAAATTTTAACATCTTCAATAGTATTTAACCATGTAAGCAATGCAATTATTAACCATACAAAGATATTCATACACAATGACACAATAACACAAGATATGTTGACTAGGGAATCTCTTGATCAAAGAGTAAACCCCGGTGGGAATGATGCCCACAAAAGATGCACTAATATGAATATTCCTTGTTAGAGGATGGAATCTTTTAGGAGTCTTATGAAATACATTCAGTACATATAAATCCCTTTTAGGAGATTTTGAATCCCTGTTAAAAGATTCTAACCCTGTTAAGAGTTTTGGAAGACAAAAGGACCTACTGCCCAAACAACTTCAGGGTAAGATCACTGAACACACTATCCAAATAACCTTAATATTATTTAGTAGAATAATATGAAATATGTTACCTCCTTACTATGCCAAACTACACTCACTGCTACACCAGATCTCAATTCCAGATCTCTGTACTTCACATGTCTTCCTTCACAATTTCTCTTTCACAACCTCTTAGGCTCTTTTCTTCACTTCATGCGAAACCATGCTCACATTCGCATGCAACCAAACCATGCTCACACTTATTTCACATTTTAAACTAATTACAATAAAGAAAAACATTCATTTCTTTATACCAAACTCAAATAATTACAAATGAGTCAGCACACAATTACAAAATAAAAGTTTCCATACGCTACATCAAAATTACACAAAAATGATCGGCTTCCAAATGCAATATCTCTTCACTCGTGTGACCTCAAAGTTTATGCTATGAACCACATCACCATCAATGTGTCTCAAACTTCCCTTTAAATGCACAAAACTAGATTCCATCCCAATTAGGAGATATCATCCAATTCCCACAAACTCCTACTCAGGAACACTGCCTAAATACTATTTTTACCAAAATGCTCATAACTTTCATGAATCAATGAATTACCATCTACGCTCTGAACCATAGTCATATAACATATCAAAGAGTATAACCTCAACATTGCATAGCTCCAACTACAATATCCCATGTGCACTAACCAAAACACTATTTGCTTCTCTGCTAGTCTCTAGAAGATCACTGTGTTGACATCAATGACAATCATAGTCATGAATACAACAACAATTCTACAGAATGATTGCCAACATCTAGCATTTATTTCTAACATACACTACATCCCATCGGTGTATACTAAAATGCTTCATCAACCCACCACATTTCTTTGTGGCTTTTAGTTATTTTCCTCATCATAGATGAATGAAACATAATCAAGTTAATAACATAAGTTTATAGACTCATTAGCAAGTTACACAATCTATTCCTTATCCTCATGTATCATATACATCTTCCTCATGTAGATATTTTTGTTCTTCATCTCTTTTACTCCTTTTCTACAGATGTTTATTTATTGTAACTTACAAAACAAGTGTTGACATCAATGACAACATATTACTGATTTAATCATAAATCATATCTAATCAACAACTCAGTAATCTCTAATCACAGATCTTCAATTAGATTCTAAATCAATTGTAGTTCATCAGTTAAATACTAGTGTTAGATGTGTTGAATGATATATGTGTTTGATTTAATGATTGTTAAATTTAATTTACTATTTTCGGTAAATGTTGAATTGAGTTGACACTAAGTTAATGAGAGAAAAGTTTTTAGGGTACATAGAATCAAGGATTACTAATTCACCCCCACCCCCTCTCTTTAATCTAACAATTGGTATCATGGCTAAGTAATATAAAGATAATTTTGAAAGACTTGACTAAAAAGATATGAAGATGTATAGGAGAGAAGTACCTAAGTTGAACAAGGAAAATTTCTCAACATGGAAAAGAAAGATGATATTGTACCTAGCTAGAATTTGAGAATTTACACTA
Organism: Chamaecyparis obtusa; assembly: GCA_027943335.1. Lineage (NCBI taxonomy): Eukaryota > Viridiplantae > Streptophyta > Pinopsida > Cupressales > Cupressaceae > Chamaecyparis > Chamaecyparis obtusa. The sequence goes on along the minus strand of BSBK01005551.1, from coordinate 325,885 downwards.
AATCTTTTGGATAATGATTACACTCCAACATCTCCTGGACCCATGAAAGTTGATCAGATGAGAGAAAATTAGAAACATAGCTCGGTAATGATTTAAATTACTTCCTCACTAATTGATGTTGAATTCAATGATGTTAAGGATTGTATTACTTAAAAAGTGATGTGGGATAGACTTACACTTATCTATGGAGGAGATCAGCATGTACAAAAAGAAAAGGTTGATAGTCTCAGATGTAAATTTGATGAAATGAGAATGAAAGATGAAGAGAGCATTGCTCAATATAGTTTTAAAATCAAGGAAGTTGTTAGTGCCATCAGAGGTGCTGGTGGAACATTAATTGGTGAAGAAGTAGTAAGTAAAATTATGAGAACTCTTTCATGCAAGTATTCTATTTGAGTATCTTCTATTCAGGAACTAGGATCCATACCAAACAATATTATTACTCTTGAAGCCCTAATCTATAAGTTGACTGCATTTGAGCTAAGTAATTATGATAATAGTCTATCGACTATTGAAACTACATTCAAATCATCATTAAGTATTGGAACTTTCAAGAAGAGAAAGAGAGATTCATAGTACTTCATGTGGAAGTGAATATGTTAGTATCCTAACTAAAGAAAAAGAAAAAGAAGAGATGGAAGCATTGGTGGCTAAGACGGTACCAAGAGGTAAAGTTAAATTTCCCTTGAAATGTCTTAATTGCAACAAGATTGACCAGGTTGCATCTAGATGTCCTGACAATTATAGGAATGATAAAAGTGATAAGAAGGAGAACCGATACTGAAGGTAAGAGACTATGAGGACAAAGGAAATAATTCTTTCTACCTTGCAAAGGAAGCTATAATCGATGATGAATTTGATGACATGGAATAAATTTATGAAGTTGTCTATGTTGATGTGAAGGATGATTCAGAAGAAGAAAAACATGAAGGAGAAAAATCCATTATTTCTCATGTAAGTAAAATTGACCCATGAATTATTGATAGTGGTTGTTCACATCATATGACTGGTGATATTGATAAGTTTGAGAACCTATAAAAGTATGATGGGGGATTTGTTAGATTTGGGAGTGATGCTCCATGTTCTGTTAAAGGAAGAGAGTCCATTATATTAAATGAAAAGATGACATGTGATGATGCTTATTTGGTTCAAGGACTAAACTATAAATTGTTGAGTGTTTCAAAATTGAACAACACTAGCCACTGACTAGAATTTAAAAATAGAAAAGTGAAGATCTATGGTGTTGTTGGAGATTTGATTGGAACTGGTGAACAATCCAAAGGTAATATATTTTATCTTGATATTGTTGCAAAGAGTTTCTTATTTGTTAAAGTTGAGGATGTATGGCTATGGCATAAAAGACTTTGTCATGTAAATTTTGATAACATGATTAAGGTGAGAAAAAAATAATAGAGTCAGAGGTCTACCGAAATTAAGAAAACATGATAAAGTGATGTGTAAGGAATGTCAGATTGTTAAGATGACAAAATCAAGTTTCTCAAGTAAAAATTACTCATCTAATGGTATTTTGGAATTAGTTCATACTGACCTTTATGGTCCCATGAGAATTCAAAGTTTTTATGGAGATCATAATTTCATTTTGTTTGTTGATGACTATTCAAGAATGATGTTGGTTATGTTTCTAAAAGAGAAGTATGATGCATTCCAAATGTTTAAGTGTTATAAAGCTAGAGTTGAAAATGAAATAGGAAAACAACTAAAATGTTTAAGTTCATATAGAGGAGGTGAATTTATCTCAGATTAATTTACTATCTTCTGCAATGAAAATGGAATCCAAAGACAAGTATCTTCACCAAGGAATCCACATCAAAATGGTATAGCTAAAAGAAGAAATAGATTTATTGTTGAATGTGCTAGATCACTTTTTATTGACAAAGATGTTGCACAAACATTCTGGAGAGAATCCATTAGTACTACTATCTACACACTCAACTGAGTACAATCAAAGAAAGGTACTAATAAGAACCCTTATGAACTTTGGTATGGGCATACATTAAATGTTAGTTACTTTTAAAAATTTGGAAGTGGGTGTTACATACTGAAAGATGCTAGGAATGGAAATTTTGACTCAAAAAGAGATGAAGGTATATTCCTAGGATATTCATCAAAGATAAAATCATATAAATGTTTGAATAAGGCTATTAACAAAATTGTGGAAAGTGCAAATATAAGAATTGATGAATTTGTAGAGCTAAATGAATAAGATAGAAAAAGGGAACCTAAAGACTACAAAAGATTTGTATATGTACAAGGTGGTATTTCAGGAACAGTCCCCAAGTTGCAACAAGAAGAAACTAAAGAACAAGTGGAGCCTCTACTGAGAGATGAAAATACTGAAGAACAGTCTACGGAGCCTATATTAGCAAAATATGTGAGAAGACACCACTCACTAAGAAAAATTATTGGATAAAAGAATGCCAAAGTCATGACAAGAAGTAAGTTGAAGGATAATACATGTTTGATTTCTAAGTTTGAGGCAAGATTAATTAAGGATGCACTTGGAAATGAAGATTGGGTTAATGCAATGAAAGAATAAATAGATTAGATTGAAAAGAAAAACACTTGGTCACTAGTACCGGGACCCAAGAACAAGAATGTAATTGGAACAAAGTGGATTTTTAGCAATAAAATCAATGAGAATGGACATGTGATCAGAAATAAAGAAAGGTTAGTATTCAAAGGGTATGCACAAGAAGAAGGTATTGACTATGGTGAGACATTTTCCCCTGTTTCTGGATTATAAGATGGAAGAATATTACTTGCATATGCTTCCTATAAAGGATTCAAAGTTTATTAGATGGATGTTAAGTTGCATTTTTAAATGGAATTCTTGAAGAAGTTTACATTGAACAACATGAAGGATTTTTTGAAAATTCTAACAAGATTATGGTATGCAAACTACACAAAGCTTTATATGGACTGAAGCAAGCACCCTGAGCATGGTATGAAAGATTGCACTCATATTTAATCAAGATTGGATTTCAAAGGACAAGTGAAAAAAACAATTTGTATTTGAAATGTGATAGTACTGATAAGATTCTTTTTACTAAATTTTTTGTTAATGACATTATATTTGGAGGAAATGAGTCTATGTCTAAATCATTTGCTGAAGGGATGAGAAAGGAATTTGAGATGTCTATGATAGGAGAGATTAAATTATTTATTGGAATTCAAATTCAACAAGTCAAAGATGGGATCTACATAACAAAGTCAAAGTATATCAAGAAGATCCTAAAGACATTCAATATCAAAGAATCAAAACTGATTGGAACACCAATGGCTCTTGGTTGTACATTGTCAAAGGAAGATGAGAATGATGAACTACAACTAATTGAGAACCTGATTGATGAACTACAAGTGATTAGAGATCACTGAGCACTGAATTGATATGTAAGATAATTGAATCAATCATTATGTTGTCATTGATGTCAACTAGTTTTGATAGTACTTATCATGGTAGTTGCAAACATTTACACATCTATAAAGAGGAGAGAAAAGAAAAAGAACTCAGATATCTACATAGAGGAAGATGGATATGATAGATGAGGATAAGGAATACTCTTGGTAACATATTGATGAGTCTATGACTTCATATTGTTCACTTGATTATGTTGCATTAATCTGTTATAAAGATAGAAGAAAAATGTTACAAAGTAGTGTGGTTGGTTAATGAAGCATTCCAATATACACTGAGCTAGTGTAGTATATATTGAGCGACAGTATCAAATGAGCTTGTGTTCATCGACACATTTCTTTGTTAATTGAGTATGGACAAAAGAACTAAATGTTTAGTTTAGCTGACAGAAATTGATGAATTGTAAAGTGTATGATTATGAGGTGGAAAGATAATGTTTGTTATGAGATCAAAAACTAACAAAATTTGAAGAAGATCTAAAGGATGGAATTGAAATGAGTCATTGACACATCTGTCGAGGAAGGTTTAAGTGGCAAAATCAATGAAGGAGATTAACTGGAAAAATCTAATGGATGAAAAGAAAATGGTTTACTCATCTATATAAGAGACATTGGTTTCATTGTGAAAAGGATGCAAGAAGGAGACTGCAGAGATATCACATGAACACAGCTTCATGCATGCCTAATTAGACTGGTTGAAGAAGAATCAAACCTCATAATAGTAATGAGCATCAGAGAGCTTTACCGAGTGACAGTAGGTTATTGAATGTTTATGAACTGAATTGAAATATTGATCAAAGGATTTTTTGGGCTTAGAATAGATCTAAAAATCTACAAAATCAAGTTGTATTGTAATCAGATCACCTACTGTTTCAATTTAACCATTATAATAGAAAAATATCTTAATCGAGTGGACTTGAAAGTCTTATTATGTCATTCATAGAATGTACATTGTTATCCTGTCAACCCCATAGTGAATGCTGGTTGGACGATAACTGTTAGTGTTAAATCCTCTAACAAGGTCACACCTTACAATGTGTTTTGTAACCTTTAATAGGGTTGGCTCTTCACCAAGCTCACTTCAGAAGAGTAAAAATATTTTGGGTTACTGGTCCCAGGTGGTTTCTCCCTTTACATGGTTTCCACGTTAAATCTTTGTGTTATGTGTTTATGTGGTGATTGTTTGGTTATCATAATTTATGTATTGCATATTTTATTTGGTCGGTAATCACTATGAGCAATTAACTGGTAATCCGTAATTACACAGATAGAAAAGTATTTTATGTTTACTGAGCTAAAAAATTAGCTGAATTTGTTTTAAGTGATACATTTTATATTTGGGATTGTGGATAACTGATTCACCCCCCTCTCAGTTATTCTAACAATTGGTATTGGAGCATATTGGTTGCTTGGAATAGAGTTTTAAGGAATTCAGTAGAAAGATCACAAAATGTATAAGAGGGAAGTGCCAAAGCTGAATAAGGACAACTGTACAATATGGCGAAGCTGAATGAGACTTCATATATCTAGAATTGGGAATTCTTCCATCACCCTATTGGATAATGGCTACTTAGCACCACCTACTAGACCTTTGACTCTTGATTAATTGAGAGATAGACATGAGCATAATGTTACTATGATGGAGATTGTTGTTTCTCTATCAGATGTCAAATTTGAAGATGTCAAGGATTGCGTTACTTCAAAGGAAATGTGGGATAAAATTACTCAAGTTTATAGTGGTGATGCAAATGTCAAGAGAGCTAGAGCTGAAAGTTTAAAAGGAAGATTCAATGATATGAAAATGAAAGAAGGAGAAAATATAGTATAATATACAAACCAAATAAAGGAGGTAGTTAATGCTATCAGATGATCTGGTGGTGTCATTGATGAAGATATAGTGGAAAGAAAAATTCTAAGGACTTTAATGCCTATTTATCCAATTAGAATATCTGCAATACATGAAATGAGGTTAGCACCTAATAGTACTCTCAGTCTTGATAATCTGATTGGTAAGCTAACAACTTTTGAACTGAACAACTTTGATAATAGTGTTGTACCATCTTTTGAGTCTACTTTCATGACTTCTCTAAAGATCGGTAAGTCTAGTAGTAGAAATAATAATGATGATAATGACAATAACACTGATGATGAGCTTGATGAGCTTGAAGCTCTTATGGCCCGGAGGTTACCTAAAGGTAAAGGTAGATATAGGGGTAAATTACCTTTAGCATGTTTTAACTGCAAAGAAGCTGGTCATATTGCTGCTAGATGCCCAAATAGGAAAGAAGATGATAGAAACAAAGATCAGTCTGGTGAAGGAAGCTATGGGAGGAGAAATAATAGAAGTTACTGACACTGCAACAAAGATAACCGAGACAATAATGATAAAGGTAAAAAGGTATGTTACATTGCTGAAGAGAATGATACCGAGACTGACACAAATGATGATGTTGAAGTAGATTTTGTTGCGATGAAGGATGATTATGAGGAAGAAGAAAGGTATGTAGAGATAGCACTCATTTTTAAAGTTAATAAAAATGATACATGGATCATGTTAGAAATAGGGAATACTGAGAGGGGGGGGGGGGGGTGAATCAGTATTCTACAAACTTTTTCTTTTGCCCAATTATGGATATAACGTATTATCTTGATACATGCGTAACATAATAAACTAAATAACATGCATAGAAATAAAGAAAATGAACTCATAACACATTATTTGTTCTTGAGGAAACCTTGGCCAAGGGAAAACCCTGGTGGGGATGGTACAAACAAAGATCCACTAATCAAAAGTATCCTGTTAAGGATTTTGACCCTATTAGGAGCTTGTTACAAGTAGATAGTGTCTCAGTCCTGATCAAGGGACTATAGGCCTTGTTAGAAGCCTCAACCCTGCTAAGAGTTGGTAGTACTGATTACAAATGATTACAAGATGAGCCCACTGCCCAAAAAAGTAATGTACAATGATTACCAATTACAAAATAGGGTAAGGTACATAACCTTATACTGCTTGCTTATCTTTCAAAACTTTGCATCAATATTTTTTGCTATATCATCTATCTCATTACAATTATATCCTATCTTTCGCATTTCATATGCCTTACATTTATACAAGTTATTAGGAATAATAACTTTTACAGTTGGCTTTACATAACATAAAGCTTTATAAAAAATACATATTTACCTAAGGGTTAACATCTAGGATGTCTTCCCTTTATATTATTAAGACATTATTTTGATAAACAAAATAATCCCTTAACTCTTTAACAATTTTATCTTCATATTATGTCCTGTCGGCTTAACACTCTCTTTGGTAAAATTACCATAACTTCTTTCGTACTTGTCGTATAGACTTGCACTCTCAGGAGAGTCTTCAAGAGTCATCATAGTATCTATGTTCAAGTGGCCAAGCATTGAACTTACTCCAATCAACATCACTAATCAAAACTATCTCCTGGGTACACTGGGAAAATACTGCATATACTTAGACAATTTTTCTTTGCGCTCTGCCATACTTGCTCTCTATCATATGTGGTCTCCATGTAGATTATATGTTTCCATAATGAAAACGTCTAGATATCTAATGCAGCCAAATTTCTAAAAAATATTTGATAGTGGTTGTACACATCACATGACTGGTGATGAAGAAAAATTTGATCATCTTGAGAAATATAATGGAGGATCTATCAAAATGGGTAATGATACACCATGTATGGTTAGAGGAAAAGGATCTTTACTGATAAATGATAAAATCAAATGTGATAATGCTTATTGGGTAGAAGGACTAAATTACAATTTGCTAAGTGTGGCATAGCTTAACAACATAGGTCACCGAGTAGCTTTTGAAAGCAAGAAGGTAAAGATATTTGATGATGGAGGAAAATTTGTTGGAACAAGAGCACAAATGAAAGGTAACTTGTTTTATCTTGACAATGATAAGTCTTCATGTTTAATGGTGAAAAATGAGGATGCATGGCTATGGCATAAAAGGTTATGTCATGTAAACTTTGATAACATGATTAAAATCAGTAGAAAGAAAAAGGTTAGAGGTATGCCTAGCCTAGCAAAGCCAAATCATGTTATGTGTCATCAATGTGAGAAAGGTAAGATGACAAAATCTAGTTTAAAGAGTAAAGACTATTCAACAAAGATAATTTTGGAACTAGTTCGCACTGAACTATGTGGTCCCATGAGAACACAGAGCTACTATGGAGATAGATATTGCATTCTGTTTGTTGATGATTAGACTAGATTAATGACTGTAATGTTTTTAAAAGAGAAATCTGAGGCATTTAAGATGTTTAAATGGTATAAAGAAAAAGTAGAGAAAGAAACTGGGAAAGAATTGAAATGCTTGAGATCTGACAGAGGTGGTGAATTTATTTATGATGAATTTACTAACTATTGTAATGAGCATGGTATAAAAGGATAGGTTTCCACACCGAGAACACCTTAGCAGAATGGGATTGCTGAAATGAGGAATAGATCAATTGTTGATTGCATGAGGATACTGATGTTACAAAAGAATGTTGCTCAAACATATTGGAGAGAGGTAGTCAGCGCAACTATATATGCTCTGAACTGAGTACAATTGAAGAAGGACACAAACAAAACACCCTACGAGTTATGGTTTGGTCACAAACCGACTATAAGTTACTTCAGAATTTTTGGTAGCAAATGTTTTATTCTAAAAGATGAAAGAAATGGAAAGTTTGACTCTAAAGGGGATGAAGGGATATTTCTTGGATATTCCAATAAAAGCAAAGCTTACAAGTGTCTGAATAAAGTTACTAATTAAACTATTGAAAGTTGCAATGTCAGAGTTGATAAATTTGATGATAAAAATGGTGAAGAAAGTACTAGGGCGATGGAAGACTATGGTAGACTCACTTACATTGAAAAACTAGAGTACCTACTAAAGCCATAGGCTGAGTTGACTGAGCATCAGGAAAACAACACCGAGGAAAGGAAAAGGGAAACCAATCATTAGGAAGGAGCTACTAAGAAAGCACATGAACCTTAATAGGATGAACAACAAAGAAGAGATCAAGTATTGGTTAGATTTGTCAGAAGACATCATCCTGAGAACCAAATCATTGGAGACAAGCAAGCTGGCATGCTGAAAAGAAGTAATTTAAGACAAGGTACATGCTTAGTTTGTGAGTTTGAACCAAAAAATGTTAAGGTTGCATTAGAGAATGATGAATGGGTAAATGTAATGAATGAAGAGATAGAGTAGATAGAGAAAAACAAGACATGGACCTTAGTACCTAGACCAAAAGATAAGAATGTTATCGGTAGTAAATGGATTTTCTGGAATAAACTAAATGAGAATGGAGAGGTTACAAGGAACAAATCTAGACTCTTATGCAAGGGATATGCACAGGAAGAAGGTGTAGATTATGGTGAAACTTCTGCACCTGTTGCTAGACTAGAGGGAGTCTGAATGTTACTTGCATATGCAACACATAAGAAGTTTAAAGTCTATCAAATGGATGTTAAGTCTACTTTTCTAAATGGGATACTAGAAGAGGAGGTCTACATAGAACAACCAGAAGGGTTTGTTGATCCAGACAAGAAAGATATGGTATGTAGAATACACAAAGCTTTATATGGTCTAAAGCAAGCACCTAGAGTGTGGTATGAAAGGTTTCACACTTATTTGTTAAGTATTGGTTTTGTTAGAACAAGTGATAACACAATTTGTATATGAAAGGAGAGTCTAAAGACAATATTTTGATTGTTGAAATATTTGTGGATGATATAATTTTTGGAGGATAAGATCATATACGTAAATCATTTTCTGATGAGATACGAAAAGAATTTGAAATGTCTATGTTTGGAGAGATTAACTTTTTTCTAGGCTTGCAAGTTATTCAATAGAATGATGGAATATTCATGACACAATCAAAGTACATAAAGGAAGTATTGAGAACATTTGGCATGGAAGATACTAAACTAGTTGGAACACTGATGGTCATAAGCTGCAAATTGACTAAAGATGATGAATCTATAGAGTTAAACTAGACATTGTACCAATCTATGATTGGTAAGTTGATGTATGTAGTACATAGTAGACCAGATATTGCACATGCTATGGGGATTGTAGCTAGTTTTTTTGCAAATCCTAAGGATTCACACATGGTTGCTACAAAAAGTATCTTAAGCTACTTGAAGAAAATAGAGGACTATGGATTATGGTATCCTAAGGAAGGCAAGTTTGAACTAAGAGTCTACACTGATGCAGATTGGGCTGGAAATATAGATGACAAAAAGAGTACAACCGAAAGAGCATTTTTCTTTGGTGAAAGACTTGTTTCTTGGACAAGTAAGATACAACCTTGTATTTCTCAGTCCAATACCAAAGAAAAATATGTTTCTGTTGCTAAAAAATGTTCAAACTTTTCTTATATCAAGCAAGTGTTGGAAGGGATGAATGAGGTAATCACTGAGTCAGTGATTATTTATTGTGACAACACAAGTGCAATAAATATTTCTAAGAATCATGTAATGCACTCAAAGTCCAAGCATATTTCTATTAAGTATCACTACTTAAGAGAACAAGGACAGGAGAAGCAAGTCAAACTAGAATATGTTACATCAAAAGAGCAACTTGCTGATATATTTACCAAGCCTCTACTTAAGAAAACATTTGAATACTTGAGGACTAGACTTGGGGTATGTCCCCTGTCTACCAGTCACTAATGTGATACAGAGGTTGCATCAGCCTAATCTTATCAGAATATCACTCATTTTGATGCACCATAGTTCACAATTTGGATTCTATCTAAAGTTGTGAAATATTTCAGGAATAATGATTTGTGTATCAGTATACTGAGATACATTGTATGCACTAGACAATAGAGAGTCACATGGCTACTGTAGAGATGAATGTTTTATGTTTTTATTTGGCATTATTGTCAAAGGGAGAGATAAACAATATGAAAAACCAAGAGATCACTAGAACATCTATCTAAGGGAGAGATAATCTGAGAAATTCATGAAGAGTTTTGAAGACATGTTGCTGAGAAGAGAAGGAATCTGAGAACTGGAAAGATCATATCTGCAGAGGAAAGTCTGCACTTGCAATGCTGTTATGTAATGTAGTGATTAAACATATTTAATACCAAGCTAGGGAGAGCATACCAAGTTACAAAATTTTCTTACATAGTTATAGAATACATGTTTGGTATGTGTATGGTATATTTCATATTGCTTGATTTTCCATCAATGGCAAAGGGAGAGATTGATGAACTACAACTGATTGAGAACCTGATTGATGAACTACAAGTGATTAGAGATCACCAAGCACTGAATTGATATGTAAGATAATTGAATCAGTCATTATGTTGTCATTGACGTCAACTAGTTTTGACAGTACTTATCATGGTAGTTGAAAATATTTACACATCTGTAAAGAGGAGAGAAAAGATGAAGAACTGAGATATCTACATAGAGGAAGATGGATATGACAGATGAGGATAAGGAATATTCTTGGTAACTTATTGATGAGTCTATGACTTCATATTGTTGACTTGATTATATTGCATTAATCTATTATGAAGATAGAAGCAAAATGTTACAAAGTAGTGTGGTCGATTAATGAAGCATTCTAGCATACATCAAGCTAGTGTAGTGTATACCGAGCAACAGTATTAACCGAGCTTGTATTCACTGACACATTTCTTTGTTAACTGAGTATGGACAAAAGAACTAAATGTTTAGTTTAGCCAACAAAAATTGATGAGCTATAAAGTGTGGAATTGAAATGAGTCATTGACACATTTTCCTAGGAAGGTTTAAGCGGCAAAATCAACGAAGGAGATTAAGCAGCAAAATTTGATGGATGAAAAGAAAACTATTTACTCATCTATATAAGAGACATTGGTTTCATTGTGAAAAGGATTCTGGAAGGAGACTACAAAGATATCATGTGAACACAACTTCATGCATGCCTAATCAGACTGGTTAAAGAAGAATTGAGCTGTAGAATAGTACCGAGCATTAGAGAGCTTTACCGAGTGACAGTAAGTTATTGAATGTTGATGAGCTGAATTGAAATATTGATTAGAGGGATTTTTGGGCTTAGAATAGATCTAAAAATCTAAAAAATCAAGTTGTATTGTAATTAGATCACCTACTTTTCATTTTAACCATTGTAACAGAAAAATCTCTTAACTGAGTGGACTTGAAAGTCTTATTATGTCATTCATAGAATGTACATTGTTATCATGTCAACCCCATACTGAATGCTAGTTGGATGATAATTGTTAGTGTTAAATCCTCTAACAAGGTCACACATTACAGTGTATTTTGTAACCTTTAACAGGGTTGGCTCTTCATCGAGCTCACTTCAGAAGAGTGAAAATATTTTGGGTTACCGATCCCAGGTGGTTTTTCCCTTTACATGGTTTCCACATTAAATCTTTGTGTTATGTGTTTATGTGGTGATTGTTTGGTTATCATACTTTACATATTGTGTATTTGATTTGATTGGTAATCATTATGAGAAATTAACTGGTAATCTGTAATTACATAGACAGTTTAGTATTTTATGTTTACCGAGCTGCAGAATTAGCTAAATTTGTTTTAAGTGATACATTTTATATTTGGGACTGTGGATAACTGATTCACCCCCCTCTCAATTATTCTAATAGAGAAAAAGGAATTTAATGAAAAAATTTACCGATCAATGATTGGTAAACTAAAGTATGTTGTACACAGTATGCCTGATATTGCACATTCAATTGGTATAGTTGTAAGGTTTTTTGCCAATCCAAAGAAGACACATATGTCTACAATGAAAAGAATATTTAGATATCAGAAAGGGACAGAAGATTTTAGTGTAGTATACAAAAATGGAGGATATTTTGATCTCAAGGTGTATATTGATGCTAATTGGGCTAGACATATTGATGATAAGAAAAGAACAAGTGGTGAAGATTTCTTTTTAGGAGAAAGGTTAGCAACATGGTTAAGAAAGAAACAAAGTTGTATTTCACAATCTATTGTTGAAGTGAAGTATGTTGTTGCAACTATGAGTTTTTAAAATATAGTGTGGATCAAACAATTACTTGAAGGTATGCAACAAGAGATTACTAATCCATTTACTATTGTTTTTAATAATACTAGTCCTATAAATATATCAAAGAATCTAGTGATGCATTCAAAGACAAAACACATTTCTATCAAGTATCATTACTTGAGAGAGAAAGTTTAAGACAATCATGTGATATTGGAGTATGTGAATTGAAATGAACACATAGCTGATATATTTACCAAACCACTATAGAAGGATTCTTTTGAGTATCTCCAAGGTAAGTTAGGGGTTCTTCCCCTATCCAATATTCACTAAGGAAAGATGCATGTTGAAACAATTCAGATTTTCATTAGAATATCTATTTTGTGAGTTGATGCTAGTGTTGACTCTTTGGGTGAAGCCTGACATTGTGAAGAGATGTTTATGACTGCAATGAGAGATCAATACATTTGAGGTATGATTTACTTCCTATGAAACATTTTCAAGAGTGTGCGTCTTTGGCATTGATGTTAAAGAGGGAGAATAAACAATTGATTATAGAGGGAGAATGTATGATGATTGCAAAGAGGAAGAATATGCTAAGAGAATATTGTTACTAATAAAGGGAGAATGTGTACAGATGAAGATAAAGCTCAGAGGGAGTAAAGGACAAAGACAATATAGTGAAGTTTTACCATCATCAATTGAACAAAGAAGATTGTTAGAATGTTTCCATCAATTCCAAAGAGGGAGATTGTTACTACAACTGATGGTGATGATGATGAAGACCGAACAAAATCAAAGGTATACAAGATTGTAGAATGATTAGATCAATTATTATCTTGTCATTGGTGTCAAGCAATTGATATCTAATTTATATTGTATTTCCATATCATTTGGAGTGTGAATGAGTTAAGGAAAAGAAGAAGGGAAATATTATGAAGATGAAGAACTTAAATGGGAAAATGATATAGATCAAAAATTGTTAATATTATGTTGGTATAATTTATTTCTACCAAATATATGATTATATCAAGTCAGAAAAGAATGGTAAAGAAGATTAGTCAAGTCAGTAAGAAAAATAGTTTTGCGTACTGAGTAGGAAAAGTCATTTGGTAAGAGCAAGAAAGGTCATTTGATAAAAGGAAAGAATGTTTTGGTAAACAAAAAGGAACTCAAGACACTGAGCAAGATATTTTAGGCACCAAAAAAAGTTAACCTAAATTCAAGATAAGCCACCGAGCAAGCAATATGAATTAAATAAAAGGATCAGAATGACATTTAATGTTGAGCTATGATGAGCTAGAAGATCATGATGATAAGGAAGAGTTAGTTAGAGAGATCTATAATTAGGAAAATTCAAGGTGATGATCTATGGTATAGATCCAAGTGGAAAAAAGAGAAGGAACAAGTTTCAAGAAAGTTCAAGCTCAAAGGTGATGACAAAATGTGTTACAGAGATCCAGATTCAATGAATAAGTTTTTGAAAGGAATTGGATGACTATGAATAATCAAAGGAAAATGTAATAAAGGAGATTAAGAGGAAAAAAAATGTCTATATAAAGGATGAATTTGTATGAATAAATGGTTGGCAAATTGAAGAGTTGATAAGTCACCAACTGATGCAGTGAAGAAGGAAAAGGTGAATTGTGAGTTAGTAAAGCAGGATTTGATGAAGTGTTGAAGCCATTAGAAAGTGAAGGATTGAAGTGAAGATATTGAGCACCCAAATGATCTGATTATCCAAAGATAGTTGTGAATCTATAGGTCAATATATTCACTATTGCTTATTAACTTTTGTAACAGAAAAACCTCTTAACCGAGTATACTTAATAGTCTTATTGTAAAATCCTTGCAAAAAGTAACATTCTAATGAGTGTTTGAAGCGCTTTAACTAGACCACTCCTAAAAAGGTGAAGATGTTACAAGTAGTGGTTTTTGTTGCACCAAAAGATCAACCTATTAATGCCTGATACAACCACTAGACTTGTAGAAGACACACAAGGATGTTAAACCATGTCACAAATCCTGAGGGGAGGGCTAACCATTTTTCCAACAATCTCCCCCTCAGCATTACCCAAGGGGATTTTAACCTGTGACCAAGCTCTGATACCACTTGTTACAAGTAGTGGTTTCCATTGCACTAAAAGATCAACATGTTAATGCCTAATATAACCACTAGACTTATAGAAGACATAGGAGGTTGTTAAACCATGTCACAAATCTTGAAGGGAGCACTAACCATTTTGCCAATAGAAGATCCTAATATATTTGAGGAAAATCCATTGACCGGGTCACATTTAACAGTGTGCATTTGTTAGAAATAGGAAATACTGAGAGGGGGGGTGAATCAGTATTTCACAAACTTTTTCTTTTTTCCACTTATCGATATAACATATTACTTTAGTGCATACAAAGATTATCAAGCTGATTAACAAACATAGTAGTAAATAGAAAGAACTCATAACACATCATATCTTCTTGAGGAAACCCTGGCCAAGGGAAAACCCTAGTGGGGATGGTACCCACAAAGATCACTAATCAAAAGTATCTTGTTAGGGATATTGGACCTTGTTAGGAGTCAATTTACAATATATAGTAGATCTATCCTGGTTAAAGGACTTTAGGCCTTGTTAGAAGCCTTAACCCTGTTAGGAGTTAGATTACAAAACCTGATCACCAGCTAAGATCACTGCCCAAACAGGTAATAAAAAAATGTTTCTGACTGTAATATGTTACTGCTTACAACTTCACATCAATAGCCTTTGCTACTATCACAATAAACAACTATCGCAAGTTATCTTTTCTTTCTTTTTACATATCACTTCACTATTTCATTACATTTCAAGTAT
Organism: Chamaecyparis obtusa; assembly: GCA_027943335.1. NCBI lineage: Eukaryota > Viridiplantae > Streptophyta > Pinopsida > Cupressales > Cupressaceae > Chamaecyparis > Chamaecyparis obtusa. The sequence continues at coordinate 310,579 of BSBK01005551.1, read as the reverse complement.
GCTTAATATATGAGTTATTAAAGCTAATTAATTTACATGGTTGGCTTCCAAAATCTTTATCCAAGAATAAAAATCTAGGATGTCATCCCTTCATAATGTTAAGTCATTATTTTGACAAGAAAAAATAATCCCTTAACTCTTTCGCTAATACTATCTCCAAAACTGTTCTGTCTGCAAAAATTGTCTTCGGTAAACTTTGAATAACTTTGTCCGTACTTCTCCAAACTTTATGCAAACTAAGATGGGGTATCCTCATACTCTATAGAAGCTTTAGTTAATTGCACAAACAAAAATATTTCTCCAATGGATGTCGCCAACTAAATCTTCATTGGGTGCTCTGTCAGGATCACTGTATCCATACTTAGACAATTTCTTCCTTCAACTTACCATACTTGCATTCCAGATTCTGTGCTCTCAATAGAGATCATATATTGCCATAATGAAAACATCTATGCATCCACATTAGCCAAATTGCCAACAATCTCCCCCTTTGTCATTGGTGGTAACATATGGGAAAATTGGCTAAGTGTGCAAACAAAACTTCAAAAACACTTATACAATATTGTGGCCAAAAGTTATACAATATGTATACAATATCATACTCCATAGAATAGCTCCCCCTATGAGTATCCTTCCTCAACATATATTCAATTTTTTGCTATCTCTCCCCCTTTGACAACAATGACAAAGATAGGGTGTACAAAAATTTCAAAAACTTTATACCTTATTATCAGTTATTGCAAAGCTGGTAGGCTTGCAACACAATCACCAAACTCTAACTTCCAAGATTCAAAATCTTTCTCCCATACCTTCCTGATGGATTCAACAACATTGAGTAGAGTACTCAATCCATATGCTCCTGCCTGACAAGCTTACAGGGAATTGAAGGTAAACTTCCAAAATGATGTCTTTGCTGAAAGACACTGCTCAATTTGATCTTCAACAATTGCTATCTTGATTGAGACATGCTCTCTCAAGATGTTAACCCTGATCATCTTTTTGTTCTTCTCCTATGCTAACATTCTGATTTCATCTTTCAATGTCCTTATGTTCTTCTCTGCAGAACTTATCTTGACATTAGGGCTTGTCAAGGTGTTTGTCTTAGTTGTAATAGCATCTGACTTCTCTCTGATCTTCTTATCCTCTTCAACTATTAGGATTTTTTATTTAGTGCATTGTATGTACAAATTCTTTCCTATCTCAAAATGTCTCCTCAAATTCTTTATGCATACATCTAAACTACCAATATCATTTCGAATATTTACACTTAAAGTTTGTTGCATTTCTACTTCAAAGTCTTCCTGAGCTTTTATTCTAGCAATATCCTTTAAGTTAGAAAATTTAGAGTCAAAAGAATTCATTACTGATTGAGCTTTCTCAAGTGGATCTGATTCAGATACCTTAGTGTTGATCACACTCTCAAGTTTCTTTGTCAAAACTCTAACTTTTCCTTCAAGGTCTTTCACCTTCTTATTCTTTCCAATAATTTTATTCAGAGATGTGATGAACTCAAGCTGATCATCATCTTCAACTTCTTTTCCAAGGTCTTCAAACATTGAACCAATATGCCTCTTCTTACTGTCAGGTGCACTAATGTCTTCAACTGGTATAGAAGGTACACTAGAGGTAGTGGCCTCTATCAAAAAAATTTTGCCTTTAATTGACTACTCTGCTGGAACTGATTCTAATATAGTTGGTGCTTCCTCTGCCTCTGTATACTTCTCTGATTCTGTGACCTTTTCTTTCTCTCCCAAAGCCAAATTTTCAACAATGTTTCCTAGATCATGAAATACTACATCATTTGATTCTAGAGTCACTTTGGTGCCTTCAATATCCATTGATTCTTTTCCAATATTGATATGTGAAGAAGATGGAACTTATTCAATACCAACTTCCTCTGTATGTGGTTCCTCTGGTTGCTTCTGCTGAGGGTCTGATTCAACATGCTTTTCTACAACTATATCTGCAAGAACTTGCATTACTACTTTCTCTATCTCTTTCTGTACTTCCTCCTTTTTGCCTCCCATTATAAGGATTGTTCTTCTCTTAGTTCTCAATAAAGTTCCAAGAGACTTCAAGAATCTCTTCAAATGATCTTCATACTTAACTTCACAGAACTGTCTGATTACATGTTCTCTCATCTTTATGTCCTCTTCTTGTGCTCTCTGTTTTCTATTCATAAGTTTGTTATACAAATCTTTTGGGATCTTACCATGAATAGTGCTAAGTTTCTTATTTTCCACAATCATGTGTGTAACCATTGCATTTTCAAAATTCAATCTATCAAATGATCCATATAGACCATAGAATTTATTCAACTTAGTGAAGTCTACATGCTTCAATATATCTTCATTAACTCTTTCAATTCTTGGTTTCCAAGTTTTCTTCTTGATTAAAACTACATCATCATCTTTAATTATTGCTACATTTCTAGGTATAGGTGGTACAACCACTTTCTGTCTCTTGCCGGGTCCCGTTGCACTTACTTTTACTCTTTTTCTAGGAATAGGAGAAAAAGATTTATCTCCTTCATCTTTTTCAGGTACTTCAACTTTTACCTTTACTGTAATAGGATCAATAGGATTTGCACTTGATGTCTCAGGTGAAATTACAAGATTTTCACTTTGCCTCAAGGCTTCTGCAATCTTCTTAGCTATGTCAAACTCATGACTTGACATACCAGATTCTTTCAATATTTTCTTCATAGTAGATTCAACTCTCTTACTAGATTGCTTCTTTTCTCTCAAACTTGTTGCAGAGTTGAAATTCTCTTCATAGGTTCCAAACCCTTTTGCATGACCATCCAACTCACACTTTAACAATCTATTCACATATCCTACTATCTCTACTTCAGATATTTCATAGCCAAGAGGGTCTATGAATTCCATTCTAGGCTCAACTCCTTCAATGTAGGTGAAATTAGTGTCAACCATAAAACAAATGTCATCTTTATGCTTTTCAACTAAGGATTGAGGAATCCTTGATTTGTTCTTAACAATATTCTGAAAAGTCTTCGATACAAGCTTCACACTGTCATTAACTTTATCAAAATGATGCTTCATGTAGACTAAGTTTATTCTTTCCATTGTGTTCACATTTTCACTCCAATCAACTGTGTAAGGAAATCTTCTCAAAATATGGAAAAACATATAGGTTATTAGAGATGAAAACCTAAACTGTGTGTACTTAGCCTTCTTAATCTTTTCTAAGTTCTCAAATAACTAAATTTTCAAAATTTCACATAGGTCTACTAGTTTCTTCTCAATACACATAAGATAAGCTACATGAATCATTCCTGTAGCCATGTCATCTTCCCTTGAACTACCACAAAATTTAGTTGTTAGGATCTTGCAAAGGTACCTAACATCATCTTGCTTAATCTTACTTATCACAATTCCTCTACCATTATAACTAGATCCAGTGTTATCTAAAACAATCTTTCTCATGTTCTTTTCATTCAGTGGAATCTCTCCAACTTTTGATAATCCAGTAACTTCATGAATTAGGTCAGCAGTTATATCAATAACTCTATCCTCCATTCAGAATTTCCCATTGTGGATTCTACTTAAAATGATCTTGGTACATTCCTCATCATTGAATTCATACTTCATGGAATATTTGATAATTTCATTGTTCTCTAGGTGCCCATAAGCTGGTTTAACTAACATGTCTTGATTGTACGATTTCCTGTAATCATCACTAAAATCTGCATCTCCCAAAGTTTCAAACTTACAACCTAAATATCCTTTAACATTCTCAATGTGCAATACTCCATCTGGTATGGATGATAATGATGAAGGGTGCTCCCCTTAATACCACAAACACTTAACAAAAATAGAGAAACAACAACAATAATATGCAAGAACAGAAAATTGGCTTCTTATTATCTCCACAAATGTGGAATTACAAACTTTCAGAATTACAATATGCAAAGCCACATGGGCATTCCCTTACAATATTCTGTAGGACAAAGCCTCGAGTCAATACTCAGATCTACTACCCAGAACTATTTTGAACTGCTTAAGACAATAATACAGCCTTCCTTATATAGGCAATTTTCCACCGCCTGGGAAGGTTCCAGAATTTTAGCCAATAAGGCCGACCAAACTTAGAATTATTTTATTTTACATTTTATTACATTATAGTTGGCTCAAGATAACCTTTGAAACCCGAACAGAAATTTTGAAGAAAATTATTTTTCGCCATTTCAAGTGGCCCAACTTTCGAAGACCATAAGTCATCACCAGTTGACCCGATCGGCTATTATAACCCCATTTTGGAAACGCCACGAAGTTCTCTACAGGCTTAACTCATGCAAGCACCCATCACCCAAATTTTTGACCTCATCTGGGGCCTCTAAAGCCTTCAAAACTGAGTTCAAAGTTTCTGTACCCTGCTGCCAATACTGAAAATCTTCAATATCTTCCAATATACACTTGATCTAGCAATGAAACTTTACTGGCAAACTTATATGACCAAAATGAACCTCCAAGAAAGAAATCAGATCATTCTGAGCACATACAAAAATTACCAAAAATAGTAACTTTCCATAAATAGCAGCTCTGCACAAAATAGCCCTTATTGAATATAAAAATAGAAATATTTTTTTTTTTGGGGTGATGCAAGATTGCTCTTACACCTAGGATGCTCCTGCATCAGACACCCGGGGTAATTTGAGAAGTGACCCTGTCACGACTCAAGTGTGCAGAGGAAAACCAAGATGGTTAACCTCCTCCTTTGTTAGCCATGATGAATCTTCAATAGGTCATCCTTTCCATTTGACCAAATACTCTTCATATGTCCTGTTCCTTGTGCTTCTACCAACATGACTGTCCAGTATGTCTTCAATCTCCTTGATATCTAAACTGGTTGCTAGAATACTCCACTGTGCTGCTACAACCTCATCTTCAACACTTCCTTCATGATACTCTGTCAAATCTGAAATGTTAAACACTGGTGAAATATTCAGCTCAGTAGGCAATTCTACCTCATATGCATTTCTTGAATCATGTTTCTTCAGTATCCTACATGGCCCAAACTTCTTCATTTTCAGCTTGTTATATGTACCAACTGGAAATCGGTCCTTCCGCAAATGAACCATGACTTCATCGCCAACCTGAAATTCCTTATGCCTCCTTTTCTCGTCTGCCTTAGCCTTATACTGTGCATTCATCTTGGTAATATGCTTCCTCATCTCCTCATGGATGTTCTTCAAGTGTTCTACAAAATCCTCAGCTTCAGCACTACTTATTTCTCTTTTATCGATCTTTCTCAATTCAGATGCATTTCTTGGACTACTTCCATATACAATTTGGAATGGTGATTTACCAGTGCTCCTATTGACAGAATTATTGTATGCAAATTCTACCTGTGGTAAAATCAAATCCCACCCTGTTGGCTTATCTCCAACCAAACATCTCAGCAAATTTCCTAAACTCCTACTCACCACCTCTGTCTATCCATCAGTCTGTGGATGATGTGATGAACTAAAATTCAAATCTGTCTTCAACTTCTTCCACAATGTATGCCAGAAATATCCAACAAACTTAGTGTCCTGATCTGAAACTATGGTCTTTGGCAAACCATGAAGTCTCACTACTTCTCTGAAAAATAATTCTGCTACATGAACAACATCATTAGTCTTCTTGTAGGGAATGAAATGTGTCATCTTTAAAAATCTGTCAACTACTACAAAAATTGAATCATGTCCCCACTGTGTCCTCGGTAAACCAAGAACAAAGTCCATATTGATATCCTCCCAAGTTTTCTCTGGTATAGGTAATGGCTGATACAACCCTGTATTCTGCTTCACTCCTTTCGCCATCTGACATACTCTGCAACTCTGTACAAACTTCTTCACATCTTGCTGTAATTGTGGCCAATAATAATTTTCACTAACCAAAGCAAGGGTTTTATCACGACCAAAATGTCCTGCCAATCCTCCACTATGCTTCTCCTTGATGAGATTCTCCCTCATAGAACTCCATCCTTTGTCAGGGAATAAGTATTCGCACAACCATCATGTACAACACATCTATCAAACTGCCATGGTCTACCCAATAACATATGACATGCATCCATAGAGATGATATCACATAGTACCTCATCTTGGTACCCACTAATCTTGAACTTTATTAGGCACTATTCACTGACCATGACCTTGTGGTCATCTTGGACCTAGGCAATCCGATATGGATGTGGGTGTTTCTATCTCTTGAGCTTCAACTTTGTCACCATCTCTTCTGACACCAAATTATCAGTGCTTCCACTATCGATAATCACATCATAGCATTTACCCTCACACTTGGATCGAGTGCGAAATAGGCTCCTCCTTTGTTTAGGTTTGTTCTCACCACTTAGCAAGCTCTTCTATTAATTAGCATTTCTCATCTTTCAACATCTTCAGAATTTGATGATCTAGCATCTTCATCTACATGTGCAACTCTGGCCTGGCCTTCATTTCTCCTATCTATTCTGCCTTGGCGCTGAGGACATTCAAATGCCCTGTGACCTTCTTGTCCACAGTGAAAACATGTTCCACAGAAGCCACCTCTTCCAGATCCTTGTCCTCTTCCTCTTCCTCTCTGATCTCTATTATTCTGATCCTGGAAGTGATTGGAATTATTTCCTTGCTGATTCTGACTGCTACTGGCCTCATCCTTCTTTTTCAGATCTTCATTTTGGCCACCATATGACCATCCACCAGATCATCCACCGCGACCTCTTCCATTTTGTCTGCTCTCAAACTTCTTGTTCAGTTTTTCCTCTACTTTTAGGGAAAACTGGTATGCCTCTTCAATACTGTTCATTCGAACCAGATTCAGCTCCTCCTGAATGCTTGGCCTTAACCCATTAAGGTATCGGGAAACTTTCTCCTTATCAGCTTCCGTATGGCCTATTCTGATGAGAAGTCGATAGAACTCCTCTGTATACTCCTGAACAGATCTTCCTGCTTGCTTCAAACTCTGCATTTTCTTCAGTAGGTCAAGCTCATAATCAACAGGAATGAACTGTCACTTCAATTTATCCACCATCCGATCCCATCTCGTGATTTTCTCCTTTCCCCTTCTGTTTCACTCCAACTAAATTTCTTGCAACTAGATCTTCGCATGACCTTTCAGTCTGGCCTTCACAAATTTGACCCTATAAGGATCCTCAACATCTTCGTACTCAAAATATTTCTCACATTCATTGATCCAGTTGATCAATTCCTCTGGGTTAAGATTTTCAAAAAATGTAAGAACCTCAATCTTCACAGTCAGCGATCTATTTACACACTCAAGAACTCCTTCTCTGACACCACTTGATGAAGGGTGCTCCCCTTAATACCACAAACACTTAACAGAAATAGAGAAACAACAACAATAATATGCAAGAACAGAAAATTGGCTTCTTATTATCTCCACAAATGTGGAATTACAAACTTTCAGAATTACAATATGCAAAGCCACATGGGCATTCCCTTACAATATTCTGTAGGACAAAGCCTCGAGTCAATACTCAGATCTACTACCCAGAACTATTCTAAACTGCCTAAGACAATAATACATCCTTCCTTATATAGGCAATTTTCCACCGCCTGGAAGGTTCCAGAATTTTAGCCAATAAGGCCGACCAAACTTAGAATTATTTTATTTTACATTTTATTACATTATAGTCAGCTCAAGATAACCTTTGAAACCCGAACAAAAATTTTGAAGAAAATTATTTTTCACCATTTCAGGTGGCCCAACTTTCGAAGACCATAAGTCATCACCAGTTGATCCGATCGGCTATTATAACCCCATTTCGGAAACGCCATGAAGTGCTCTACAGGCTTGATCCATGCAAGCACCCATCACCCAAATTTTTGACCTCATCTGGGGCCTCTAAAGCCTTCAAAACTGAGTTCAAAGTTTCTGTACCCTGCTGCCAATACCGAAAATCTTCAATATCTTCCAATATACACTTGATCTGGCAATGAAACTTTACTGGCAGACTTATATGACCAAAATGAACCTCCAAGAAAGAAATCAGATCATTCTGAGCACATATGAAAATTATCAAAAATAGTAACTTTCCATAAATAGCAGCTCTGCA